>CM036762.1:34790474-35390474 GCA_020796225.1 Arion vulgaris | reverse complement strand
GTCCTTTGGCGAAGATTGGTTAATTAATTATGGTAAATGATTAGGTAGCATTTTGACAGGGTGCTAAACTAATTTATATTTTGTTTCTTGTTTATATCATGAACTCCCCGTTATTTATTAATCTGTTGAGTCTTAATATTCTTCTATCAAGTTTTATCAAATTATAAGGTAGCAGAAACTGTTTATGCTTGCCTGTTTATTGTACACAATTCACTTCCATATGTTATTTTTGGATGTGTGCGGACAGAAAATGTACTTTATGATTATGTTGTTCAGATCTACAATATATATATATATATATATGTATAGATGACCTTTTTCGCCTTTACATACAGTCAGTTGGCAAGTGTTTTACTTTTACAACTTCTGATTTTGTGCTTGTCTCTCTTGCTATCTGCTCATCACTAAGTCTCTTTCCAAAATATTCTGCGTCGTTGCGTAATGTTGTTTTTTACATAACTCGGTTATCAGCTAATTTTTTTTCCATTGGTTGGGACCGATTAAAAAGTTTTTCATTGAGGCCTGTGCCAGCATCCTTATTTCTGAGCATTGGTGCCTCTTTCCTTCCTAAAGTTTACAGAACAACACTTGTTGTGATATACGACTATATTCCATTCTTCTCACATGCCCTAGCCAGCTTAGTCTTCTACTGATGAGCATGCCCATGATGAAAGGCAACTTTGAACCGAGTTGGTTATCTTGTTGTACCACATGATGTTCATAATCTTGCGGAAACATCGAAAGTTAACGATGTTAAGTCTCACCTCGTGTCTTGTCTTGCGTAGGCCGTCCATGTTACTTGTATATATATATTATATCGTTAACTTTCAATGTGCAAAGTTGCCTTTCATCACGGACATGCTCATCAATAGAGGACTAAGTTGGCTAAGTTGCATGTGAGAAGAATGGACAATAGCTGCATACCACAAAAAGTGTTGTTTTTAAACTTTCGGAAAGGAGGAGGCACCAATGCTCAGATATAAGGATATATGTAAGACCTCAGTGAAGAACGTTTCTATCGGTCCCAACAAATGGGAAAACTAGCTGATGACCGAGTTATGTGGAAAACAACATTACGCAAACATGCATTATCTTTTGGAAAGAGACATGGTGATGAGCTATAAACAAGAGAGACAAGCACAAACTCAGTAGCTGTAACAGTAAGATTACTCGCACAAAAGTTCAATATTTCTTCCTATCAACAATTACCTTCCCTCTCTCAAATATTGCAACATTTCTTCCTATCAACAATTACCTTCCCTCTCTCAAATATTGCAACATTTCTTCCTATCAACAATTACCTTCCCTCTCCCTCAAAAATTGCAACATTTCTTCCTATCAACAATTACCTTCCCTCTCTCAAATATTGTAACATTTCTTCATATCAACAACTACCTCCTCTCTCTCTCAAAATTGCAACATTTCTTCCTATCAACAATTACTTACCTCTCTAAAAATTACAACATTTCTTCCTATCAACAATTACCTTCCCTCTCTCAAAAATTGCAACATTTCTTCCTATCAACAATTACCTTCCCTCTCTCAAATATTGCAACATTTCTTCATATCAACAACTACCTTCCTCTCTCTCTAAAAATTACAACATTTCTTCCTATCAACAATTACCTTCCCTCTCTCAAAAATTGCAACATTTCTTCATTTCAACAACTACCTTCCTCTCTCTCAAAAATTACAACATTTCTTCCTATCAACAATTACCCTACCTCTCTAAAAAATTGCAACATTTCTTCCTATCAACATTACCCTACTTTCTCAAAATATTGCAAACATTTCTTCATATCAACAACTCTCCCTTCTCTAAAAATTGCAACATTTCTTCCTATCAACAATTACTCTACCTCTCTAAAAAAATTACAACTTTCTTCCTATCAACAATTACCCTACCTATCATAAAAAAAATTGCAACATTTCTTCCTATCAACAATTACCCTACTCCTGAAATATTGCAACATTTCTTCATATCAACAACTTCCTCCTCTCTCTCTCAAAAATTACAACATTTCTTCCTATCAACAATTACCTTCCCTCTCTCAAAAATTACAACATTTCTTCCCATCAACAATTACCTTCCCTCTCTCAAATATTGCAACATTTCTTCATATCAACAACTACCTCCTCTCTCTCTAAAAAATTGCAACATTTCTTCCTATCAACAATTACTCTACCTCTCTAAAAAAATTACAACATTTCTTCCTATCAACAATTACCCTACCTCTCTAAAAAAATTGCAACATTTCTTCCTATCAATAATTACCTTCCCTCTCTCAAAAATTGCAACATTTCTTCATTTCAACAACTACCTCCTCTCTCTCTAAAAAATTACAACATTTCTTCCTATCAACAATTACCCTACCTCTCTAAAAAAATTGCAACATTTCTTCCTATCAACAATTACCCTACCTCTCTCAAATATTGCAACATTTCTTCATATCAACAACTACCTCCTCTCTCTCTCAAAAATTACAACATTTCTTCCTATCAACAATTACCTTCCCTCTCTCAAAAATTACAACATTTCTTCCCATCAACAATTACCTTCCCTCTCTCAAATATTGCAACATTTCTTCATATCAACAACTACCTCCTCTCTCTCTAAAAAATTGCAACATTTCTTCCTATCAACAATTACTCTACCTCTCTAAAAAATTACAACATTTCTTCCTATCAACAATTACCCTACCTCTCTAAAAAAATTGCAACATTTCTTCCTATCAACAATTACCCTACCTCTCTCAAATATTGCAACATTTCTTCATATCAACAACTACCTCCTCTCTCTCTCAAAAATTACAACATTTCTTCCTATCAACAATTACCTTCCCTCTCTCAAAAATTGCAACATTTCTTCCTATCAACAATTACCCTACTCTCTAAAAAATTGCAACATTTCTTCCTATCAACAATTACCCTACCTCTCTCAAATATTGTAACATTTCTTCATATCAACAACTACCTCCTCCCCTCTCAAAAATTACAACATTTCTTCCTATCAACAATTACCTTCCTTCTCTCAAATATTGCAACATTTCTTATTATCAACAATTACCTTCCCTCTCTCTCAAAAATTACAACATTTCTTCCTATCAACAATTACCTTCCTCTCTCAAAATTGCAACATTTCTTCATATCAACAACTACCTCCTCTCTCTCTAAAAAATTACAACATTTCTTCCTATCAACAATTACCTTCCTTCTCTCAAATATTGCAATATTTCTTATTATCAACAATTACCTTCCCTCTCTCTCAAAAATTACAACATTTCTTCCTATCAACAATTACCTTCCTCTCTCAAAATCGCAACATTTCTTCATATCAACAATTACCTTCACTCTCTCTCTCAAAAATTACAACATTTCTTCCTATCAACAATTACATTTCCTCTCTCAAAAATTGCAACATTTCTTACTCTCAGCATTAACTTCTAGCTGGTTGCTTGAGGGACAGAGTGAGATGTGTGTTAAACCAGCGAGCCACATGAACCATCAGTATGCATACCCTTCGAAATCTATCGGGGGAGACTGAGCACCTATGTGTCTGCCCCGGAGTGCTGTGACAATAACCAATAACATTTATTCTCACAGTTCTATAGTTACTTCTATCATTAGTGTTATATCTCCATTGACATCGCTTGTACTTTCCGCAACTTTCCTCTAATGCGTTCATACATCTCATATTTACCTCTGAAGTTGGAGAAGGCTCACCTGAATGGCGAGGAACACGGACGAAAAGGAAAGCAAGCCTTCACGCAAAAAATCAGTCAGAAATGTCATACTGGACGCCCTGACTACACCTGAATTCATAGCGGGTGAACGAGAAGAAGAAGAAGAAGATCTCATATTTTTTCTTTTTATCCTCTCCTCCTATTTCTTATCAGTCTCCTCCATATTTGTCCCTCCCCTCCACTCCATCCCAACCGATTGCTACATTTATCAACTTGTCCACACCCACGCTACTCTGGTTATCATGACACTTCTAAATCCGATCCAAATTTGTATGCCCACATAATAAAACCGGTATGCACTAATACGCACCATAAACTACCAGACCGATTAGATATTTGCGTTAAGCATAATCTGCAGTATTTTAAACTGTATTTATGTTATTATCAAGATTTGGGATCTTTTTTTTTAAAGTAGAAATCGTGTGATTGTCTGCGCTTGGGTTGTGTCCAACGTTGGGATTATCTCGCTTGCTTCGATGAATAATGTTCACGTTTCGACATAACATGAACCGTAAATAAGGAGCCTATTCTTCAGGTACTTTGTTGATCCTACTTTTTATGTAGAATTGTTACACTGTTAATCCTTCGTTTACAAGATACTAAAAATGTCATTCGAAATCTGTACAGAAGCAAAGCTGGAAATATGTGGTCTATTATAAACTAACATCTGAGGAACGGATGACCTGTTGACACAGTCGTCTTAGTTTGTGATTTATTAGTTTCAAAGTTCAGATGTCAGGCTATCAGGACTGTGTTAATGGGTTTAGATATCGGTCTATCACTCATGAATTAGTGGGCTCAAGTATCGGACTTTCAGTCATGATATATCTGTCTCAAAAATCGGTCTTTCCATCATGACTTATCTACCTCAAATATCGGTCTTTTAGTCATAGTGGGCTAAAATATCGGTCTCAGTCATGATTTATCTGCTTAAAATATCGGTCTTTCAGTAATGATTTCTCTGGCTTAAATATCAATCTTTCGGTCATGATTTATCTGGCTCAAATATCGGTCTTTCAGTAATGATTTATCTGGCTTAAATATCAATCTTTCAGTAATGTTACCCGGTTCAGATATCAGTCTTTCAGTAATGAAATAGCGGGTTTAAATATTGGTCTCATTTCTATTGTCAAATTAGTTATGTTGTTGTTTTTTTTAAAGTCTTGAGGTATTTTTAGCGAAGATAAGACTTTCTTAGTTGAAGCATTACGAAAAAATGTCCCCAAATGGCAACTTTATCTTGGAGAACGAACGATAAGTTCTCATTGTAAATTATAGATGCTCTTCCGATTCTGTTTTCTGTCTCAATCGGTAGTGAGCTCGATCACGAACCCAAGCGTACCTAGTATTTCTGTGGGATTTTTACAAAACGTAAAAATAGACCTCACCGTTCAGAAAGCAATGGCAAACTGCTGAACGTATAAGTGGTGCCTAGAAAATCAACTACTCGTTTATTGTGGTTGATGGCTACGTAGGATGTGCCACGATTTTCATTTTTCATATTACATCTTTTATGTAGCCAATGGATATTTCCATAGCTTACAAGGATATGGGAGAGGAGCGAGTGCCCGAATGGATTAGAGTGTGGGCTCCTATTCGTGAGACCTGGGTTCTTTCCCCGTTAAGGTTGATGAGTTGTTTTTTTCTGTCGGAGGCATAAATAAAAACATTCTGACCTGAACAGTTTCTCGGTTACTGCACTAGACATACGGCAATTAGATTTATCGGGTAAATGACAGCCCCACCCCTTCCGGCCCCACCACCAAACATCATATACCATACTTAAAAAACGGTAACACAGGCAGTAAATCATGTGATTTTTTCTTTAGGTTGGGGGAGGGGAGGTTGTTTTTCTTTAAGTAGCCTTTTGTATTTATTCGTAGGGGACTTATTTTATATTTTCTTAGTTGATAATAAATCCATAATTTTTACTGTGTCCAATTTCCTGAAGTTTGTCTTGGCTCCTGTTGCACATGATCAGGTGTGTATTACATAGCAATGAACAACAAAATTTGCTTAATGTTTTCACTTTGCGACAAAAAACCAAAAACACGGTTATGGCAATGAAAATGTAAAATTAGCTTAAATTTCTGAGAAAAGAAAAAAAAAATTGCTTAAATAATATAGTAATAACTGTTATACGTATATAGACACTTTTATTTATGAAGAAAAAACGAGTTTCATAGACACAGCAAAAGATGCCTTGGTTACTGCTAAACAAAATACCACAAGACGTGTTTGTCACTGTTTGGTCAGGAGAGCACAAAGCGAAGGCCAAGATTAGAGTAATACGTGCTTACGACAAATGCCAGTACAAGTTCGAGTTTACTTCTTACGTCGCTTTGTCTTTCGTTGGTATGCATTCTCATGTTCATCTCCGGTGTGTGTTCAACAGTAGTCAGTTAACATGGTAGTGATCCAGTCTCTCTGGTAACGTTTCTCTATTTTACACACACATACTAATGAAAACGGAATAGGTTCTCACCACTAACCGTGTATCAATTGTCGTGAAAGAGTTTCAAGTTGGAATGGAGAAAGTAGATATATTTAAAGACGTATTGCAGCCAAAAGTGATGCGTGGAGAATATGTAGCATCTGAACCTCCCTTGCCGTATGCTTAATTATTTTTTCTAATCATGTTTTGCTTCCCAGTGTCACAATAAGAAGAGATTTCTATAACGTGCTCTTGTGTACACTTCGTATATGAGTACAAGAAGTTTTTGCAAGAACCCCAGAGGAAGCAACGGAAGTAACGAATATGATCAACAAATAAACAGTGTACAGGTATTAAGAGCTTCAGAAAAAACAAATAGACAAACACAGGATTCGAACCACTTACCATCATTTCTTACGACACCCATCGCTAGTTTAGCAATACGATCGTCTTTACGAACACAACCAGCGCTCACTGATTGTGTTCCTAAGGACGCTCGTGTTGCTAGACTTCGTATATGGTATTTTTCACTGACTCTGTTAATTATGGGGATCCAAATTTTGAGTGGATGACCTTTTGCCTTATATCGACTGTATTTGAGTAGCATTGCCCGTTGAAGCGCTCTTTCTTTTATTTTCTCCAATCCTGTTTGCCTCACAGCGTCAGATCAAGTTTGATTATGTGGCCAAATCATTTAATTTGTTGTTTTTGATGAAGTTGAATTACTCACTTGTACCCACATTTTGTCTGATGTCTTCATTTCTAAACTGGTCTCTTCTTGAGAACTCCCAGAATTATGCGTGGACACTTCATCTCTTTCATTAGTTTTCTTCTACCGTTTGATGTCACCGTCCATGTTTGGCAGGGATAACACAACGTTGGTAGAAAGATCGTGTTTTACAATGCTCCTTTAGTGTTCATGGTGGCATAGTGACACGTTATGCGGGGGCTACAGTCAAAGAGATGTTACAAATGAGACCACAAACCGCATTCTTTTCCTGGAATGCACTGTTGATGTTCTGTGTCACGGAAAACAAATTTCCATCGATTCGATAGTGTTGTCTATTTACGGTTAATGTTGGAGGAAACACTCCGATGGTTTCCAAAAATTACACAAGAGTTTTGTTTACCAAATTTTCAATTATTTCCCCCACACAATTAAAGGACTGGAGTGTCTATAATGTTCTTGTAGACGTGTCTTATTTGTCTGTTTGTATTTTAAAGAACTAAAGTCTCTTAAAGCCGAGACATGTCATCTCAACTTAATAACACGCTTTTAGTGGTTATTTCAGTTTCAGTTCTCAGTTATCAGTTATATAATAACTACCACCATAACACTCTGGACATGTTCATAGGTACTCCGACCTCCGCCTCAACAAATCCAGCAGTGTCCAGCTGCGAAACACGCCAGTTCGATGTAGATTAATTAATATTTTTGCAGATTTGGTATATTGTTCTTTTCCAGCTGTAGACATATCGACACATATCGTTCTCAATATATTTATTACAGTCTGTATTGAACAGCAAAATATTTCATATAAGGACTAACGTTTTGCGAATAATCATGTATTTTTTTGTTTACACTTTGTCATTTTATTGCTATGATATTTAATGGACATCATCAAGTTTGTAGGACCTCGCCTGAGTTCCAACTGTGATACGAGTATAATGGTTTATTTGGGAGAAACCCTTTCCCGATGGGTCAACGACGTGTGCTGAACTAGTTTGTTATACCGTCCGCATCTGGTGCTTTTTTTGGTGTATTCTTTTAATTCGTCTTCAAGTTCCTATAGTTTAACTTTGCTGCTAGTATACGCCCTGCTGACTGAGCTTAGATAATGTCGGAGATATCTTTACTAGGCCGTACATTATTTTATTCTCTGCCTCGGTATGTGAATCCATCACGTTGCCTAACATAGATTCACTTAAAGATGACTAGCTGACTTTACCAAAACTTATTCAATATATTGTATCAATTTAATTTTTGTAATCGTATCCAAGTTGTGGGTTATGAATAGACTCCGTACTTGCAGTACTTTTATCTCAAATGAATAACCACATTTTTGGGCGACAAATCTTTTTAATACTTTCTTCTTATCATTAATAAATATTGTTGCTGTTTTGTTGGGCAAGATAACGTGTTGGTTTTTGGTTTTTTTTGGTCTGTCGAGTTCAGTTATATGTTTTCCATACAAGGACGCTGAGTTAGATGTGGATTTCGTAGAGTTTTTAGACCAGATTATTTTGTAATCCCTCTTAATACCTTTTATAATGTGGGTTTTTTTCTTTTTTTTGTGTGTGTGCAGAATTCAAGGGACACTCGTTGTAAGTTGTTAGCTTCAAATGTTAAGCCATTTTCACTGTTTTTATTTTAATCTCTAATCTGCCAGAAAAACTTAGAACATTTTACATTTTTGTCATTTCAGTGATAAGGTAGATTATCTTTTTCGTCCTTTTAACCATTGATTCGTTTTCTTTTTGTTTTTGGTTACTGAACCGCATTCATAGCACTTCGGACAGACCTATGGGTGCTCAGTCTCCCCCAACAGATGTCGAAGGGTATGCATAATAATGGTTCCGTTGGTTTGCTGTTAAAAACACTCTAACTCTGTCCTTCAGGCATCCACTCCTACTTGTACAACAGTTAACTCCGAGCTCTTTAAAATGATGCATCGCTTCAAAATCTATTTTAGTGTTCTCGTCCAATAGGCAGTCGTGAAAAGAACGAAGTACACCCCCATTATCTAACGTCAACTTGCGACAATCAATGATGTTGATGCAAACTTCTTCGCTCTCTAATTGCCTAACAACGAAACATGTCCAGGATAGTAGATCCACGTAAACATCAGGAGGTTGGTAGCCTCAACAAACAACATCTACCCATACCGACACTTTACATTTTGTACCTTGCGAAGCGTCGACTTGGACTCAGCTACATGTGCAGTAAACAGCGATGTTTCGTTTACAATTCATATTGTAACATCTTCAAACATTGTCTTTAAATGAAAGTCTGTCAGTTATGTCGCCAACGGTATACATATGTGCCGATATTATCATCTAAATTAAATTCTATATCAAATGTTTTCATCTAAAGCATGGCATTGCTATCATCCACAATATACGTTCGTGTCCGTTTTGTAATTCAAATTATGCTCTTGTATCGATGGTATCATTCAAAGTATACATAAGTCTCAGTGTTGTCATCAAAATCAATGGCGAAACACGTAATAACAAAGTACTGTAGTTTTACAAAATACAAAAGCAATGACAATACACAGCAACGTTTCGACCAAAAAGCTTTTATCAAGCAAAACGATACAACAAACCTGACGTATAACTCAGAACACTACATACAGATTTTCATCAAAATCATACGTTTGTGTTAGTCTCGGCATCTAAATAGTACGTCTGTATCTGATCTGTAAGTAACATCACAAGGGCTTCAAGAATGTATCATGTCACCGTTTATATTTCTTATTATGGCGGACTATTTCTTTACGAAGGCAACAAATAACACTCGAACAGGACAACAGTGGAATCTTCAGGAATTTCTAGAACACTCCAACTTTGCAAATGTTGCATGTGCCATTAGATAAAGTACATCCGCAGCAAAAGATTGACATGAATAATAAATCGCAAAACAGATTGGATTAAAGATAACACACAAATAAAAACAAAGTAATGAGGATAAACTCGATGACCTGAGGACAGATACGAATATAGGATACTAAGCTAGAGATAGTAACATATTTTAACTACTTAGGTAACAAAGTTTTGTCAGATGTTAACATTTTGGTCGAAATTAAGCACAAAATTGAAATGGCAAATGTCACCTTAGCAGACATCGCAACATCTGAAGATTTAACATTTGCAGCACAAAGACAAATATGTTATTAAATCATACTTCTGTATTATTGTTGCCATTCAATTCATGTTATTATGTACGTACTTCAGTTCAGGCCAA
This sequence comes from Arion vulgaris, assembly GCA_020796225.1. Lineage (NCBI taxonomy): Eukaryota > Metazoa > Mollusca > Gastropoda > Stylommatophora > Arionidae > Arion > Arion vulgaris. Next base: position 35,380,333 of record CM036762.1, on the reverse strand, counting down.
TGTGTATGTTGGGCAATCCGGTTCAGACTAATGTGTTTGTTGGGCAATTCGATACAGGATAATGTATGTTTGGCAATTCGGTTCAGGCTAATGTGTATATTGTACCATTTGGTTCAGGCTAATGTTTATGCTGTGTCATTTGGTTCAGGCTAATATTTATGTTATGTCAGTCGGTTCAGGCTAATGTGTATATTATGTCATGGGGTGCAGGAAAATGTGTATGTTTTTTTTATCCATTTCGTATTTGCTACTGTTATATCGTATTACTAACATAGTATATGTGTGTGCGTGGATTGTATAATTCACATTCGTATTACCAATTATTTAAATATGATTGGAATACATACTATCAAACGCGAACATAAATACACTTGATAAGTCATAAGAAAACTAAAAATAATATCAATGGCTAATAAAATTGAATTCACAATGTAGTCCGTCATCAATAGAAATATAAATACTATTAATACTATAAATACAATATAAATATTAAAATACATCATATTGTAGTATGCTTTCTATCCTGTTTCATACATCATAACAAATGTAGACAAATCAATGAAACATTATGAAATGTTCAAATAAAACGTGTTGAGAAATGGATTAAAAAGTGACGTTGTATAAGGAGGCGGGAGATAAATTGTCATTCAGTTTTCATCTAAAACTTTGAACGATTTCCCTGCGGAGTAACAGTGTCCGTACGGTTCTCCATTTCTTTATTACATACCTTCATTATTTTCAACATTTAACAAGACACGAAGTGCTGGAGAAGACAAACCTGGAAGGAGACACACCGGCAAAGAGAAGAAGAGGAAGACCACGGAGAAGATGGATTCATGTAACTGCTGGTTTGAATAAAGGCTGCAGATGCGGGATATCTGGCCAATGAGAGAGAGAGAAACTCCGAAGGACTGTTGGGGTGGCAAAATTCTGCTCAGGACAAGCTATTTGATAAAGATGGTTGCTATTACTTGTTTTATAATTTAAATTCTATTATTTATTTATTTTTTGGAGGTATGGTTCTGTTTTTATATTTCTATTGATGTCTGCAGGTTTAGAAGATTTCTTTAATGATTCAGTTGATGCATTTTATTTATTGGTTTAATATATTTTATTTTCTACATTTTTGAATGATATTAATTTGTTTACACTAACTCAAATACAAAATATGATCAAACGCCTAGGACCACAAGGAAAGACCTGAATTCTAGATATATTCAATAAATCATGGACACAAATGATTTGTCCGTAAGACCTGAAAGAAAAATTTTACACTTCTAATGTTGTTATTAATTTTATTACTATTAGTAGTAGCAGTGGCGGCTCGTGACCATATTTCTTGGTGGGGCCAGACACAAATTTTCGGAAAAATCATGGTTTTTGGAGTATTTACTATTATTTGTCTATTCCGGGAAGTTATCCCCTTTCGAATTTTGGTGGGGCCGAGCCCTACTGGCCCTGAATGACGAGCTGTCCCTGAGTTTTAGTATTACAAACATCCCATGGCACCCATGTATGTACAACCATCAGCCAGGCACAACCATCAGCCAGATGCACCTCATGGCCCAATATATTTGTCTTCTTTAAACGCTTCATATCGACAACTTGTTAACCACTCGCTGTGATCTGTATGATCTTCATATCGACCACTAGTTAACCACTCGTTGTGATCTGTATGATCTTCATATCGACCACTTGTTAACCACTCGCTGTGATCTGTATGATCTTAGCCTAAGAGCGATTGTACGTTCTTCCGGTTATGCACCTATAAGTAGGTCAGCACATCTGATTTCTGCGATGCTTCTTATTTACTAAGGTAGCTTCCTAGTAAATAATGAGCGTCTGAAGTTTAAGAGGAGTGACCTCGATCACAACCCAAGCGTACCTGGTTCAAACTCCGCGGTGGGCAAGTTTGGAAGCAAATTCGTTTCCGTAGGATTTTTACAAAAGGTACAAACAGACCTCACCGTTCAGACGTCAATTGCAAACTACTGAACGTATAAGTGGTGCCTAGAAAATCAACGACTCGTTTACTGTAGTTGATGGCTGACGTCCTATAAAGGGTGCAACGATTTGTAACGAAGTGCAATGATAATGTCCCAATCAATCAATCAAACAATATATAACCTTAACAGCGAGGAAACCTTGATCTGTGGATCTCTTTAAACTCATTACCAAGACCAAAGTAAGGATTTGATTTGCCTGCATAAGTAAATACAAATTTATGTAGCCTTTGTAGAACTTAGTAAATGAAGCCACTTCTCTTCATATTTATAAGCCTTAGTGTACAAGAAGTACTAGGGCTAATTCCTTTCCTCACGTGTAGAACATCGAGTTTTGGATTGAACCCACAACTCTCTTGGGTCCGAGTCTATATTGATTGATTGATAGGACCATCATCAATGCACTTCGGTGAGTAACCATGTGTGTCCCGATCTCTTTCTTACACAGGAATATCTCAGCTGCAGCGCACAACTCTGTAGCACCGGCGAGGGTCCCCGATGTAATTTTGAAGATGGTTAAGATATTTTTGAAGGAATTTTATTTTTAATATTTTCTAATGAATTTTACCCAGGCAGCAGTTTTCCAGCCTGCTCTTCTCGATTTTGAACTACCAAGGGTTATTTTATTTGCTCAAATTGAACACGGGACCTACGTTTAATTGTCCGTCTCCGATAGTACTAGGAACTCGATCTCACCTACACTGAGATCAGGTCCGAGTTGATATTCGAGCTCCTATACATTACACTAATCCTTCCCATAAAGCTTGCATACCGATCACATATTAAGTATGTGGTAATTGTGGTATATTCATTCAATCAACGTTAAACGTAAGACAACACTCAATATTTTCCAGAAGCCAGTACCCATGCTCTCTCTCTCTCTCTCTCTGTCTATCTCTCTCTCTCTCTCACTCTCTCTCACTCTCTCTCTCACTCTCTGTCTCTCTCTCTCTCTCTCACACTCTCTCACACTCACACTCTCTCTCACTCTCTCTCTCTCTCTCTATTTCATGAAAAGATAGAGTGTCAAATGTCGTGATGCTTTCAGGATCTGGTCTTTCAAGACAGTACAACATTAAACAGCGCAGGTCGCAATGGCTAGGTGATGTACGTGTCATGAAAGAGGATCTCATCCCTAAGTGTATATTCAGGATTAATGAGAGGGAAGCTCAACATTTGAATAAAACTGCATCGAGTAAACACGGGAACACAGTCATCAGTTGAACAATCAAATAGAGACTGAGTCATCAGTTTAAGAATTTAATAATGCGTCAGCAATTTAATAATTAAATAATGCATTACCAGTTGGACATGTTTAAAAAAAATCATCAATTTAATTGAAAACATTACTATAGCGAAATAATCGAAAGAATTAAACAAATGGTCACCAGGTGCACAATGAAAGGAAGTCTCAACCATTGAACAACTTAATACACGTGTACTACTTTTTTTTCTTTTCTTCAATCATGTTTTGCCTCACAACATCAGGATAAGAAGAGATTTCTAGAACGAGCCCTTGTGCGCTTTTATAAATAGTGTCTTTCGTCGCCTCCGTTATCTCTGAGTCCATCTTTTGCGAGGTAGTCCTTTTGCTTTATATCCATTGTATCGGAGCAACATTTCTCTTTGTGTACTTGTTGAGCAATTAGCCGTAACTGTAACCGTTCAACAATTAAACTTTCTCCATGTGAGCCATTAAGCTGCACCAGTTTAACATTGAATTCAATGGTTAAACAATGCTTACACGTTGAATATTTTAGTGCAAGTGTATTCGCTAACTACTGAATACAGTTGTATTAGTTTAATTTTGAATTGAACGGTTGAACAATGCTTATGCGATAAACATTTCAGTGTTGCTGTATTCACGAATTAATTCATACAGACATATCAGTTTAACATTGAATTTAACAGTTAAACAATGTTTATATGTTGAACATTTCAGTGCAGCTGTATTCGCTAACAAATGAATATAGCTTTACGCAATTTACTTAGAATTTAGTTAAACAATGCTTATAAGTTGAACATTTCAGTGTAGCTGTATTCGCTAACTATTTAATATAGTTTGAGAAGATTTACTTAGAATTTAGCAATTTAATAATGCTTGAGAGTTGAACAATTCAGTGCAGCCATATTCGTTGAACTAGTGAATAAAACTTTATCAGTTTAACAATTGAATACAGTGTTAACACGTTTAGTAATTACATAAATTATTGCCCGTTGAACCATTAAATAAACCTTCAGATGTCAGGAGCACACAACCAAACAAAAAAGATTGCGGAAATAAAATGTAGAACGGAAAAAAACATGACAATACTGGGATGCAACGGGGGAAAATGAACACAAGAACTAGACAGTGTTTATTGCCGGCTTTATCCAAACACTTCGTATAGGATTTGTTTCGAATTTCAATTTTGGAAGCGAATTTATCATCGCACGTTGACCCACTCCACATCCTTCTCAATTTATCCGCACGTGATGTTTGCTGCATCTCAGAACAGCTCATTGATTTTCCGACTTTGGTCATGATTTGTTGAAGAGAGAAAAGGGCAGCACTAAATATTGTAATATCTCAGGATTATGAAGCAAGTTTTAAGTATATTAGCTTGTGTTATTTCAGATTTCTTATCACTTATCTGCATTGTGGGTACATACGCACGATGGATGTGTGTTCTGTATGCCAGTGTGCGGGTATGTGTGTGTATCTTTGTTTGTCTATGTGTGCAGAAGTGTTACAAATGAGTTCCCTATCCATCTGATATGTATATTTTGTAACAGCTGGTAAAATCGAAGAGAGAAGAGACAAAGGAAGACAGGGAGAGAAAATGTTGCCTAGCCTGACTTCATGATACGGAAAAGCGAAAGCATCTGATGTGGTAGCAAATACCAAAGAAAGAGATTTGTGGAGAGCCATGATCACCTACACCAGCACCTTATGATGATCCATTTGACATATGTGTATATATATAAGTGTGTGTGTGTGTATATATATATATATATATATATATAAAAGATAAAAGGAACCCTTTCATACCTCGTGGTATATAGGTCAATACAGTGTTAAGCCTGTATTTTTCATTGACCGTCGGCACACGATGGGTGATGTGGTCAGCATCACGCCGGCCGCCTTTACTTTCCCAGAGCATGTCTGGTAATGTCTGGTTTTATATATATATATATAACTCAAGTGATGTGCCGGTTGGCGTAGGCGATGATGTCTCTTCACATATGTCTGTCTCTGGTACAATCCATGAAAACCGGCACCGAACCATTGCCGAACCACGATTTCAAGTCGTCCGGAATTTTGTCTTTGTCTCCATCTCTCTTCCCCTGTATTTTACCTGTTGTAACTAAATGTTCAAAACTGCCCATTCTAATAATATTGTTCGAAAAACCTTGATTGTCTGCTACTTATTTGATTGATTAGATTTCGATATGAATCTGTCTCCGACAAGATCTCTTCATTGGTCTTTCTAGATGTCCATGGAAATGTCAACATTCTTCCGAGAAACCACATTTCTGTGGTTTCCAGTGTTCTTATCATTTATATATATATATATTATACACAAATATCATTGCTAGTGTGTGTGTGTGTGTGTGTTTTAGACAAATCTTCAAAGTCAACTCTTAATTATTGAAATTGATCGCTGTTTAAGCGGAATTTATATATACATATATATAACACAAATACTGCTGGTGTGTGTGTGTGTGTGTGTGTGTGTGTGTGTATTAGAAAAATCTTCACAAAGTCCAACTCTTTAATTATTGAAATTAGATCGGCTTGTTTATGCAGGAATTTATATAATAAAGCTGATGTTTAAATTTATAAATGTCATAGCCTCTTCAATAAACCATTGTACTAGGTCATTTGTGGACGGAGAAAATCAACAGAAATATTTTGCCGTTCAAGACGGCTAAATTTCTATCCCACAAATCCATATTTGTTTTCGGATGTTGGAATAAGGCAGCTCTCCAATGGACAGCAGATGTTGGAATAATACAGCTCTCTAATGAACAGCGGATGTTGGAATAAGACAGTTCTGCAATGGACAGTGGATGGTGGAATAAGGCAGCTCTCTAATGAACAGCGGATGTTGGAATAATACAACTCGCCGATAGACAACGGATGTTGGAATAAGGCAGCTCTCCGATGGACAGCGGATGTTGAATAATACAGTCGATGGACGGATGTTGGAATAAGGCAGCTCTCCGATGGACAACGGATGTTGGAATAATACAGCTCTCCGATGGACAGCGGATGTTGGAATAAGGCAGTTCAATGGACGGATGTTGAATAAGCAGCTTCAATGGACAACGGATGTTGTAAAACGACAGCTTTCCAATGGACAAAGGATGTTGTAAAAAGACAGCTCTCCGATGAACATCGGATGTTGGAATAATACAGTTCTCCGATATACATGGGATGTTGGAATTAGACAGCTCTCCGATGGACAGCGTAAGTTGAAATATTGTGACCACGTAAAGTGGAAAACAATTTGTTGAAAGACAGAAGAACGACTACAGTGTAAATCTCTTATGGAATCATATATCAAACGGAACACGAAGATGATAACAGATATGGATGCAAAGATTACCTTCAACCTTTATTATTGTGCTGAATGTTGACTACTATTTATGTGTACACATTCATGTTCACAACTAAAGCAAACATATTGCAGCCAGGGCATATGTTATTATGATCTGATGTCCTTATTTAAAAGCAAAGTACAACCAGTGTCTGCATGCTATGACTCTAAAGTCAATAAATTAATTGTTGCATAACAACGATGCATTCTGCCTTGTTATATGACTCCTCAACATCGATAGCCACACAGAAACCGTCTTACTTCGATTAGAAGCCTTTGTAAACATCTTATACAAACGTTCATCGTAACCTTCTTTAAGTTCCCCAACTACCAATAACACACGCACGGATGAGTTTATTTTGTAGAAGAATAATTGATTGATGTAGCTACTAGTTTTTCTAGCCATTCTTTTCTCATATCATTTTGCACAGCTGTTGTTTATTTGATGTAGTTGTTTATTTGTGTATGTTCTTCTAGACCATTTTAATCATTCTTATTGTGATATACAAAACAGTCTTTGGCAAGAACGGTTAGAATATTGCGCCCCAGTTAAGCCCATTCTAGTGTTGGACAGGCTCATCAGAAACAAAAGTTGTCGGCATAATTTGTCAAATAAATCGTACGGTTTAGAGGTGTAAAGTCGAAGGACTGACTTCATGCACCGGGTTTTACCCCATATGGCTCGATCCTACCCAACAGAAATTGCCCGCCATCTGTCGAGAGTATGGCACAAAGCACGAACTATGTAGCCTCGGCAACAACTCTAGATCTTAGGAAAAAATTATATCGTGAACAATATACCTTATAGTATCAAAACAATTTCCTTTACTATTTAAAAAAAAATGTATAGTCGATTATATTTTGAAGAAGAAAAAACAGAAGACATTTCTATTTGCCTGATATAACAAAGAGAAGAGGCCAATGTCTCAGGTGTGTTTGATAAGAAAAATAATGTTGATCCGATTTTGTTATTGATATTCCCCTTTCAAAATAGTACAACAAAGATTTTCCCCTGTACCGCAACTCATCCTTAATGACCTGATATAATAAAAGTTAATTGCATAGATATAACTTTGAGAATCAACCCCAGCTTTTTAACGCTGTTTGTGATTTTTCTAGGCATTATTACGTTCAGTAGTTCCTGATATAATAGCGGACTGAAAACTCTATGAAATGTTTGCATTTTTAAATAAACGTAACTAACTCATAACTCCGTAAAGAAACCACGTAAATTGTTAAAAGTTGTCGAGTTGACCTACAAATTGGTGCAAAAAAAAATGTGTTTAATTGTCATGATTCCAGAGTTTGACATTCTCACGTTATTTCTGTGACAGATAAACAGACAATCAGTTTTATAATTAAGATACAGGCATTTCTAAACTAAAAATATCCATTATACTGCCATTCTCGAACTCGTAATCTCATGTATGTTTATTTATGTCTACGACTGATTAACAAAATCTGATCAAACTGTGATTTCACGTAACGTTTTGTTTGTAATGGAATGCGTGTATTTGCTGCATAGATGGTACATGTAGATAGATTGCTTTATTTATCGCCTAGATTCATTCTCTATGATCAAACTTGCTATTTTTATGCTTATTCTAGATTTTCTATTTTATTTGAATCCATTAAAAAATATGTCATGTTTGTGAAAGTAAAATTTTTAAAAATATATACCATGTTTGTGAATGTAAAATGTTTTTGAAATATATCATGCTTGTGAATGTAAAATTTAAAAAGAAAATCATGCTTGTGAATGTAAAATAAAATAAAAAAATATGTCATGTTTGTGAAAGTAAAATTTTTAAAAATATATACCATGTTTGTGAATGTAAAATGTTTTTGAAATATATCATGCTTGTGAATGTAAAATTTAAAAAGAAAATCATGCTTGTGAATGTAAAATTAAAATTAAAATATATATCATGTTTGTGAATGTAAAATAAAAAAAAATATATATATCATGTTTGTGAATGTAAAATTTAAAATGAAAATCATGCTTGTGAATGTAAAATAAAAAAACTGTGGTTACTGCTGTAGTACAGCTTTTATGGCAGGGGTAGGACAGGTGGGACGTGAGCCTGAGAAATTTAATGGCCGCATAACTAGTACAGTTTCCGCGAAAAAGTTCAGGTGAAGATTTTTCTTGTATGCACCAGTCAGAAAAATCACTGGCTTTTCTACCGTGGATTGAACACGGGTCTCCAGCATTGGAACTGTGCTCTAATCCAATCGACCAGACGCTCCTCCTAATGTAAAATTAAACACCACCATTATATATTCTTGTGATGGATGCATGCTTACACTTTCATTACTAGGTTTATCTGTCTGTCTAGCATAGTATATCCATGTACGTCTTTGTGGATTCACTCTGACATCATCTAGATTAGAGAGAGAATCAAAGAGTTGTGGAAAAGCACACACAAATGCATGTATCATTTCCACTATTCCGTGAATGCTGTCTCGTTGTTATTTCCCTTCCATTGTTCATTGAATGCCTATTTTTTCTTTACTCTACTACTGCTCCTTGAATTACTTTTTTATCTTCCTTTTACTGTTCCTTGAAGGATGCATCTATTTTTCCCTTCTCTTTTACTGTTCCTTGAAGGATGTATCTATTTTTTCCTTCTCTTTTACTATTCCTTGAAGGATGTATCTATTTTTTCCTTCTCTTTTACTATTCCTTGAAGGATGTATCTATTTTTCCCTTCTCTTTTACTATTCCTTGAATGATGTATCTATTTTTCCCTTCTCTTTTACTATTCCTTGAATGATGTATCTATTTTTTCCTTCTCTTCTGCTGTTCTTTGAATGACATATCTTTTTACCTTCCATTTTATAGACTACCTGCATAGCAGTCTCCGCAGCACTAAGCAAAGCACTACACGCTTAGAGTTGTTGGAGGTTTCTGGGTCTGAAAAAAAAGCAGATGCTCTCCACAACGCACATATAGGAAAAAGGCAGATGCTCTTCACAACGCACATATAGAAAAAAGACAGATGCTCTTCACAACGCACATATAGAAAAAAGACAGATGCTCTTCACAACGCACATATAGAAAAAAGACAGATGCTCTTCACAACGCACATATAGAAAAAAGACAGATGCTCTTCACAACGCACATATAGAAAAAGACAGATGCCTTCACAACGCACATATGAAAAAGACAATTCTTCACAATTCACTGTTACAAACAACTACAATCTCTTCCATACTGTTCCTTAATTGACACTCTTTTCTTTCCTTCACTGTTCCTTAATTGACACTTCTTTTTCTCTTTCCTTTCACTGTTACTTAATTGACACTTCTTTTTCTCTTTCCTTTCATTGTTCCTTGAATGATGCATCTTTTTCGCGTCCCTTCTACTTTTCGTTGAATCAAAGTTTTAACATGACCGTTTTATATGGTCTCGTGCACCAAGAACTGATGTCGCCATTACTTTACTTGCAACAAAGCTTCAGATATTTCTATCGTTAATGTTAAAGTAACTTATTAAAATAGTTATCACTTACACAATAAATTAATTGTGTATTTGTTATGTTTAATTATATGTATGAATACAATCTACAGAAGAGTAGTAAGAATACCATTGATAGAGAAAAGAACAAATGCTTCTGTTCTGCAACAGCTTGCTATTAAAGAGAGTTGGCTACTAAAGAACATAACATCAAGGAAAATTAAATATTTCGGACACATCAAACGACATGAGCACCTAGAGAAGATAATTTTGGATTGAATAGTGCCTGGAATAAGAATGAGAGGAAAACCTAGAAGACGTTGGGTGCAAGATGACATTGACGATTTGAGAATGATTGCTGCTGACGTCGGTCAACTTGCACAGAACAGAAAGCTTTTCAGAACTGCCATCATGGGAGCCAAGTTTCGGAAGGGACAAGCTACTTGATGATGATGTCGAATTGTATATTGTGCCGAGTTTTATCTACATGTAAAATAGCATGTTAGAAACATTAGCTTAGCTTAGTTTACTAATGTAACTAATGAAGTCTTTATGGCCAAATTGGTAAGACGTTTGCCTGTGTTTCTGAAGATTGTGAGTTCGAATCTGGACCAAGTCACGTGTGCACATTTTCATGGGATCCCTATTTTTGTTCATGGAGCTACGGAGTTAGTGCAGGACACTACGCAGATGGCGTTCTTTTTCAGGTGACAGAGACGGGAAACTATATATGGTGCAATGAAGCCAGTCTGTCCTTTTAGACAAAAGTATATAATAAATCGTGAACGTCTAAGGCTCAAGCGGTAGTTAGCTCGATCAAAAACCCAAGCGTACCTGGTTCAAACCCCATGGTGGGCACGTTTGGAAGCAAATTCATTTACGTGGGATTTTTACAAAAGGTAAAAATAGACCTCACCGTTCAGAAAGCAATGGCAAACTACTGAACGTATAAGTGGTGCCTAGAAAATCAGCGACTCGTTTACTGTGGTTGATGGCTACGTCATGTAAAGGATATGCCACGATTTTCATTGTCATATAACAAATCAGGAATGATAACAATCAAACATAACTTTTTCCACAAGCGGGGACGGAACTGATCACTTAAGGGCATGTCCATAGAACAGTAATTTAAACTAACCTTAGCAATAACAGTTATGGAAAGTAAAACAAAAAGGTATTAAAGTGCAGTATAGAAATAGTTTTCACATACGGCTGTGAATCATGTACAATAACAGGTACAGTCTTTGACATTCCAAAACTGACAATCAGAGACATAAACAAACAGATCAGAAGATTCGTCTTCGGAAACACATATACAGCACGCAACACTCATACAAGACAAGAGACAAGGAGGCATTGCACTACAAGACATACAGACAAAAATAAAAGCACTCAGAATAAACCATATAAGCCACATCATCAAACACCCAGAACATCACACGCTAGCGCACTACTACATAGGACTCAGATTAACCAAACTGGTCCCATTGAAAAACTCAGCGCCAAACTATTTTGGTTCACTACCCACATTCTACAAAACATGCATTCAAGCCATACAAGGAAACGAAAAACTGATACATCAGACAACAACAAAAATATATAAACATTTAGTTAAGCTCCAAGCTCCACCATTACACCTCAGAATCAAAAGAGGCAATAACTATTTCATAACAGACCACACCAACACTTTCGTAAACTTACACAACCCAAACATTTCAATCAAAGCCCGAGAGGTAACATTCAGACTAATATACAACATGACACCTACAAGAGAACGAGTAGCAAACAGACCCAGACAAGTAACAAAATGTCAATTATGCAGAACAAACATACAAGAAACGGAAGAACACATATTCTTTTCAATGCAGCACAGTCAGACCAACCACAGAATCACTTCGAAACATAATCAAAACACACTCAATAAAAAGATAGATAAATACAGAGCAATCATGCTAAACACACTACCCAAAACAACTCCAGACATACATACAAAATTACTTATACTGCTCGCAGAATACAGGTACCTCATATGGACCTGCAGAAATGCAGCAAGATTTTACATCAAAACATACAATGCTCATCTATTCCAACAAATATTCCTTCAGAAAGCCTCATCCATAATATGATGTATGTATGGAAAGTAACGACAAGACAAAAATAACATAGATCCTTCTGAATGAAACTTATTGTTGAAAGCTCTTTATTTGGAAACATCACTGTTAAATTGCACATTTCCTTATTGTTATAATGTATTTCAAACATCACTGTTAAATTGCACATTTCCTTATTGTTTATAATGTATTTCAAACATCACTGTTAAATTGCACATTTCCTTATTGTTCATAATATGTTTCAAAATGTATAATGACACCATTATCACCACTTCAAATATTATAATGCCCACCATCGTATTGTCATGTCATGGACAAAGTCAACTAAATTTGACACATCTATAATTGAGTCTGTCATTGAAATATTTCTTGAAAGTATTATTTAAACAATTTTTTTTTTTAAATCATGAGGACTTTGGTATCTCGAACAGTGTCCTGCCATTGTATTATTAGTATACTGCGGCAATTCTATTGATCCCGACGTTCTGAGTTCGAGTCACGCTGCGGACAGTTTGGTTGCAAGTTGTTTATGTGGATTTTAACAAAAGGACAAAAGGACCCGTTGAGAAAGCAATGGCAAACTACTGAACGTAATAATGCCTAGAAAAATCACAAACAGCGTTAAAAGCTGGGGTTGATTCGCAAAGTCCTGTAAAGGATATGCAATTAACTTTATACTGCGGCAATAAAGAAGAGCTGGAGGGAGCTGCAGGAGATAGTTAGAGATAGGAAGACTTGGTATGAGTTGGTTGAGGGCGCATGCCCCGATCCTAGTTAAAAAGGCAGAGTGAGAGAGAGAGAGAGAGATCCTGCGAGACAACGTGTGTGGAAGTGGTTTAGTTTTTTTTTTGCGTGTCTGCAACCGACTGTCCAAGTCTCACTAGCTTACACCAGCGTGGTGAGCGGTGTGGCTACGCTTACAACTTCCGCTTCCCCACAGTAACACGCAGTTCTTTTAATGCTTTCAATATCCTATAGTTGACCACACATCTCTCCATGTAATTCACTTACAAAATACAACTAATTAAACAATGTTGATAGTGCGCTGATAAACATATATTAGCTACAGATAACGTTCTGCACTGAAGCTTTCAAATCATGCATGTATATGATCCATTTATATGACCCCCATCAGTTACTGTGATAGTGTTTGTCCATGATAACAGAAGAGCGTTTCAAAATAACCAAACATGACGCTAGCTGTTCTGATGTATGGCTCTCTGTTGTATTTGTAATTATCAGCTTGTGTAAATTGTATTCAGTGTTCATGTAAAGCAAATAGTACCAAGAATTATATCCGAGGTTGGTGGGAAGAACTGCGGTATTGAGTATTTTAAAAAAAGCATTCAAAACATATGACGGAATAGTAATGTAACATTTGTAAATTTCTTATCAGTTCATTTTTGTTTGTTATTTGTTGTTTGATTGTTTGGTGGTGGATTAAGCCTCTATGTGGCCGAGGCACGATCTTTTAACCTAAGACATATGTCTCCTTCGTTATATCAGGGCGTATTGGCTTTTTTCTTGGTGTGGCCATGTGGCCTGGGAGTTGTCCTGGTGTGAACTGTGTGTTATATATTGTGTCTGTCTGTTCTGTCCTAACAAGGACATTTGGTCTTGATTAAATCTATTTAATCTCTTGTTTATATTTCCCTCAGCTCAGATAATTATTCATAACATCTTTCTTTCATTGAATTCTACTCTATTTTAAAGACGTCTTGCTTTACAAAGGTCGTCTTTTCAAATCCAAACTGCACCGGTAATGTTCATGATGACATTTTGCCACACATCTTTCGGATTGTTGCTGGAGCTACGGTGTTCGTGTTTTTGTAATGCTTCTGACAGGCTGCGTGCCATTTTCTAATGGAGGAACCGATTTATATGTGGGAAACCTGTTGCAATGAAGTGATTATTATACATTTTTACCAAGTTTAAATTCACATTGGAGACGAAGTCTTCTTGAGATACTGAAGGGTGCTGGACAATCCAGGGAGACCATAAAGTAAACAGCCAGAGACAAGGAAAAGTGGTCAACAACTGTTGAGACCCAATGCTCCACGAGAAGCGGAGAGATATAAGCCAAGTTAAAATTGCATTGGTGATCCTCGCCGTGGTACGGAGTTCGTGCAGTGTCATTGAGAGCTTTCTGTGAAAAAAAGAGATCGAAGCAGACATGGTTATTCGTAAAAGTGAGATGACAATGGTTCTCTCAATTAATCAATCAGTCAAAGTTATTCATTTAATGTCTTCTTGAATCAGTGTTATTAATTTATTTATTTTTGTGTCTGATTCGGTGTTCTTTATACTGTTGTTTTTCTGACTCCAAGTTATTTCTTCTTTATGTCTGTCTAGTTTCATGTCATTCTTATATTTTAACTGCTGATACCAAGTTATTTCTTCTTTATGTCTGTCAAGTTTTAAGTTATTCTAATATTGTGACTGCTGATATCAAGTTATTTCTTCTTTATGTCTGTCAAGTTTTAAGTTATTCTAATATTGTGACTGCTGATATCAAGTTATTTCTTCTTTATGTCTGTCAAGTTTTAAGTTATTCTAATATTGTGACTGCTGATATCAAGTTATTTCTTCTTTATGTCTGTCTAGTTTTAAGTTATTCTAATATTGTGACTACTGATATCAAGTTATTTCTTCTTTGTCTGTCTAGTTTCATGTCATTCTTATATTTTAACTGCTGATATCAAGTTATTACTTCTTTATGTCTGTCTAGTTTTAAGTTATTATAATATTGTGACTGCTGATATCAAGTTATTCCTTCTTTATGTTTGTCTAGTTTCAAGTTGAAGTCAAGTTTAGTTAAGTTTGAAGTGGGATGCAAAGAGTTCAAAAAAGAGAGGACGACCTAAGGAGACCCTGAAACGAACTTTACTGGGAGAGGCAAGAAATATCGTTCTCAGTTCCATGGAGGAGATTGAGCGAGTTGCCCAGGATAGAGCGGTATGGAGAAATGACTTGCAAGCCCTATCTAACTATAACGGTACGAGAGGAATTATTATTTAAGCTCTGAGAAGGTTAATGTACTTGTTTCACAGCTGCGTGAGCTAGGATACAATTCCTAATATGAAATGAACATAAATGTTCACTCTGTAACGGTTCTCATATCGATTTAGCCTCAATAGGTTGACCGAAGATACAGTTGCAGATAAAGTAGTACAGCGTGATGTTGACAACATCTTCTATGGTGTGCCTTTGATTAAAGTCCTGTATCACCTATTATATTTACAGCATGCAAACCTTTCTTTTCTTTCTTTTCTCCAATCCTGTTTTGACTCACATCATCAGAAAAAGAAGATATTTCTAGAACGAGCCCATGTGTGCGCTTCATAAATAGTGTCTTTCGTCGCCTCTGTTATCTCTTCCATCTTTTGCGTGACCGGCCTTTTGCTTTGTATCCATTGTACCGGAGCAACATTGATTTTTTGTGTTGCACTGTCTGTTGGTAATCTACTTATGTGACCGAACCATTTAATGTGTTGTTTCTGGATGAAGTTCAGTACTAAAGTTCAGTACCCACTATTCTCTGGAATATAGGGGTCTCTGTGGCTGAGTGGTTAAGCCCTTTGCCTTGCGAGTCGAAGGTCGTGGGTTCGAATCCGTACCGCGGCTTTCTGTTCACGAGTGCAGTTTTTCCAGAGACCCTAGGATTGTTGCCGGAGCTACGGAGTTCATGCTTTGTGTAATACTCTCGGCAGGTGGCGTGCCATTTCTGCTGAGAGGACCGAGCCATATGGGGTAAAACCCGGTGCAATGAAGTCAATCCTTCGGCTTTAAAACCCTTTAAACCCACTATTCTCCTGATCTCTTCATTTCTCAACCGATCTCTTCTTGATATTCCCAGCATTCTGCGTAGAGACTTTATCTCTGTCGTGACTAGTTTTCTTCTATCATTTGATATCATAAAAGTTACTGCAATTTATCTATCAAAAATTTAAAATTATTGATCTGTAAATATAAACTTTAATTGACCTTTCTGAGATATAAAAAGCAATAATGTACTTTCATCTGCTGAACATTGAGCATAAACATTAGTACATCCGTCGCTACGTTACTTTATCGATGGTGCATGGCAATTGTATTTTTGTTCTACTTAGTTGTTTAGTAACTTATCTTTTTCTTCAAAACTCTCCACATCGACCACTTCTTAACCATTCTTTGTGGTGTGTATGTGATCCGAACCTAAGAGATTGTACGTTGTGCCAGTTATGCTCCTATAAGTAGGTCAGGACATCTGATTTCTGCGACGTTTTTTATTTACTAGGGTAGCTTCCCTAGTCCTCTATCTTAGTCGCTTCTTACGGCATGCCTTGTAGGTCCCAGTGTTACTATTCTTTGCTCCCTATGAGGGATCCGATAACACGAGCGCTAGGCCCCACTAAGAATGAAGGCATTTACGCTCTGATATCAACCAAAAAAGACATCCGTCTTAGGTTGAAAGTGCGTGCCTCGGCCACATAGAAACTTAAGCAACCACCAAACAGACAATCAAACAAACATACAATGTGGGGACCTATGTGAAGTAGACGTTAGGTTTTCGTCTATTTGCCAAAGGTACCAGGCTTGCTCCCTAGTGGAGTCATCTGGATATTTTTCCAGATGTTCCTGATCTCAGTGTAGGTGAGATCGAGTTCCAAGTCCTATCGGAGATGGACGATAAAACGTAAGTACCGTGTTCAATTTGAGAACGTAAAAAACCCTTGACAGTTTAAAATCGAAAAGAGCAGGCTGGAAAGCAGCTGTACGAGAAAAATTAAATACAAAAGATTAAAAATAATAATTTCTACAAAAATATTTTTCCCATCTTCAATTACATCGGGGACCCTCGCCGGTGCTACGGAGTTCGCGCACTGCAGCTGAGATTTGTCTGTGTAAGAAAGAGATCAGAGCACACATGGTTACTCACTGAAGTGCAATGACGATGGTGATAACAATCAATCTAATAAACAAACAAACAAGGGGCTGCAAGTCTAGATATATATATATATAAATATATGTTGGACACGTTTATCTTACATTCATACAGCCAGTTAGTTATTGATTATTGGTTGCTGATATGACGTCATATCACTTCGATCAGACCCGTCAGTGCTCAGACTCTTCTAGTAGATGTGCAAGTGTATCTCTACTAATAGTTTATGTGACTCGTTGGTTAAACAACCTTCCCCTTCTGCCCCTTAGTTGTTCAGTTCTGCTGGTGAAAAATGAAAATCGTGGCATATAGTTGATTTTCTAGGCACCATTTATACGCTCAGTAGTTTGCCATTGCTTTCTGAACGGTGAGGTCTATTTTTACTTAGGTAAAAATTCCACGGAAACAAAATTGCTTCCAAACTTGCCCACTGTGGGGTTTGAACCAGGTACGCTTGGTTCGTGATCAAGCTCACTACTGCTTGAGGTAGATACGCTTGTCCAACATGTAATTCCCAGCTTCTTAACATCGCTAGATAGATTTAATATTAATTTGTGTTTGATTGATTGATTGATTTATTGATTGATTGATAGGACCATCATCACTGCACATCGGTGAGTAACCATGTGTGCTCCTATCTGTTTCTTACACAGGTAATACTTCTAGTATGAGGATGGAGGTTGAGGCCGTTACTGCTGCCCTCCATTGGATTTCTGGGACTTTATTTACTGGGACAGTTGTTGTATCTGACTCTCAGTCGATGCTTCACAAGATCCAGAAGGGCAGGTTTTGGTATGAGTGGATGTCGTCTATAGAAGTTTCTAACCTCCAGCGGCTTAAGTGGATACACTGTCCTGGGCATGCGGGTGTTTACGGTAATGAGAGAGCGGACAGGTTTGCATCAACAGCATCGATTGTTGGGGAGTTGAAGATGGATAAGGGGATATTCTTCGGTCTCTTCGAGACTCTCTGTTGGATGAGGACACTAAAATCGATGGTGAATCGATCAAGCGATTTAAGCAGTTTGGAATTACCCGTTGTTCAAGTCGAACTGGATGCCTGAGAGGCAGAGTGAGAGGTGTGTTTAATCAGCGAGCCACAGGAACCATCAGTATGCATACTCTTCGATATCTGTTGGGGAGACTGAGCACCTATGGGTTTGCCCGGAGTGCAATGACGTCAGTTTAGTAACCAATAACCAATACACAGGTAGATCTCATCTGCAGTGCACGAACACCGAACTCAATGTAATTTTGAAAATAGTGACGATATCTTGTAATAATTTTATTTAAAATATTTTTGTCTAATGAATTTGAACGGGAAAAATGCATTTGTGTGTTTTCATCTATTACAGGGTCGACGAGAAACCAAAGGATGTTCCCCTGCAGGACGTCCACCCTTTACATCTTGCACTCTCCTACGATCGGTACTGTTTACACAAGTCTGTTCGCTATCTCCACTCTCCTACAATCGGTACTGTTTACACAAGTCTGTTCGCTATCTCCACTCTCCTACGATCGGTCCTGTTTACACAAGTCTGTTCGCTATCTCCACTCTCCTACGATCGGTACTGTTTACACAAGTCTGTTCGCTATCTCCACTCTCCTACGATCGGTACTGTTTACACAAGTCTGTTCGCTATCTCAATGCCACGATAAGTGCAGCTGATAGATATGAGAGATATCCTGAGAATTGAAATATTTGACAAAATCTCGTTAAACACTAACACGTGGAAGTGGTATCTTATATGTCAAGAGATGCAGATAACAGTTTTTTCTTGTTAAACAGATTGTGGTTTTTATAGTTAAACCAAGTTCACCATTTTATTCTTTATTTAAAGATTTGCTGTTTCTTCTTTTTCTTCCAACGCTCCATATCGACCACTTGTTAACCACTTGATGTGATTTCTTTGTGATATGAGCTTAAGAACGTTTTATGTTGTGCCAGTTATGCGCCGAGAAGTAGGCCAGTACAGCCGATTTCTGCGATGCTTTTTATTTACTAGGGTAGTTTCCCATACCTCTAACTCAGTCGCCTCTTACGATTTGCCATGTAGGTGGCAGTGTTACTATTCCTTGCTTCCCTTAAGAACCCTGGCACCACATGGGTGTAAGATTTACTAACTTTGTTTCTTTCATTGATATGACAATGAAATAAATGCAGTATTTATCAGATACATTCTTATTCTTTGAACGCTCCATATCGACCACTTGTTAACCACTCTTTTTTATTTTTATGTGATCTGAGCTTAAGAGCGAGTGCACGGTGCGTGAGTTATAGGCCTAGGAGTAGGCCAGGACATCCGATTTCTGCGATGTTTTTTATTTACTAGGGTAGCATCCCAAAGACATACATCGGTCGCCTCTTACGCCTTGTAGATCGCAGTGGTACTATTCTTTGCTTCCCTATGGGGCCTTGGCACCACATGGGCGACATTGAGATGCCATGAAATAAATACAATATTGAACAAATGCATGACATATTAGAAACAAATTAGATTTTACATCTCCTCGTAAGCTGTTGCTATTTATATTATGTTGTCTTTGAAGTGGGCTTTGGGGAGGGGGGGATATATTTGGTTATGTGGAGGATGTCTTACGCAAAGATAGCAGCGTAAATTATATTTATTTAAATGCCCAGCGGAATATTTAGAGAAGATTAATTTGTTTTTGAATTTCTCTAGTTAGTTTTTTTTATCTCAGTTAATTATTTTTGTGGTTGCTATTTTGCTTTTCGTTTCTGCGATTTATTTATTTTTTTGTATACGTTTTTAAAATTGTTTAACGAGTTAGATTTGTGAGATTTGTTGCGATTAAGATCTTCTTCTTCTTTTTTTAAACAGGCACTTCAGGGGTTCTGTGTATACCCAAAGTGCAAGGAATGGAAAATGCATTTGTTTTCAATTATTGCAATCAGAGTTCAGGTTTTGCTGTTATAATATCTTTTCTTCTTCTTCTTCTTCTTCTTCGAACGTTCTATATCGAACACATGTTAACTACTTTTTGAGATTTGTTTGTGATATAAGCTTAAGGGAGATTGCACGTTCCGTTAGTTATGCGACTACAAGTGGGCCAACACATCCGATTTCTGCGATGCTTTTTATTTACTAGGTAACTTCCTAGGTTCTACATCAGTCGACTCTAACATGCCTTGTAGTTCCCAGTGGTTCTATTCTTTGCTTCCATTGCGGGCCCTGGCACCTCACGGGCTGCCGTAATAAAGTGATTAGTACACTAGTTTGTACGACACCGGTACACAACAATTTCTGGGTGGGGTCTGTGTGGCTAAGTGATTAGTACACACGTTTGTACGACACTGGTACACGACAATTTCTGGGTGGGGTTTGTGTGGCTAAGTGATTAAGACGTTGTCTTGAGTTCCGAAGGTTGTCGTTTTGAATCCTGACAGCGTCGTTCTGTTCGCAAGCGCATTTTTTCCCAGAAATCTCTCGTGTGACCCCGATGTCTTGAAACCTGTAAATCCTCACAGAAAATGTCATGTTGTCTTCTACCATCCTCCCTCCCTTTTTCGCCATGATCAAAGACATCAGGAAAGCCAAAGCATTAAATCTGAAAACAACACTTAAAATATGAGAAAGCAATGTCCTTGAAGTGTTATTATATACAGCAGTGATTCCTATAAAATGACCAGACACATCATACACAAGCTGGAGACATTTCATATTAAATGTAATAAATGCAATAAATGCAATAAATTTTCTTGTCAAACAAGATAACTAATGAAGACATTTAAAAACGAATAAACTGTTTATCACTGGAGACCACCATTACAAAACCAACATAGAGATGAATTTGACATGTATGTGATATACTTACTAGTAAGTTATTGGCTAAGCCAGTTCTCCGACGGAAAGTAGATTGAAAAGAAGGCATGCATGTTCCCTGCAATATTTTTGACATCTATAGTAATGAGAATGCCAAATGTGTGATAGATCCGTTTGCACGAAAATCGCACTAAGAATCAAGACAAACCTGGTCTCCAAGGACCGAAATTCTACTCAGAGCAGTTCTGACGATCTTAAAAATGTATGAACGATTTTGAAAAGAGCGCGACATCAGAAAATAATATAGATACAACATTTTAAAACATAACATGAAAATTATTATATCATTGAAAGCCAACACTATATTTCATGTCACAAGCTTAAACGGGCATGACACATTTACACAGCTATCAACACACAATTCATTTTCATAATATGCGTACATGGATAACGTTATAGACACACATTGTTAGTGTTTTATTTGAAATGAATTTAGTGCACAGTCGTCTTCTAGTAATGGCAATATTGCGAATATGTCTCTTGAGATATTGATTAAGACTAATTTGTAAGTACCAAAACCAGTTTATGTAGAATAGCAGGAGCTGGCTGATTGATTCATTGATTAATTGATGGACATTGAAAAGACCATCATCATTGCACTTCAGTGAATAGTGGTACGTGCTCCAATCTCTTTCTTATACAAAAAAAAATCTCAGCAGCAGTGAATGAACTCCATAACATTGGCGAAGATTCTCGATGTAATTTTGACATTAGATTTTAACATCTTATTAGAGACACTTGTCTTCTTTATCCCGTTACACCCTTCGATATCTGTTAGGAAGACTGAGCACCTATAGGTCTGCCCAGAGTGCAATAACGTCCGTTTAGTAAACAGTAGCCGCTATACAAACCTTTTATGACTCCATTTTTTACTCACATTTTGAATATTCTCTCATAGTTGAATCCATTAATGTTTTGTCTTGACGCTGTTTGCACACTTCTCTTCTATCATGTGGCAAGTCGTGAAGAGCGTCTATTATTGATCTTTCTTGATAATCAATTTTAACAAACTTGAAAACGTTTCTGTTAAACAATTTATTTCAATTTGTCAATACATTTTATTTAATTGTCACTAACAGCAAACATGACTTGTACATATATACTTATTTATCACACAGTAATAATAATAATAATAATAATTACTCTCGTACCGTTATACGTTACATAGGGCCTGCAAGCTATTTCTCCATACCGCTCTATCCTGGGCAACTCACTCAATCTCCTCCATGGAACTGAGACCGATATTTCGTGCCTCTCTCAGCAAAGTTCGTTTCAGTGTCTCCTTAGGTCGTCCTCTCTTTCTTGAACCCTCCCATCCACTTGAATGCCTGCTTTAATATTCTTTGATCATTTCTTCTCAAGGTGTCTAAAATATCTCCATCTTCTACTTCTTATAACAATTATCACTAGTGGTTAATCAGATATTTTTCTGATTTCATCACTTCTCTTAAATTCTTTCCATTTTATGTTCATCATCACACAAGTTGTAGAATAACTAAGTAAAAAGTTGTTCATGTAATGCTTAATAGTTTTTACAACACCCACATAGTTCAGAACATGGAAGTTTGGTTCTCTGACATCAACAACTGTCGTTCAAATTTGTTTTTCTTCATTTGCATGTACTCAAGACATCATGATAAAAGTAGATACTGTAGATATGTCCAGTACCTACATAGATACCACCTTTCCTTTTGTCGTTACTGCCTGTAATACCGCTTTTTGGGGGACGGTGTAGGACAGCAGGGACATGGACCTGTGAAATTTAATGGTCGCATGGCTAATCGACGCGAAACTGTTCAGGTTAAGATGTTTTCTTTATGCCTTCGACAGAAAAACCCCAAAAAAACAAATTGGCCTTACCGTCGATTGTACCCGGGTCTCCCGCATGTGAGTCACGCTCTAATCTATTCGGTCAGACGCTCCACCTTCCTTTTTGTTTCAGATTTAAATGGTTGATGAAAGTACATCAGAATCTGAAAGTAAACTATAGTTTTACACATTGACCTCAATGTGATGTGACCTTTTTGTGTTTAATAGCGACGTTTGGAAGATGAATATTTTCAGAGTTTAATTTTTTGCAACCAACGTCGTCCGTATTCTGTTGTTGTCAGGGCCATGTCGTGATATGATAGAGAAATGCGGCCGCATCACGCAGCACCGTAAGAAGGGAGGGGGCGGCATAAGCAACAAAATCAAAATTGCAATTGTAGGTTATTTTTAAAAAAAAAGATTTAAAGGGCATCATTTCGAAGACTTGCATAATACTGAGAAAATATACCGCACGGTCCTGGTTGTTGTGATCGTTGATATTAATTACATCTAACAATAAAACGGATTTTGTTACTCATACATCTTCTGTTATGCCTATATGAGTATGGGATATTGCAGAAGACATGCGAACCATACATATGTCCTAAGCCTACTTCTTTTGGTTAGCAACTATAGATCGCGTCCGTTGAGAGGGACACGTGTCACATCTCGATGATATAAGACGTTACTTTGGTTAGCAACTATAGATCGCGTCCGGTTAGTGTATGGAACACCGTAAGTGCACACATCTTCGATGATATAAGACGTTAAACTATTGATTGATTAATTGATTAGGACATCATCATTGCACTTCGGCGAGTAACCATGTGTGCTCCGATCTCTTTCTTAAACAGGAAGATCTCAACTGCAGTGCACGAAATCCGTAGCACCGGCGAGGGTCCCAGGTGTAATTTTGAAGATGGTGAAGATATTTTTGTATGAATTTTATTTTTAATTTTTTTAATGATTTTTGGCCTGTTCTCGATTTTTAACTCCCACAGGTTCTTTTACGTACTCAAATTGAACACGGGACCTACGTTTTATCGTCCGTCTCCGATAGGACGAAGAACTCGATCTCACCTACACTGATATCAGGATCTCTGGAAAATATCCAGATGGCTCCACGAGGAGCGAACTTGTTACCTTGGCACGAGAGACGAGCAGCTAATCTCACCATCACAGAGAGCCCTCGACTTTAAGCTCTCACCATCACAGAGAGCCCTCGACTTTAAGCTCTCACCATCACAGAGAGCCCTCGACTTTAAGCTCTCACCATCACAGAGCCTGACTTGCCTCACCATCCAGAGCCCTCGACTTAAGCTCTCACCATCACAGAGAGCCCTCGACTTTAAGCTCTCACCATCACAGAGAGCCCTCGACTTTAAGCTTTGGTGTGTGTTACCAAGAATCGCACGTTCTTTCTCAAACCGTATACAAATCAATTGAGGAAGTTAGGACTAATGATGATGATGAATCGTGTCATCTCTTAACACAAGTTCAGTCATGTCGCTAGGACCTGGTACGGACATGAATAATCTATGATGGTCTTCCTATAGCTAAACATAAATAGCACCATTCTACAGTATAACTTAGTAGATGTGATAGTTTAAAGTGGATTTTTGTTTTCCAGAATCTTTACAGTAGCTGAACTGTACATATTTGAGTAATATAACACTATAATATAAAACTGGTGGGTGTCTGAAGATTAAGCGGTGGTAATCTCGATAGGTATGACTATACCTGGAGAAAACAAACAGATCGAAAAATCTCTGAGAGCCACAGAAATGTGGTTTATAGAAGAATGATGAGAATCCCATGGACTGCTAAAATGACGAATGATGAGGTGTTGAATGGGGTCAAGACACAGAGAAAGATTATCATTAATATAAGGAAGAGGCAGTCGCCATTTTTCGGGCATGTGATGAGAAAGGAAAGTTTAGAACACATTGTAACAACTGGTAAAGTCGAGGGGAAACGAGACAGAGAGAAAATTTGTGATATCCTGACTGCATGGCACGGAATAGCGTCAACATCTGAGATGATAGTAAACACCAGATACAGAGACTTGTGGAGATCCATGATACTACGCCAGCAGGCACAGTATCTGATGATGATACCTAAAGATAGAGAATCAATTAGTGATATTTTTTCTGACGATTGACAACCAGCGACACCCCACAGTAACTCAAAGGACGATGATCCTCTTGACTTCAAAATTAGAAAACATTTCTAGCGTGTAGTTGAACTCGGCATAGTAATAATAGCCGTTCTTCGCAAGCGATAATGACAACAGCCCCAGATGTGTGCTGCTGCACTCTCTGGTGTGTTGGAGGTGACTGTAGAGTCCAATTCTAGAACACAATACCCTACCACAGGTGGGGCATACATGACCAATGTTAGACATGTGGGTGTTGTGTGTTCTGTTTATTCGCGTGGCTCGTTTTCTCTGTGCCTAAACGACACAACGATTCTCAGCTTTGCGAGCACATCTTGTGTGATTACAGCGCTACATTTAGAGATCTTGCGTCAGAGATTTCCAGCAAGTGGTGTCTATATCAAAGCATTTCAGAGATACTTTAAGAGTTTCAGAGCTCGGCATACACAGCAGGCATTTAACCACAGATGAACTTTAGCTTGGCTGTTGTATCATTAAGAAGCACATAAATTCCTATCGATAAATTTGTTGTTTTGTTCGCCCGTACTTTAATTTCAACGTGTAGGCAAGATGTCTCATAAATCAATGAATGACTGATTTTAAGTGAAGGCTACCAACACTAATATCATACTTATTAAGAGACACTAATATATGACACACCTATGAGTCATCATGAGACAGTAATATCTGATACATCTATTAGAGTCATCACGAGACAGTAATATCTGACACATCTATTAGAGTCATCACGAGACAGTAATATCTGACACATCTATGAGAGTCATCATGAAACAGTAATATCTGACACATCTATGCGAGTCATCATGAGACACTAATATCTGACACATCTATGAGAGTCATCATGAAACATAATATCTGACACACTCTATGAGAGTCATCATGGAAACAGTAATATCTGAAACTAAAATTCTATGAGAGTCATCATGAGAAACTAACATCTGATACACCTATGAGAGTCATCATGAAACAGTAATATCTGACACATCTATGAGAGTCATCATGAGAAACTAACATCTGATACAGCTATGAGAGTCATCATGAGAAACTAATATCTGACACACTATGAGAGTCATCATGAGACAGTAATATATCTGACAAAATCTGTAATGAGAGTTATCACGAGACAGTAATATCTGACACATCTATGCGAGTCATCATGTGACAGTAATATCTGACACATCTATGAGAGTCATCATGTGGCAGTAATATCTGACACATCTATGAGAGTCATCATGAAACAGTAATATCTGACACATCTATGAGAGTCATCATGAGAATCTAATATCTGACACACCTATGATAGTCATCTGACAGAGACACTGAAAATATATGCTAGCACTGAAATAATTGTAGAGTCATCACATGACAGTGACCTCTGACACCCATATAACTAAAGTTACGAGACATTACTCCCAGTTTTCCAATGATAGTTTGTTTGTTAAGTCGTCGGATCACCATCAATGAACTATTTAGCATACATGTACTTCGATATTCCCCTCAGTAAATCTTTCAGCGTTTGGCGACTAACGACACCGGTTCTTTGTTGATTTACTATTCTTCTTGCTATCGGCATAGTGTTCTCATCTAGATACACCACATTTGACTTGAAACTCTTGCAGTCTGGTTAGCGTTGTAGATTCACCACTATTACTTGAATTACCTATTTTGAACATCACGAAACAATATTTCATAGCAGCCCTATTACAAACATCACAAAACACCTACTCTCAACAGTACTATGACTGACATCATGACATACTGACTCCTAACATCTATATTACTAACATCAGAAGTACTGACTCCCCATATATGACTAACATCATGAAATAATAATTCATAATAGCCGTATACATCACATCACAAAACACTGACTCAGAATAACTATGTGACTATCAACAAAAACATGACTCCTAATACATATACATCAGTATTACAAACACTGACTCATAATACTATTTGACAGCATCAAAATAGCTGACTCATAATACATATGTTACTAGTATTACAAATATCTGACTCATAACACATATTTACTAGCATCACAAATATCTGACTCATAATACATATGTTACTAGCGAACAAACTGACGTTTAACACTCCCAGTACTGACGTCACAAAAACACAGACTTAGGAGTTAGGACACACCCATTACTGACAACACAAAACACGGATTCCTAGCACTCCTAAATAAGGTTTAAATGTGTTTTATTAATATATTTTGTTGAAAAGAAGGGTGAATGTATTTTATGACAATATTTTGGTAAGAAGAAGGTAAACAGTTATGTTTTTGAATTGTGTTTTAGTGACAAGATTCAAACATTGAATTTGATGATTTAATGATGATGACAATTAAATGTCGACAACTATGTTTACTGAATGTACACAGACATATCCATAGTTAATCAGTTCATAAATGCAGCATTTAGTGTGACATAAAAGCATTGATGTAATATATAGAAGGGAATTGTAAGTTCATAAATGCAGCATTTAGTGTGACATAAAAGCATTGATGTAATATATAGAAGAGAATTGTAAGCTATAAATGCAGCATTTAGTGTGACATAAAAGCATTGATGTAATATATAGAAGGGAATTGTAAGTTCATAAATGCAGCATTTAGTGTGACATAAAAGCATTGATGTAATATATAGAAGAGAATTGTAAGCTATAAATGCAGCATTTAGTGTGACATAAAAGCATTGATGTAATATATAGAAGAGAATTGTAAGCTATAAATGCAGCATTTAGTGTGACATAAAAGCATTGATGTAATATATAGAAGAGAATTGTAAGTTCATAAATGCAGCATTTAGTGTGACATAAAAGCATTGATGTAATATATAGAAGGGAATTGTAAGTTCATAAATGCAGCATTTAGTGTGACATAAAAGCATTGATGTAATATATGAAGAGAATTATAGCTATAAATAATGAACAAGAATAATGGGACATTTTTTCTTCAAACGCTCATATTGACCACTTGTTAACCACTCTTTGTATGTGATCCGAGTATAAGAACGATTGTACGTTGTCCAGTTACGCGCCTACAAGTAGACTAGCAATTCGATTCTGTTACCCTTTTTTAAAACTAGGATAGCTTCCTAGGTCCAGTGCCGGATTAGGCTAGCGGGGCCTGTAGCAAATTTTAGCGCGGGGCCCTAGGTTTTGTATGATAAAAAAATAAAACACAACTTTTACAAACAAACTTGTCTCGATTTAATGTGAGCAAATTTAGAGATAGCACTAGACAAATCAATTTCTAAGAAATTACATTCAATGTTCATTAAGGTGAGGTTATTTAGATGATCTAGTCCCATCATGTTCCTGAACTCACTTTTTATACGCTTTAATGTTGAAAAGAACGTTCTCCGCTGCAGTTAGTAATCATTAAAGACAAGAAAATTTCGTAAGACTATTTCTACATTTGGGAAACACGACTCTAATGAATTTTTCATTATAAGTTTATAAAATTGCAGTTCAAGAGCCTCATGCTTTGTTGCAAGCAGCAGCTACATTAGTTTTAAGGAGTTCAGTGAACTGCATAAGTTCGTCGCCTAGGCTTTCTTCCAAATCCTCTTGGTAAGAGCTGACAATATTTGGAGTTCTTTTCAAGATCTCTTCTGTTGTAATAGATTTTAACTGCCGGAGTATTCCAAATACACCAGTCACTCTATGGTACAGCCTAAATCAATAACTTTGCAAACAAAACAGAACAGTTGTCCTTTAGTTTCTGTATAACACAACTAATCTCTCACGTGAGTTTTGTTTGTTGGTGTATGTGTGTATGTGAAAACGACTTTCGACAAAATCGTGGATTGTTTTTTATTGTATGTTGTTTTTTTAAGACATGAAATCACTGTTCATATGTTGCACTTCGCTACTTTCTTCACAGTCTAATAATCTCAATTGAGTTGTTTGGCCATTCACCAATATCGTAGAGTACATTTTATTTCTGCTTGTGTTTTTGGCTTGTAGAAGATGTTGTTTCATTAGAAGCATGTGCTGTGCTTTCTGCCTCTCTTGGCTTGAAGATGATATGGCTAAATTGGGAGAACTTTCTGTACATTCGATTTCAGTTTGTCTTGTGAAAAATGTAGCTAAATCGTGAAGAGTTACTGATCTTAATGGTAATATTGGTAAAGATGATTCTTCTATAGCACTGCTTTCATCTACTACACAGTGGGACACGTCTTCTGTATTTTCTGCTCGATTTCGTTGGATTCAGCACCATCACATAGAACATTTTAAAATTCAGACAGCGTGCGTGTTTTTGATATAACATCTGGTTATTTTTCCATTTTCATCTCTGTCACATAGCGCCGAGCTCCCTAGGCCCTAGAAGCGCGGGCCGTAGCATTTGCTACTTTGCTACTAGTAATCCGGCTGCCTGGTCCTTACCTCAGTCGCTTCTTACGACATGCCTTGTAGATCGCAGTGTTACTATTCTTTGCCCTTGAGAGTCCCAGCAATACAAAGCGAATGTGACATTGATGTAACCAGTTTAAAAGAAATGAATGTTAACAAAAGTATGAATGTTAACAAAAGTATGAATGTTAACAAAAGTATGAATGTTAACAAAAGTATGAATGTTAACAAAAGTATGAATGTTAACAAAAGTATGAATGTTAACAAAAGTATGAATGTTAACAAAAGTATGAATGTTAACAACTAGCACAGATGGAGATCACATATAAAGTTCTACGTAAACATACATCTGTAATCATCTTAAGAAAGGTAGACACATCGAAAGAATGAATTTCTATATTAGTATATTTATTAAAAAGTCATTGACAGCCATGTTCATCTGGTCTTCTCGTTGCGAAACTGTTCTTAACAGACAGGAAACGTAGCGAGTGTCGAGTAAATGACGCCAGAAAGTTTCTGGCAAAGGAAGCCGAAATCTGTGTAGATAACTCACTGTATCGTGGCTATTATTTCCTGAAAAGGATAGGATTAAACCCGAGATCAAATCTGGAGCAGAAGTTTCTAAGACGCTATGTCACTAGTATTCTGACAACTCCTGCAACGTCTAAACAAGCCTGAAGCGCAAATAATTAACTTCATTTCACATTTTTATTCCATAAGGCTCGGTCCCTCTCCGCAGAAAGAGCAAGCGACCTGCTGACAGTATTGCACAAAGCAAGTACTATGTAGCTCTAGAAACAATCCTAGGTATTTCTGGCAAAAATATACTTGTCAACAGAACGACGCGGTTCGGATTCGAACCCGCGACCTTCGAAATGCAATGCAACGGCTTAACCACATAGCCACCCACTACTGCGACATCGTTAGCGTTAAGATTTATGAACTTTGCCGTTCCTTTCGTTGTGGCAGCTGGATGGTGAGAGTTAAACTGCTGCATGGACAACAGAGATGATCCATATTGGCATGCCCAAATCGCTTTTTTGAGGGGTTACCCAACTTGCCTTACCGTTAAATTGTTATTAGAATAATACTGTTTCTTCTTCTTCTTTGCTTCTTCTTTGCGTTCGTTCTTTACAACCAATTTTAATCACTGTTTGTGATATGTTTGATCTTTGCCAAGAACGTGTATACGTTGCACATTGGTTTGGTAGGTCTCTAAACGCATAGACTTCTACACGTTTAGACATGTGCATCCGATTTCAGCCAAACCTCCTTAGTCGCCTCTACGACATGCGTGGCAGCTAACAGTGGTGCTATTCTTTACACCCAAATTTAGGCCCTGTAACCACTCGGCATAATACTGTTTTACTTGTACGAGAAGACTAATATAACCTTCTATATTATAGTTGTTTATTATATATTATTAGATTAATATAGTATAGTGTGCGTCTGTGCTTAGCGGTAGTGAGCTCTGATCACAA
Organism: Arion vulgaris; assembly: GCA_020796225.1. Classification (NCBI taxonomy): domain Eukaryota; kingdom Metazoa; phylum Mollusca; class Gastropoda; order Stylommatophora; family Arionidae; genus Arion; species Arion vulgaris. The sequence continues at coordinate 35,349,577 of CM036762.1, read as the reverse complement.
TCCAAGAGTACCTGGTTCAAACACCAGCGGTGGACAATTTGGAAATAAATTGTTCCGTGGATTTATAGAAATTTAAATAGATCTCATTGTTTAGAAAACAATGGTAAACCCCTGAACTAATAAATGGTGCCTAGAAAATCAACGATCCGTTTGCTATGGTTGATGACTACTTTCTGTAAAGGATATGCCATGATTTGAATTCAATATAGTTTATATCTTCAATATATTTTCTTCACTCTTTATTTGTTCTAGAAAATTAATATTGATCATGGAAAAATATTGATACAGTTTATCATATGTTGAAAAAACAACAATAACATTATTTACTAGATCATATACTGGGTAGAGCATAGGTTCCTAATGGGGCGTAAACTCACGGGGACGCTGAGAAGTGAGGGCGCTGGTTGAAAAGTAATTTTGGGGCGGTGAGGACCATCCGCCGCCTCCTAAGCTGACAATTTAAAGTCACGAGTCCTACCATGCACAACGATTAATAGTGCAATAGATAGAATATATGCATATTGTACCAGGTTATCTCGGAATCAAAGAAGAAATCCAGTAAAATGTCGAGTATTTGAAATATGTTTTATTCAATCATCCACAAACAAGACATTATCAATGTGTCTGAATTTGCCACAAGATGTTTTCACATAAAGCTATGAAACCATCACGATTAGAAGGACATGTGAGCAAAATGCATCCTGGCAGAAAATATGAAAATATATCTTATGTTCAAGATTAGAGATCAACATTCGAGATGTCCAACTTGACTGGTATGGTTTCAGCGGCAGCAAAACAAGAAAATGATGTGTTACCTCTTCATGCAACATTTCCTTACTTATTGCTAAATCTGAAAAACCGCACACTATTGACAAAGAGTTGATACTTCCAGCGGTCACTGGAGTTCGGCGTTTTGTACTGCATACGCCGCGGTCTGAAATAATTTTTTTTCAAGTCTCATTGAGAAATAACACAGTGTAGAGATGAATCGTCGAAATGATGTTTTGACGACTACTTTAAGCTTTTTATAACTTGATGCGTCTTTTTTTTTAACCAACAAATGAGTCTTTACCTCTGACGCACGTTCGCTTCATAAAAGATGAAAACATTTGTCAAGAACAATTATTTGCAAAAATATTAGAAACGGACAATAAAGAAAATCTATATCTGACGTATTAGAATACCCTTTTAAGAAAAAGAATTCGCTGAATAATATCTTGTCTGCTGTCGATGGTGCTCTGGTAATGGTTGGACGCTACAGCCAGTTGAATTCAAATTTGAAAAAACTGTCTCAAATGTAGTCGCCGTGTGCCGTGCAAATGAGCGGCAGGAAAATTTTGCAGATCAAAATCTACCAGACTCAGGAGATTCAACATAATCTGCTAGAACGTCGAGGACATTTACACCAAAAAAGCAGACCAAAGCAGTGAAAAATAGACCTTGCATGTATTCAGGAATCACACATCGAACCCATCACAGATTTCTGTCCGAGGTTATCAGTTATACAGATAAGGCCAAACGGAGGATGGAGGGAGTGGGGACTTCATCGCGTAGCAACAAATACACCATGAAACAGATAGAAGTCAGCACAAATGGGGAAGCAGAAATCATAGAAATTGGCATCTTTGTAGGCATCTAACAGATTCGAACTAACAGAGCTTTAATGCTGGAAATCATGACACTGACCAATACAAATTCTCTAGTAATTCGAGATTTTAACAGTCACTTAGAAAGGTGGGGATACCAAGACACCAATGTAAAAGAGGAGGTAGAACAGTAGAAATAGATAACAACCTGCAGCTCAGGAATGGACTCAGTGACCCACCAACCTTCTACCCAGAGACAGAAAATATTTCCACAGACCTCGTCTTTGCCACCAGTGACATAGCCCACAACTTGAATCGAACCTTCATGGAACAGCTAGGAGACAGTGACCACAAACCTGTCAAGCTCTCCTTGAAGATTAGATATTTCACACTAGTCCAAAAAATAATGACCCAGTGGAACTACAAAGAGTTGACTGGGTACAGTTTAGATGCTCAGCGACATCTACTGTACCCCATAAAGACACACCAAAAAGATAAGGAACATGACATACCTACTTAACATATCCATTTTGAGGACAGCAAGAGAATCAATTCCTAGAGGTGAAAGAAGAGACTACAAACCTTATTGGTCAGAAGAGATCCAAAATGTTGAAGAGAAAGTGAGTCAGGCCAGAGAAAGATTAGAAACTGAGCAGAGCATAGACAGCTACATAGCACTCAAGCTGCCTCGGCTAAATATAGAGACAGTTAAGAAAGCGCAAGGTAGAGATGAAGAGACAAGACGTCTCAACATGGACAGAGATGAGTTGAAGAAGCACTCCAGGGTCTTAACCTTAAAAAGTCAACAGGAAAGGATAGCATCACAAATGAGATGCTCATTAATCTAGGCACGAAAGTAAAACAAAAGCTGCTAAAAGTTTTGAATGCGAGCTGAAAGTCGCAGAAATACTAGTTAATGGAAAAAGCTATCCAGTGCCTAAGCTAAAACAAGGAAAAGACAGATTCGATCCAAGCAATCGTAGACCATTTAGCCTCTTTAGGTGTGTTGGAAAAGTGATGGAGAGATTCTCAATATAAGACTGTGTGGCAACTGGAGCAAAACAATTGATACTACTACAGCAGAGTGGATTCAGTCAGCATGGATCAACAGAAGACCAAGTAACTTACATTGCACAGGAGATCGAAAGTGGATTTCAAGAAAAGAACACTAACGGTATGGGTTGACATGGAGAAGGATTTCGACAGGGTCTGGAGAGAGGGACTGACTGAAAATCAAACTGTTCAAACTCGGAATCAAAAGGCGCTTGTATATTTGGATGTGTCACTATCTGGTAAATAGAACAACCGAAGTATAGAAACAGGAAAACCATAGCAGGAAGACTATCATCGAACAAGTTGTTCCAGGAGGGCCTGTCTCCCACGCTACTTCTAGTTTTTATAAATGATTATGGAAGACATCCCCAACAGAATGCATGTAATCTGCGCTGATGATCTGGCCCCTGTGGACATGAGAAGAATCACAGCAGTTGCCACCTCAAGGATGCAAGATGTAATTAAAAGCTAAAATAGACCAGTTCTTGACTGCCCTTTATAAATGGAAATTCTTCAGTCTTCAGCCTATCCAAGAAGAAACAAATGCTCAAACGCAAGTTCAATGACCACCTACTCAATAGACGAATGTCCAACATATATGGAATCATGACGGACAGCTGATGGACGTGGAAAACACAGATAAATATAGGGAGAAAGAAAAGAAGAGACTGGGCATCGTGAACAAATTAGCAGGCATCAACAGGAGTGGGTTGTAGCATTCGAAAGGATTTACTCTGGGAGAGTTTGACCAGTACGTTAAGTATGGCAAAGCAGTCTGGGTCATAATCTCCAAGACACACTTCATAAAGCTAAGCCGAGTGTTAAGTCAGACCTCACGGACCGTCACTGAAACCATAAGTCTACCCACTTAGAAGTACTGGAAACGGCCATAGGACTTCAATCATTGGAAGACAGACGGAACATGAAAGTACTTCAACGAGGAGAAAATGCAAGAGACTGATTAACATCCAATGCCCCAAATAAACAGCTACGGTAGGGGCAGATTGAAAAGGAGTAGTTTCATGGCCAACTCAAAAAGCTTGCCCACGCAGACCCAATATTGGCACTGGCTCAACCAATACACATACAACCAGCCAGTACCTTGTCTCCCTGGTCATACAGACTTCCAGAGCTGGATGACTTCAATGCAGCTGCAAAAATGACACTACAACATATGAAACAAATACATGGAAAAATTGTTCTTTTGTCTGCTTTCCAGCAGTGAAATCTGAAAGGAACACAGAACTAAGTGATCTCAGGTCAACCGTAGCCCAGTTGGCCCATGATTCTGAGAGTGTAGTAATCCAGTGGATACCCTCACACTGCAAGCTCAAGAGGAATGAAGATGCTGACAGACTGGCTAAAGAGGGAACAGGGATGTCTCAAGATGACAACCTGGTCAGCTAGGAAAAAGCAAAAACCATCGCCAGAGGGAACTACACAACAAAGTTGGAAAATAACACATAAAACACAATGACAGATATTACGAACTGTCCAGACAAGACCATATTATCATACTTCACCTCTGGACGGGTCACAACAGAATGAGAACAGAACTAGATTCAAGATAGCACAAACGACCAATGCTCCTGTGGTTTGACTAATAGATGACAGAGCAGTCCTACAGAACTGCCCCATTATGCAGACCTGAGAAGAAAGAGGTGCCCCTTACACCAGCGTCGAAGAAAACTATATGGCTTGGCTGATAGATGCCTTTATTAGAGAATCCGAAATCCCAGTCTAGTGAGCACGCAGAGGAATAAAAACAGAAAATGTACAAATAAATAATTATTACGAGGAAGAGTTGATAGAATTGTCAAAAAATGAAGAGATGAAATGGAAAATTGAATAATGGATATCAAGAATTGTGTCTACAAAGTAAAATTCCCAAAATTATATCAAACCTAATGAGCTGCAGTAAGAAGTTGTTTATTGTATTCCCAACACCAAGTTTAGCTGAAAGAGGATTTATCATGGTCACCAGACTATTCACAAAGAAACGAAACAGATTGTCAATAGAGGAATGCGGCAATTTAAAATTATTAATGACAAAAATGGCATCAAACATCGAAAAATTAGTTTTATCACATCAAGCTCATCTCTAATTAATACATTATAACATAAATTGTGTCAACGATACTGTGAGGAATACAGTAATATTGGTATTATTTTCTAATAAAATAACTCTTCTTGCGTTCCGGCCTAGACTGATGAACCAACTTTATCATGAATTTTACCACTGGTTTTAAGGACTCTGTTTCTCGAAATAACTGAAAAAATGTCCTTGTTTTTCAGTTTAAGTATATACAATATAGTTTACACAAAGGGGAGAGGGTGGGGGCAGTTGCGAATTATTCACTGAAAAGGGGCGTTCATTCAAAAAAGGGTGGGAACCTATGGTGTAGAGCAATGTTTCCCAAAGTGGGGCCCACACCCCACAGTGGGGCAATTTCATTGCAAAGGGGGGCGATTTGACAAATGGAAAAAATATTTTATTTTGCTGTGGGGTAAATGTGTCCTATATATATTTAAGTTTGCATTTTTTTTTTGTCTACGTTTACTCCACTTCACATTAAATTAAATTTTAACACATACTTGAACAATTCAATTTTTGAATATTAAAAATTATGTATATGTTACATAGGAGGTATAAGAATTTTAGAAAGGTTTAGGTGGGGCATGGCACAAAAAGGTTGAAACACTGGTGTAGAGAGATACGCTACCTGATAAGTTAATCAATACCGTATCAGATATAATATAAATACGTAGTCAAAGACAGTTATCGATATCTAAGTTATATCATTTATATCATTAAGGGCTGTGTACTGGCCCCAACACTCTTCAGCATGATGTTTGCTGCCATGCTCACGGATGTCTTTGGGAAGGCGACGAACATGGGGTAAAGATTAGATACAGGACAGACGGTAATCTATTCAATCTTCGGAGGTTAAAATCCTTCACCAAAGTAAAAGAATCAACTATCTCAAACCTGTTGTTTGCTGATGACTGCGCCTCGCTACCAACTCTGTGGAAGAAATGCAGACTTACATGGACAAGTTCTCAATGGCCTGTGATAAGTTTGGCTCACCATTAACACCAAAAACAGAGGTCATGTTCAACCCGCCCTAGAGAACAGTATTACGATCCAGTCATCAACATTATGAGAGCCGCTGTAGCGTAGTTGTTAGTGAACTCGCTTCGCAAGGCTGGTGGTCTGGTTCAGCTCCGCAATGTGCGTGGAATTTTCCCGACCGCGACGGTCTCAGGTCGACCCAGCCTCAACTGGGTACCAGACATGCTCTGGGAAAGTAAAGGCGGCCGGCGTGATGTGACCACATCACCCATCGTGTGCCGACGGTCAATGAAAATACAGGCCTAACACTGTATTGACCTATATACCACGAGGTATGAAAGGTTCCTTTACTTACTTTACTTACATCAACATTAAACACCAGCGTCTCCAGTCAACGGACAACTTTGCTTATCTTGGCAGCCTCCTATCCAGATCGGCAAATATAGATTCTGAGGTCAACAATAGGATATCCAAAGCCAGTGCTGCGTTCGGAAGGTTACGTGTCACTGTGTGGAACGGAAGGGGATAAGCATAGTCACAAAGCTGAAAGTTTACCAGGCCATAGTGCTAACCACGCTGCTGTACGCAAGCGAGACATGGACAGTACATAGCAGACACGCAAGAAAATTAAACCATTTCCACACAAGCTGTCTACGCAGAATACTAAAAATAAACTGGCAGGACAAAATTCCAGACAGCGAAGTCCTCACAAGAGCAAAGATCCCAAGTGTCAACACCCTGTTGCAGAAGGCCCAAGTGAGATGGGTCGGTCACGTTGCTCGGATGCCTGATAAACGCATCCCAAAACAGTTGATGTATGGCGAGCTTGAAAGGGGAAGACGTTTAGCTGGTGGACTCTTAAAGTGTCTTTGAAATGCTTCGATATAAACAATACGTGCTGGAAATCCCTTGCTCAAAATCGCCAAATGTGGCGCTGTAACAACAAAGAGGAACCCGAATAGCTGAGAATCATCGTATTGTTGAGTCACAGAGAAAACGAGCAGCGCGAAAAGACAGAGCACACAACACGCACATGTCTAACCTTGATCATGAATGCCCCACCTGTGGTCGGGATTCTGTTCTAGGATTGGACTCTACAGTCACCTCCGCACACACCAGAGGGCTGCAACAACACACGTCTGAGATTGTTGTCATCATCGCTTCCATGGATGCTATATATATATATATATATATATATATCATTTAAATGTACAACTGCTTGATGCTGCAAATAAGAATGAAACAATTGGAATATAAATACAGATACAGAGACACGACAATTTGGCGAAGACCATTATGAAAGGAGACATCCCAGCAAAGAGGACAAGAGGTAGAACACGGAGAAGATAGATTCACAATGTAACTGATGATTTGACCATTTGCAGAGGTGGGACATCTGACCTATGAGAGAGATAAATTCTGAAGGACTGTTAGGGTGGCAACGTTCTGCTCAGCTCAAGCTATGTAATCATTGTGATGTCCAAAACAAACAGTCGTACAAAAGTTAACTGTATCCGTACAAAATGTACAGATGTGTGATAAGTTTCAATGTTTATTTTAGCAAATGAATTTCAGGTACGATGGTCTAAACATCCGTCCTGAGTGCTTTAGATTTCGTGTCTGTAACCGCAATAGTAGCGTTATAATCTCGCTCACCCAATGTAATTACCTCATCGCTGATGTCAGTTTTTGATCGACATATTTTCATACATATCATACATATTGCCCTGTGAACGAATGACCTGTAAGTGGTGTCAAGAATGTAGAAGACTACTGGGTTGACAGCCGAGTTGGATGAAGATAGACAGAAGCCAATAATCTTGAAAACGTGCCAAAATATGTCGTAATTGTCCGGAAGAAAATGAAACCAAAGGAGGTAGATGTGGCGTGGAATCCAACAGACAGCAAAAGCAATAATGAGCATAAGAACTGTCAAAGCAAGTTTTCTACGTTTAGTTATCAAGGACTGCTGACGTTGCTGGTATGCAGGTTTCGCGTCGCCGCTGCTGGAAGGGTTGAGAGGGCTCGTTTCTTTCCAAGGTGTGCTGAATCCGGCCAGTGGAGCAGGGGTATGCACTCCACTAGCATCGCTCCGTTCCTTTGTGGAAGATATATTTGCGTTCATCTTGCTGTTACTTGTCTCATGTTTCGAGATAGCGTCCGTCGGGACTGGACCAGTGTAGACAAAACTGTACGGCAGCATTGGAGTCTGCTGTAATTCTGTCGTTTCCGTATAGGAATCTGGCGAACATGCTTTACCATCTTCTTTTGTAGGAGTACATGGTTTATCTTCAACGTTCCCAGCCGAAGATTCTGATTTCAGCTGTTGACGCAGAGGGATAATATTCTCTTGTCTTGGCTTTAAAACCACATTCTCTTTTGGCCTGCACTCTGAGTTTGTTACTTGCGTGGTCGTGTTTATTTGATGAGAGTCGTCAGTGATATCATTTTTGGTTGACTTTCTCTGAAAGCAGCATCCGTGATTGATTCTTGGTTTTGGTTTATGTGATTTCACGCTGTTCCTTTGCGAAAGTGGGAAAGATCTTAGAAGCAAGTGAACAGCAATTAAAATGTAAGCTATTGCAATAATAAGTAGCGGCAGACATAACAGAAAAATAAACATGCAAGCAACGTGAACTTTGGAATAAACAGAGGTCAGAGTATCACGAGAACCGTAATGGAAACAAAATGTATGAGTTGTGTTATTAATTGGTATATTCTGGAGATTTGATGAGATTAGACTAGGAATAGAAACCAACAAAGAAACTGTCCATATACTGATGGTTAGCCATATTGGACCTCGCTTTTGTTGACGCCACAGCTTCTTTCCAGTCACAATCAAACATCGTTCGACACTTAACACGGATAATGTAGAGATAACAACTGTCGTTGCCAAAATCTCCGCAAAATGGGTTAATTTACAGATTACTAAACCGAACGGCCAACTAGGCATTGCGTACCAGATCATATTGAAAGGAAGTGATACAATTAGAAAAATAAAGTCACCGGAAGCCAGGTTTACAACAAGTGCATTGTGGGGAGTGCTTAAAGTTTTATGCCGGGCAAAGGACAAAATTAGTAGAGTATTTCCAACCACCCCAACTACTAGGATGATGGTGAACACACATGGCACGATGATAGTTTCTGGCGTTAGGTCGGAAACTGCTATCCAAACAGACTGGGGGTTGGAGATGTTACTTGATGTCGTCATGGTAATGTTGTAGAACTTTGATGATTCAGCTTGATCTAGGTCAGCAACATATTCTTTCTGTTCAGGTTCCATTTCTTATATATCTTAAAACAGGAGAAAAAGGGGAAAGGGAAAAACAATAATCTGTTATCATATGCAATGATTTCATTGATATATATTTTCAATATCTGCCAAATATTTTCAATATCTACATCTATTTTCAATATCTGCAAAATATTTTCAACATCTACGTCTATTTTCAATACGTGCATAAAAAATAGTAAAATGAGCAGGTAAACTTAGAAATAGCAACAAGCACAATTAGCAATAGAAGCGTGCAAAAAAAATTGTTTAAACAACGACACGCAAAAAAGCACTTACAGCATGCACAAATTAGCAATAATAACAGGCAAAATAACAATAGTAGCTTGCAAAAAATAGCAATAGTAGCATGCACAAGATAGCAAGAACGTCATGCACAAATAGCATTACTATAATTCAAAACATAGCAACAGTAGCATGTAAAAATAGCATTAGAAGCATTCAAAAAATAGCATTATGCAAATATAGCAATAACAGAAAGCAAACAATGCAAACAGCATGCAAAAAATAGCAATAGTAGAATAAAAATACAATTAGCAGTATATAAAGCAGTATTCATAATTTTAAAATAATAATTACCTACAAATTAGAAGTAAAACATTTTAAACTGCATAATAGGAGTTTAGCAATGTGTCACTTGCTCGGGACGAATGTTATAACAGAATTTATTCCATTTCCGAGTGACGTTTTCAAGTCAACTTAAATATATTTTAAATGAAGACTGGTGTCAGCATCAAAGTGTAAGCATTTCTATATAAGTATGTTCCAGAATGGTCCTGAAAGTGGTTGTGTATTGAACCCGCTATCTCATCGCGTCGCAGCCTACAAGGAAATCTTAACACATTGAATAAAATGGGAGCAGTGGGAATTAATCAAGCTGGCACAACTAAACACAACGAAGGTTTGCAAAATCTTAAAGAGTTTTATCAAATGAGTAAAAATGAAAAAAATATAAAACATAAAGTTATTTTGAAAAATGATGAAATTACTAGTTTGGTTCGTATTGATTTTGGGTCATGTCCACAAGATGTATCAGCTGCAATAAAGCTCTATAACTTCCTTTATAATGAAGGCAGATGTTGGGTCATGTCCAAAGGATGTATCAGCTGCAATAAAGCTCTACAACTTCCTTTATAATGAAGGCAGATGTTGGGTCATGTCCAAAGGATGTATCAGCTGCAATAAAGCTCTATAACTTCCTTTATAATGAATGCAGATGTTGGGTCATGTCCAAAGGATGTATCAGCTGCAATAAAGCTCTATAACTTCCTTTATAATGAAGGCAGATGTTGGGTCATGTCCAAAGGATGTATCAGCTGCAATAAAGCTCTATAACTTCCTTTATAATGAAGGCAGATGTTGGGTCATGTCCAAAGGATGTATCAGCTGCAATAAAGCTCTATAACTTCCTTTATAATGAAGGCAGATGTTGGGTCATGTCCAAAGGATGTATCAGCTGCAATAAAGCTCTACAACTTCCTTTATAATGAAGGCAGATGTTGGGTCATGTCCAAAGGATGTATCAGCTGCAATAAAGCTCTAAACCAAAGGATGTATCAGCTGCAATAAAGCTCTAAACCAAAGGATGTATCAGCTGCAATAAAGCTCTAAACCAAAGGATGTATCGGCTGCAATAAAGCTCTACAACTTCCTTTAAAATGAGGACAGATTCAGAAACTGTTCTTATCTATCTTTCTAAATGCTTTCTACCCATTATTATCTATGTCTTTCTCCCGCTCGACTACTCTCTCCCCTCCCAAACCAAAAATGTATATCACGGTTTCCAGCTGAGTTTGATATCTCTATTTGCGTCTCCCATATTTGATTCATCTCTGTAATGTTTGCTTCAATTTTTCTATCAGATTTTCAATTGTCTTTTGATCAGATCCACGTCTTCTTCTTCTTTGAATGCTCCATATCGACCACTTGTTAACCACTCTATGTGATTTGTATATGATCTGAGCCTAAGAGCCATTGTAAGTTGTGTCAGTTATGCTCTTACAAGTAGGCCAGTACATCCGATTTTTGCGATGTGTCTATTTACTAGGGTAGCTACCATATGTCCAACATCAGTTGCCTTTTATGACATGACTTGTAGGTCGCAGTGATAATATTCTTAGCTTCCTTGCGGGCCCGGCACCACACGGGAGATCAGTTCCACAATGTACAATACATCGGAAATCTTCTCTCTGAAATGTGTGGATTCGTGGCCCTCTGTAACATAATACCGTTAAACTCAGTCGGGAAATCAGACATTTATGTTGGCTAAACTTATGTATATATGTTTCATAGAACACTGTGAGCTTTATTCTGCAGTTTTACACAATTCTAGACTTGATAGACATACTAACTAGTGAGAGAAAGTGAAAAGAAAGGATTAAGCATGAATATAAAGAAAACAGAGGTTATGGTTGTCTCCAAGAAACAAGAAACACCAACATGCAATATCAAAATAAATAACACAACACTGAAACAAGTCCATCGATTCAAGTATCTAGGAACATTCTTAACACCAGATGGAAGATGTACAACAGAGATTAGGAGTAGAATAGCTCAAACGAAAGCAGTTTTTATGAAAATGAAGAACACACTATGCGTGAACTCACTACCAATGACACTGCGAAAACGAGTACTCCAATGCTATATTGAACCAATTCTTATGTATGGCAGCGAATCACGGACAATGAACAAATAATCAATACAATCATTGGAAGCCACAGAGATGTGGTTTTACAGAAGAATGTTGAGAATTCCATGGACAGCAAAGAAAACAAACGTGGAGGTTTTAAATCAGGCCTGCACACAAAGAAACCTTATCAAAAGAATAAGAATCCGACAATCAAGGTTCTTCGGGCATATAATGCGAAGAGAAGGTTTAGAACATTTGGTGACTACAGGTAAAATTCAGGGAAGGAGAGATCGTGGAAGACAGAGGGAGAAGATGTTGGATGGCCTGACATCATGGTTCGACAAAATATCGACGTCAGAACTGATTACATGCACCAAGCAAAGAGAGTTGTGGAGAGGCATGATCGCCTACGCCGGCAGGCATGGCACTTGATTGATTGACACAATTCTACTATAGTTACTTGTTATTTATTAGTGAAGAAAGTTTTCATAATACTGATTAGAGATAAATTTACTGTGTGATATAACATAACCTTGTTTTTGAAAGATGTGTTGTTATTAAATAAATTCACTTGTATCTAACAATACTTTGATGCACGGTTTATGCAAAGTGAGTTGTCTGTGTTCCAGTTATTTGCATTTGAGTTTAACGGCTTTAGACTACGTCATGTTTGTGGTTAATCATATATTGCCTAAATCTACTGTGCCATTGGGTAATCTGAAGATTACCTATTTTAATGTAAAGGTAATATGTCTCGTAGCCTTTGCGGACTGTGCGGTGTGAAACGACTGTTAATTTGCAGTTCTAGTATCACCAGATGGGTGTCTGCGGTTGGCGCTAGTTAGCTCGATCACTACCAAATTGTATCTGGTTCAAACATCCGCGGCGGGTAGGTTAGTAGCAAATTTGTTCCCGTGGACTTCATAAACGGTAAAAATAGACCTCACCGTTCAGAAAGCAATGGCAAACTACTGAACGTATAAAAGGTGACTAGAAAATCAACGATTCGTTTAATGTTGTTGATAGTGACGCCTTGTAGAGAATATGCCACGATTTTAATTTTTTAGTATCACCAATAATGAATAAGATAGAAGAACCATTTTATGTCCCCTTTTGTGGAAATTCAATTACGTGTATTTAACCCACAAACCATTTTTAAGCTAAATTTGTTTTTAAATAAACCGTTCTATGCATGGAATCCATCTAACATTGCAGCAATCTGACAAAACTGCAGTCTATAATATGATACAGAAAAGAACATCTACTAAAATTAATAATAATTCCAATATGAGAGAAACCAAGTGTTATATACATATTCATTATATCTTGTCATGTTGGTGTACAAGCAGAAATGGATGTCTGAAGCGCAAAGTGAGGACTTTGTTTAACCAGCCGGCTACGGGAATCATCAGTATTCACATCTTTTGACATCTGTTGATGAAGATCTTTGTTTCTACACGAAGTGATGTGACGGCAATTCAGTAACCAACAACGATTTCAAGTCAATAATTTCATCAATTGAACTAGAGATTTGCATCGTTTTTTTCCTCCTCGGGGTTACTGTGACTAAGTGGTAGCCTTTACTTTGAGTTCTCGAGGTTACTGTGACTAAGTGGTAGCCTTTACTTTGCGTTCTCGAGGTTACTGTGACTAAGTGGTAGCCTTTACTTTGCGTTCTCGAGGTTACTGTGACTAAGTGGTAGCCTTTACTTTGCGTTCTCGAGGTTACTGTGACTAAGTGGTAGCCTTTACTTTGCGTTCTCGAGGTTACTGTGACTAAGTGGTAGCCTTTACTTTGCGTTCTCGGGGTTACTGTGACTAAGTGGTAGCCTTTACTTTGCGTTCTCGAGGTTACTGTGACTAAGTGGTAGCCTTTACTTTGCGTTCTCGAGGTTACTGTGACTAAGTGGTAGCCTTTACTTTGCGTTCTCGAGGTTACTGTGACTAAGTGGTAGCCTTTACTTTGCGTTCTCGAGGTTACTGTGACTAAGTGGTAGCCTTTACTTTGCGTTCTCGAGGTTACTGTGACTAAGTGGTAGCCTTTACTTTGCGTTCTCGAGGTTACTGTGACTAAGTGGTAGCCTTTACTTTGCGTTCTCGAGGTTACTGTGACTAAGTGGTAGCCTTTACTTTGCGTTCTCGAGGTTACTGTGACTAAGTGGTAGCCTTTACTTTGCGTTCTCGAGGTTACTGTGACTAAGTGGTAGCCTTTACTTTGCGTTCTCGAGGTTACTGTGACTAAGTGGTAGCCTTTACTTTGCGTTCTCGAGGTTACTGTGACTAAGTGGTAGCCTTTACTTTGAGTTCTCGAGGTTACTGTGACTAAGTGGTAGCCTTTACTTTGAGTTCTCGAGGTTACTGTGACTAAGTGGTAGCCTTTACTTTGCGTTCTCGGGGTTACTGTGACTAAGTGGTAGCCTTTACTTTGCGTTCTGATGATCATGTGTTCGTATTCGTACCACACCGCTCTTTTCTCAACGCCGTTCTTCCTGTTTTCAGAGATCATTAGGATTCCCGCAGGAGCTGCGGAGTCGTGCTTTGAGCAATGCTCTCTGAAGGTCGCGTGCTATTTCTGCAAAGAAGGACCTAACATTATGACAACTAGCATGACACTGTAGTCAATCCTCCGTCTTTAGACCCACCTTTAGTTTTTCTAAAGTTCTTTGTATTCCACAATGTCTCAATATCATTACGCACGTTTGAAAAAAAACTTCATTAAACTTGTACAAACCTTCGTAGTTGTTACTTATGCCATCTCGATGATATCACACCTCTCCCATTATCCAGTTTGTTGACATATACATCTCCCATTAGGACGCAGCATGATAAGATGGTCTACATTACAATCCATTTTAACTGTTTGCACCGTTTGTGTATTATTGTGGTCGGGGTTGTTAAGTCTACATTTTATAGTTTGCTCACTGCTACAGCTGCTAAGGGCTTACCTGAAAACCGCTCTGTTTGTTTATCTGTAATGTCTTTCTACTCTAGGGAAACTTATGTTTAATTATTTAGCAATTATGTTTATGTTCTGAAATTACTTAAACACTGCTCTTTGTGAACTGATAGCTATTTTTGTATATCTTTGCAAGTTCTTCGGATGATTTCTCTAATTAATTTTCACTTTCATTTGTTGTCGACCCATTTATGTATACTTTATCTGGAAATTATGTCCCTACAAATTGCATTGCAAAGTTATAATTTTTCATTATGCTTTTGTTTTGTTGTTTGCACTTTCATTGTCAGGAATACTTTATTTGTATGGATGTTTTCTCTCTGTAATAAAGACGTTTATGTGCACTTTGATGTGTTCAATGAAGACTTCTGATAGTTATGAGCTGTTTCAATGCAGACTTATACAGTTCGCAGCTATATCAATGCAGACTTATACAGTTAGGAGCTGTTTCAATGCAGACTTATACAGTTAGGAGCTGTTTCAATGCAGACTTATACAGTTAGGAGCTGTTTCAATGCAGACTTATACAGTTAGGAGCTATTTCAATGCAGACTTTTTTTTTCCGCTCCAGAAGCACTTGAGCTATTCAGTTCTTCTGCTCGGTGCCATGGACATCGTAACCTTTCGGTTCGGTGCCACGAACACCGTAAATCTGGGGAATCTGGGGCCTTTTCTTCCATCCCGCGGAATTGAACCCGCACACACAGAGGAATAGTCACCGTAGTCCAACGCGCTACGAACACGCTGGGCAGACGGGCATGCAGATTTATACAGTTAGGAGCTGTTTCAATGCAGACTTATACAGTTATTAGAAAATAACATCTCCAAAATTGCATATGTAAAACAAAACAAATTACTAGAAAATCAACAAATTCTTCTATGAAGCCGAGTTTGATATTTCTTACATCCCTCAGTGAAGTTTGTTTAACTGTTTCCACATACGTTTTTTCTTTTCTTTCTTGAACCCATTGCCTCCCACTACAGTGCCTGCTTCGTAATTTTTTATTTTTTTTTCCAAGAGTATGTCCAGCATATTCTCCTTCTTATAACAGTTGTTACTGTTGGTTGACAAGATATTTCTCTAATGTTATCACTTCTCCTGAATTCGTCTCCTTTTATGTTCATTACTTTAGCAGTATCTTCTTTTTAAAAATACATTCAACTTAATTTCTATATCATTAGTTATTTTCCAACTCACGCTGGCATATGTGCTAGTAATGACTTTCTATATCATTAGTCATTTTCCAACTCACGCTGGCATATGTGCTAGTAATGACTTTCTATATCATTAGTCATTTTCCAACTCACGCTGGCATATCTGCTAGTAATGACTTTCTATATCATTATTTATTTTCCAACTCACGCTGGCATATGTGCTAGTAATGATACAACACTGGAACTAAAAATAAAAATCTAGTTGCCTCCTTCTTCTTCGAACGCTCCATACTCTACCACTTCTTCTTCACTTTTCAACTCCCAACGGAGCACAGGTCTTCAACAAACTTCTTCCAACTTTTCCTCTCTCTTGCCATCCGTTCGATTTCTTTCCATGTTTTACCTATCCTTTTAATATCAGCCTCCAGCTCTCTTCTCCAGGTCTGTCTTGGTCTTCCCTACCCCTCTTTCTCTGCGGGTTCCAAAACAGTGTCTATCTTGCAATACTTCCGGTCGATCTTTTCAATGTATGTCCTATCCATCGCCAACGTCTCTTCCTGAGCTATTTTTCTCCACTGGTATCTGCTTTGTTCTTTCTCTGAGTTTCTCGTTTGTAATCTTATCATACCATCTCAGTCCCTCTATTCTACGTAAACATCCATTTTTGCAGTTTTTATGGTTTCCTCTGCTGTTTCCGGGCCATAAAACAGCACTGACTTCACATTTGATTGAAAGATTATCAGCTTCGTGTTTGTTTTGATCTCCTTTGACTTCCATATCTTACTCAATGCAATAAAGTTTCCCTTGCTTTTTGTATTCTTATCTTGACATCTTTGTTTGTTCCTTCTTCTGTGTCTATGTTGCTACAAAGGTATATGTATGATTCTACATTCTGTAGAGCTGTTTTTCCCAGCATAATCTGGTTTATATTTACTGCATTAATACTCATGACCGTAGTCTTTCCCCTATGCATTTTCAAACCTAATTGCTGAGACTGATTATTTAGGGTATTCATTTACCTTTAATCTGTGCGTTATTGTGGGACAAAATTGTGGTCGATTTCAGGATCCAATCTATGGCCAGCAAGAACAGGAATTGTGATAACAAGCATCCCTGCCTCACCCCCATTCTTATCTCAAAGGATTCCGTCAATTGACACTCATGTTTGACTCTGCATTTCATTCCTTCATACGTTTCCTTTATTAGGTTTGCAATCTTGGGTGGAACTACACAGTGATATCGACCACTTATTAACCCCTATTTGTGATTTGTTATTGGTTATTGGTTACTAAACTGACGTCATTGCACTCCGGGCAGACCCATAGGTGCTCAGTCTCTCCCAACAGAGATCGAAGAGTATGCATACTGATGGTTCCCGTGACTCGCTGATTAAACACACCTCTCACTCTGCCTCTCATGCATCCAGTTCGACTTGTACAACGGGTAACTCCAAACTGCCTAAATCGCTTGATCGATTCAACATCGATTTTAGTGTCCTCATCCAACAGACAGTCGCGAAGAGACTGAAGAATATCCCTCTTATCCATCTTCAACTCCCCAACAATCGATGCTGTTGATGCAAGCCTGCCGCTCTCTCATTACCGTAAACACCCGCATGCCCAGGACAGTATATCTACGTAAGCCACAGGAGGCTCGAAACTTCTATAGACGACATCCACTCATACCGAAACCTGCCCTTCTGGATCTTGTGAAGCATCGACTGAGAGTCAGATACAAAAACTGCTCCAGTAAATGAAGTCCAAGAGATTCAATGGAGGCAGCAGTAACGGCCTCAACCTCCATCCTCATACTAGAAGTAGTTGTCTTGTATGCCCCACTTTGCTCTGCAACAGCCCTACCATGCGCATTAGCCAAGAAACCCCAGCCGGACTTCTCACCACGTTGAACCGACCCATCGGTATATACAACACATCATCGTCCCTTGCATTATCTTCTATCAGCTGCTTAACTGCGAGATCAGCCTTCGTGATGCACCAATCTCTACATTCTCTTCCAAGAGTAATAATAACGTTGAGATAGTTGGTCATGCTAGCAAATGTTGGGATCCATTCCTTCCCTTTTGGTAGATTCGCGAACGTAGTCACATGGCCAATTGTTCTCTCAGTCTGGGCCATGCTACGACTTGTATGTGTTCCTAGTCTAGGAGCGAATGTATGTTGTGCCAGTTATGCATCTAAAAAAGGCCAGCATATCCGATTTCTGCGAGGCTTTTTATTTACTAGGCTATCTTTCCTAGGCCCCTACCTCAATCACCTCTTATGACATGCCTTGTAGGTCCGAGTGTTACTATTCTTTGCTCCTTTTGAGGGCCCCGAAAACACATTGGCGATAATCTATTTATAAAATTATATCATCATCATCATGTCTAGAATCTCACAAACTCTGTTCTGGTATTTGCTATCATCTCAGTTGTTGACGCTTTTCCCTGCCATGAGTCAGGTAACCAAAATTTTCTCTCTCTGTCTTCCCTGTTTACCTACCACGATTTTATCGGTAGTCGCAATGTGTTCCCTCTTCCTATCACATGTTCGCAAATGCCTTCTTATAAAATCATATATAAACCACTCAAATATGAACTTGAGTATCATATTTTTTTTAGGTTGTACATTGAAAGCAATAAATCCAAAGAGATCAGAAATTGTTTATTCCAATATAATTTAAACTTGAATATCAGCTATCCATAGCTATGGTAAACAGAAAGTCTGAAAGAAATTAGTGACTAAATATAATGCACTTTATTATTCAGTTTCAAGTATCTTTGTCGATTGAAGAAAATTTAGAATTTTCAAAGTATCTATTGCTTGTTTACTAGATCGAAATTATATTTAGATATGATATATATATCGTCACTTTATTGATACATTTATCTAACCATTACAACTCGTGAGCTACGGAACCATTAGCATTCATTACTTCTAACATCTGTAA
This sequence comes from Arion vulgaris, assembly GCA_020796225.1. NCBI lineage: Eukaryota > Metazoa > Mollusca > Gastropoda > Stylommatophora > Arionidae > Arion > Arion vulgaris. The sequence goes on along the minus strand of CM036762.1, from coordinate 35,330,884 downwards.
TAAATCTTGTAGACCGATTCATAATGTGACGAACGAGTTCGTTCATCAACTGGGACACATGAAGGTTTGACTCAATCCCAAATTGATGTCCACGCATGAGAAAGGAATTGACACTTACCTACACACTGAAGTATAGAAATATGAAGACGACACTCATCTGAAGGTTAAATGGATAGGAAATTGTATATATAATTACGACTTACACACTACTATCTCTCCGTGTTCTTATATCGAATCAATAACCAATAGTCAATCACTGTAACCTACATGTACATGATCAATAACCATAGTCAATCACTGTAACCTCATGTACTGATCATAACCATGTCAATCACTTAACTAAGTACATGATCAATAACCAACTAGTCAATCACTGTAACCTACATGTCAGATCAATAACCAATGTCAATCACTGTAACCTACATGTACCAGATCAATAATTATTGAGACTCTGCTATTTGTTTCTTTTGATGAAGACATTTTACAAACCATTAAGAAATATAGTCTCTTCTTCTTCGAACGCTCCATATCGACCACTTGTTAACCACTCTGTGATTAACCACTACGGTGGCTTCTAGCCCCCCCTACCTCAGTCGACTCTTACGACATGCTTTTTAGGATGCAGTGTTACTATTCTTTGCTCCCTTTACGAGCCCCAACAACAAACGGGCAAGAAAATAGTTTGTAATATATATTGTCTACAGTTTCATGTTTTATGATTACCAGAAAATGAATAAATATGATTTATGATTGCAAACCAAATATAAATGTGTTATAAGTTAGTATAAATATAAAATAATGAGTTGTAATACCTGAAAACCTTAAATCAATACTCCGTCTTGGACATCGATCTCAAATGAAGTCTTTCCACTTGGCTTGTTCAATCCAGCCTAGAGAGATATAATTTCACGGTGAACTTTTAGCAGCATGCTATTACCAGGCTGTTCTAACAACACAGAATCGTTAGCCAAATTAATAAAGAGTTGATTGTACAGTGATGCATCTACTGATCAGGGTTTAACACGCTAGCTACTATAATTTATATCTTGAAGGGCGTGTTTATCTAATTTGTTATTGTTACGGTCGACTGGCTGTCTCGAGTCTTGTTTAAGTATGATTGAATAAGTAAAAGATAGGGAGTTTATAAAGAGAGTGGGATAGAGAGAGAGACAGAGATAATGTCAACAAACTATTGTGGGAAATGGACAGAGTAAAAAAGCAAGTAAAATAGTAATAGAAGCACGGAAAACTTGTTTTAATGTATATTTTAAAAATGGTGGCATATCATTTACAGGACGTAGCCCTATACAACAGTAAACGAGGCGTTGATTTTCTAGGCACCATTTACACGTTCAGTAGTTTGCCATTGCTTTCTTAACGTGGGTTTATTTTTACCGTTTTGTAAAACTGCCCTGAAACAAATTTGCTTCCAAACTTGCAAACGTGGGGTTTGAACAAGGTATCTTGGTTTGTGATCAAGCTCACTACCGTTTGAGCTACAGACGCTCACATAGAGGAGCTAAAAGAGAACGTAGAAGACATGGAGAGACAACGATAAATAGAATGAGAAATCGTAGGAAGTGGACAGAGTACAAAAGCAAGTAAAATAGTAATAGACGTAGGAAAATGTTTTTGTTTTTTGGCTTGTTCTTTTCACACACATTTACCACTCTTTGTGATATGTATGTATTACTAGTGAGAAATTTACGATTATTCGTTTTTTCTTTTTTCTGAATTGTTCTACAATCGTGAAAGTAAAGTATCTATTTACATTTCATATGTTATATTGTAGAATACTGTGTTATGCTGCTATTTCCCTTTGATCAACAAAACACTCTGCTTGATGTGGTCAAACATCATGTCAGATGGCATTATAATTAGATTACGAGATCGCCCGAGTGGTTACCGGGCCCAAATCTGGGGTGTAAAGAATAGAACCACTGTTACCTGCCACGCATGTTGTAAGAGGCGACTAAGGAGGTTTGACTTAAATCGGATGCATAGGTCCTAAACGTGTAGGTCTATGCGTTTAGGTGCCTACCCAACCAATGTGCAACGTATGCATGTTCTTGGCAAAGATCAAACATATCACAAAGAGTGATTAAAATTGGTCGTAAAGAACGAACGCAAAGAAGAAGAAGAAGACATTACGAGATATCTGATTGAAAATTGGTGTAGTCAAAAGATAAAAAATAAACAGGCGCATGAATAGATTCATCAATCAACATCGAACTGGAACAGTAAGTGACTACGCTGTTATAGATATTGCGGAGAAAGATTGGAGCACATATGAACATGCCCAGAGTGCAATAAGGATATTGCAAATTGAGATGTTAATCGACATTACTTTTCATTGTTTTTTCTGGTACCTACGTTGTGCTGGAGTGAATATTATAACAAACTTGAAGAATTGATATTTTTTTAACTCACGAAAATGGCATACCTGTAAAAGAATACTAGATTATTGGAAACAAAAATAGTTATAGAACACAAGCATATAAATATAACATGAATGGAAAGCATAAATGCGATTTCATATGATAATGGATGAAAAATAATCAAATCTGCAGTATCCAATATACAGAAGATAAGAAGTATCAAATTTGAAAGCAAAAGGACACACAAACAAACGTAGGAATCAAACTCGTCTAGTCTAACTGCGAACTAAACATCTTACAGTATGTTATCAACTTCGCTAACGGCGATCCTTAAATTAATACTCCGCCTGTCTGCCCATCGTGTTCGTAGCGCGTTGGACTACGGGTGACTATCCCTCTGTGTGTGCGGGTTCAATTCCGCGGGATGGCAGAATAAGCCACAGATTCCCCAGATTTACGATGTTCATGGCACCGAACCGAAGGGTTACGATGTCCATGGCACCGAGTTGAAAAGCTCAAGTGCTTCTGGATCGGGAAAAAAAAAAATTAATACTCCCGGCGGGGATTCGAGTCCCGGTCTCTCGAAACGAACATTGTTCTTGTACCTACAAATAACAAGAAATAGAGGATTACCAACCAGAAACATTCATGAAGACGAAAGCTGCAAATGAATAATGAGATGATTAGGAAGACATGGAAATACTTAAAAAAGGAAACCTAGAATGCAGTAGATCATGTGCTAATAAACAATAAATGCAACATCTATACATCAGATCAGAAGTTATATAGAATCAGAGTGCAGCTGTTACTTCTTCCTGAACGGGGCACATTTGAAGATAAAACTGAAGACTAATACCCTACAGGCAAAGGATTCACATCGTTGTACAGAGTGTTCCCATATGGCTCGATCTCGGTCGACAGAAATTGCAAGATGCTTACCGAGAGTGTTGCACGTACACAGCACGAACTCGGTAGCTCAAGCAACAATACCAGGAACCTCATGAAATATTGTGCATTGAACTCAGCCACAGCCAACTCTAGATAACTAGGCCAGACAACTGACTCGGTGTTCCCTGACCTAGATCAAAAGGGGCCGGAAATATAGAGGTTTGATAGAACAATGCAAGTTTTTTTGCAATTTTACTCAATTCTGTGAGTCTATGGTTATTTATTGGTGAAAAATATTCATAATATTGATATTTCTTATTGTTAAACTTAACTTACTGCATAATATAACTTAGAGTTAGCATTTTGTGTTGATTTTAAAATGAATTCGTCTATATACACCAATACTGGAATGTGAGGTCACGGGTGTAGTTGGGGTCTGATTTCCCATAATTCTTACCTGAGTCCGAAGTCCCATAAGTTTATATTGCCTGACTCAGCCGATTCGACCTACAACCTTCAGTCTGACAGGTAAACGTCTTAACAACTTTGTCACGATATCCCACAACCTTCAGTTGACAGGTAAACGTCTAACAACTTTGTCACTGATATCCACAACCTTCAGTGTGACAGGTAAACGTCTAACAACTGTACTGATATCCCACAACCTAGTGACGGTAAGTCTTAACAACTTTGTCACTGATATCCCACAACCTTCAGTGAATAAACGTCTTAACAACTTTGTACTGATATCCAACCTCAGTGACGGTAAACGTCTTAACATTTGTACTGATATCCCACAACCTCCAGTGACAGGAAAAGTCTAACAACTTGTCACTGATATCCCACAACCTAGTGCAGGTAAACGCTTAACAACTTTGTCACTGATATCCACAACCTTCATGTGACAGTAAACGTCAACAACTTGTCACTGATATCCACAACTTCAGTGGACAGGTAAACGTCTTAACAACTTGTACGATATCCCCAACCTTCAGTTGACAGGTAAGTCTTAACAACTTTGTCACTGATATCCTAAAACTAACGAATCCTTTGAAAAAAGAACAACCCGAAATAGACCGAGACAAAGAAAATGATGGAGAATGATGAAGCAGAACGAATATGGCTCAACAATTGGAAACAAGGCTAAGAACAGAGATGAATGGAGGTGATTGAAATATACAGAAATAAACCTCAGATGTTCGGAAAGCTGGAAAAGAATTTATGCTGGGTTTAGTAAATAACCTTTGTGGTCGAATTATAATAATACCATTGCAACTGGATTTTGAAACAGGAACAACGTTTTCACACTGTAAATGCACTAACCACTGAGTTATTGAGGCTCTTACTATAATATCAGTTATCAGTTATTGAGGCTCTTACTATAATATCAGTTATCAGTTACCAGAGGACTATCAACATAGCACTCCGGACATGTCCACATGTCCGATCTCCGCCTCAGCATATCCAGCAGCGTCCATCGTCCCAACACGCCAGTCCGATGGTGATTAATCAGTCTCTTTGCATATTTGGTATGCCGTTCTTTACAGGCTGTACCAATCTTGATACCCATCTCTCTCAATCTGGTCATCGAGTGGGACTCGCAATCCTGAAACTTTTCTGTTCGAAAAGACTCTCGCAGTGCGTTAAGAATGTCATTTCGGTCCATTGCAGTCCCCTCGGATAATGTGGCAATACCAGCCAATCTGTCAGCTCGTTCATTACCCCTGACTCCTGGGTGTCCAGGGACATTAATGAAGGTTATTTCTTTGATCCCAGTTTGTACCAGTACCTTCACCCAGTTCCTTCTCACCATTCCTGTTTCAACTTTACGAATCAATCTCATTGAGTCACTGAGTATAAAAACACGCACGAAGTCATGAGATGCCAACCACGTCATCGCCTTTGTAACCGCCTGTACCTTCATTGTCAAACTACTTGTGGTTGTCGCGTAGGCCCCACTGGCCTCTCCTATTATTTTTCCTCCTGAGCGTGCAGAAAAAGCCCACGCACAGCGTTGTTGACGAATGACTGAACCATCGGTGTAGATTACTGCATCTGTTTCATTGACGTGGTCATTCAAGAGAGCCTCAACCTCCGCGTTGACTAGTGATGGATTATTTTGTTCACAGTTTTTTTTAATGGATGTAATGACTGTAAAAGCAGTCTGAAATTGGGGTGGCACAGCGATCCATTCCTCTCCTGGTTTGATTCCAGAAGGTTCACATATGTTTCCAAGGGTACCTTCTGCCTGACTCAGCCATGATCTACCTCTCTTGAGTCTACAACCTTTCTCCTTACCGAGTTCTTCATGGAGGGGATGGTCTTTGTTTGCGTTGATTTTAAGATAAGATCGGACCCTCCAAGTCTCAATTCTGTGAGCAATAGTGGGGAGGTCAAGAAGGAATCTCATTGACACTCCTGGTGTATCTTTGGTGCATCCCAGAATGATGCGCATAGCCTCATTCTGAATTCTTTCCAATCTCACTATCTGCGTCGGACTAATTGTTAAGATAGCACATGCATATTCTATACATGACAGAACGAGGCCTTGGTACAGGAGCACAAGAAGGCGGTGCTCAATGTTAACAGCGGCCATGATTTTCAGAACTGATAGTGCGTTTCGAGCCGTGGCAATAACTTGGTCGATATAGTCCCTAAAGCATAGACTGCGATCAAACTTTATACCCAGATAGCTCATAGATGCTTTTTCGAATGATAGTGTGACCGTCTATTTTGACATTTGGTGTTTCAGACTTTACAATGTGGTTGTTTATGGAGAACCATGATAGCACAGCTTTGGTGTGGTTTATCGTTGCACCAGAGACATCGCACCAGGCCATGATGCGGTCCAGCTCCTCCTGTAGCCTATTAGTAATTTCCTCCTGTTTCTTCCTGCCTGTACACCATGATGTCGTCTGCAAATGACATTGTCCTTTCCTTACCAGATAGTTGCTGCTGTGTAATCATTATGGTGAATATATTGAATAGTACTGGAGATAATGGGGACTCTTGTGGTAGGCCTGGTGAAATTGCTGTTGGCGCAGAGTACCAATTACCACACTTGAGTGCCACTTTCCTCTCGAACAAGGCTTTTGCAACACATCGTATGAGCAGCGTATCGATGTTGAGTAGAGGGAGCATGTGTATAAGGTACGTGATTGGAACTTTGTTGTAAGCATCCTCGAGGTCAAGTACAACTGCGCAAGTCTCCAACCCAGCCAGAAAACCTTCAAAGACGTCATATGCAAAGATCGACGCATTACACCACGTTTCTTTATTCCGCCTGTATCCGCCAAGGGTGGAAGGAAACATGCGGCGTCCCTCCAAGTCCCGCTCAGTATCAGTTATTGAGGCTCTTACTATAATATCAGTTATCAGTTATATGAGAATTATCATCTTAGAACTCCCAAAAGTCCGATCCCCGCCTTAACAAACCATACAGCGTCCAGCGGTCCAATACGCCAGTCCGATCTTGATTATTCAATTTGTATGCATTTTTGTTATGTCGTTCTTTTCGGGCTGTATCAATATCGACACCCATCTCTCTCAATCTGTTAAATACTGCGATTCAAAACCCTGAAACTCCTGTGTTCGGAAAGACTTTCAACGAATTTATAAAAGGGGTTTTACGTCGAAGGGTTGACTTCTTTGCACCGGGTTTTATCCCATATGGCTTGATCCCTCTTCGCTAAAATGGCACGCCACCTGCCTTGAATATTACACAAAGCACGAACTCCGTAGCTCCAGCTACAATCATATGGACCTCTGGAAAAAAACTGCACTCGTGAACATAACGGTGCGGTCCGGATTCGAACCCCGACCTTCAACTCGCAATGCAAAGGGCTTAACACTTAGCATGTAATTTCGGTCTAATGCAGCTCCTCTGATATCGTAGCCATGCCAGCCAATCTATCAGCTCTTTCCTTACCCCGGACTCCTGCGTGCCCAGGACTAACATAAAGATGATTTCTCTGTCACATGTCTGCACCATAACATATCATTGCTAACTAAAGCCGTATTTTTACATTTCGTTCTCCTATAGTATCTACTGACATTATTGATAAATCAGCACGAAGAATCATAGACATCAAAAGTAGTCATCATTTGAGAGGAAATTAAATATTCTATCTTTGTCTTGTTACATCAATCTTATTTTCGTTAGAACTAGACAAGAAGTAACTAACTGTAATTACAATGTAGGACAATTTAAAACTTCTTAATGCCGTCTATTCGTTTCTGTTCTAAAATATTGTCACAATTTCTTTGATCCTGACTTTTTAATTAAAGACCTAATTATTTTCTATAAATTCATTTTTTTTAAAAATTAACTTTGAGGAAGGAAATTTGAGACCGTTTTAAATGAGTTACTTGTACCCAAAGGAGGATAGTCGCATTTCTAAGGATATTTTGTACCGAATGATAGAAGAGCTTTATAAAGACCTATTCAACGTCTCATCACTACAAGTGCGAATGTAGACGAGAAGTGGTAGGGTTTGTCTTGGATACCCCAAAATAGGAAAAGCTTATCTCCTCCTCCTCTCGATCATTCTTCACGGCCAATTTTATCATTCTTATTGTGATGTATAATTGGTCCACTGACAAGAACGGGGTGTTCTACGTCGGGTCGATTGTGCGCTCATGGTGACTAGGCCCCCTGGCCTGTTTCAGCCAGATTTTGATTTACTAGGGTGAACTTTCCCAAGGGTACGATCCTTTCTGCCGACTATGTCGGTCCGGATCTTCGCCTTTGCGATCAGCTTTGCCGTATATTTAGGCTTTGTGATCAACGCCAAGACAGTGGGTTAGCTATTATGCCCTTTCTGACTATGAGGTCGTTCCGGATTAGAAACATTTCTCGGGGCTTATAAGCTTGTCCTCGGACGGCGTCTTACTCGTATAAAACACCGTGTAAAGTATCGGCATTCGCCAATGTTCAGATCTGGACAGCCTGTCAGATCTTTACATTGTCGACCTTACTTTACCGTTCACTTTTGAGTTTGATCCGGAGTTGGAACATTCTCAGCCTTTTCTAGACGCGCGCTGGTACGTGGCAATTTGCAGTCAGCCTCGGAAGACACCGACCTGGGGCCAAGCAAAACAATGAAGAGGGTCGTTTCAATCGGCGCTAGCAACGCAACTGATGATTTTGAGCTCGCCACCATCACCTGCCCGAGTTCTTCCAGGGATGTAAGTTGTGACTTCAATAGTACCTTGCCCGGTTGCCCCAAGGCTGGCAGTTCCGTTAGGCATTACCCACCTCAGTTCTTCCGGGGATGTTAATTGTTATCGCAACAGTACCTTGCACGGTTTTCCCAGGAGGGTAGTTTCGTTATGCACTAAAACGCAACTTGTTGTTTTGCACTCGGCAAACCATGCCCAGTACATGTATCTGCACCAGACCACTGACCACTGACCACTGAGTCAACTGCAATTTTCCATCGTACCTACACGAGGGTAGACTTTTATTCGTTACGGATCTGACTTATTTATTCTTGCCCACGAGCTGGCAATGTTTGCCCCCTCCTCAGGGCTTCGAGTTTCCCCCTACGTGGGCACACGTTTCGTCACTGGATGCACCTCTCATCCTTTCATGTTTATCAGTCTCCCCATCGGCAGAGAAACAGGTAATTTGTGGCAGGACTTTTGACTTACACGTCGAGCTCGTATATGGAGTCTCCTGCTACGGAGATTACGTTTTGCGTTCGGCCCTTACTCCAGGGGAGTGGGGCTTATGTCAGAGACGTTTCGTTGCTGTTTCTTTTTGTTCGGGAACTTGGGTAATATTTTGTTGAACATCCGCCAGGAGATTTGTGCATTTTATTCGTATGAATCTGCATTTCTTTTTTTTCGTACTATCACTGCTACCACTACCAGTAGTTCTCCCCGATCCCTGCCCCCATTAGCCAGACCGGAACCAAAGTCTGTTTCCAGGGTCACCACGTGGAGGTAAGGGACAGGGTCTTGATTAGTGCAGGCTCACTAATCCTGGCACACCACCTCGTGCGCCTTGGACCCTAAAAGCTTATCTAAGACAGCTTCAGTTGAAAGAAAGATATATATACTAGTCTGAGAGTTGGCAAAATCAGACTCATTTATCTTTATATATGACCGTTTTTCATCCTTACATAAGGTCAATTGGTAAGTGTTTGACTGTGACAACTTCTGAGTTTGCGATTGTCTCTCTTGTGTTTTTAGCTCATCCTTCAGTCTCTTCTTCTTCTTCTTCTTCTTCTTCTTCGAACGCTTCATATCGAACACTTGTTAAACCACTCTTTGTAATATATAAACCACTTTTTATTTACTATGGTAGCTTCTGTAGGCCGATACCTCAGACGCATCTTGCATGTCTCATAGGTTGCAGTGTTGCTATTCCTTGCTCCTCTTGCGAGTCTCAGCAACACATGGCCGAGTCTTTTTTTTCAAAAGATCCTGCACCTTTGCGTAATGTTGTTTTACACACAACACGGTAATCAGATAGTTTTTCCCATTTGCTGATACAGATTGAAACGTTCTTCATTTAGGGCCTGTAGACATCCTTATATTTGAGGAGAAGTCTGATTTGGCGGTGGTGTCTGTGACTTAGGGGATAGTGACTCGGTCTATTAACCCCGACGTTCTGAGTTCGAATCACGCTGCGGACAGTTTGGTTGCAAATTGTTTCGGTGGATTTTTACAAAGGACGATGGCGCTACCCGTTCAGAAAGCAATGACAAACTACTGAACGTACTAATGCCTAGAAAAATCACAAACAGCGTTAAAAGCTGGGGTTGATTCGCAAAGTCCTGAATATTAACTTTAACTTAGTCTGACTTGGAGCCGTTTTCCTTCAGAAAGTGTACAGAACAACGCTTATTAGTGAATCCGGTTATTGTCAATTTTTCTCACATGTCTTGCCATCTTAGTCTTATATTGCTGACCGTACCAATGATAGGAGGCAAGTTTACAAGAAATATCAGATATAATTTTTACTCATATCAAAGAGAACGCGTTATTCCACGTTTTCTTTGATAGTTAAACAAATGTAGTAAACAATGTTCTCAAACTGCGAAAAACTTGAAATGAACATTCATTTCATCTGTCGATATTTCGACTCCAGTCTGGGACTGGTCCTTTGATTTTGCAGCGGAACTAATTTACCACTGTTTTTTATATGTTTTTAAAAAAGTATTTTTATGTTTGAAATGTCAAAGCTCATAATATTTCTTCAAGCGCTTGAGGCGCCCCTGTGAGTATCTCGTAGACCCCCGGTGGTCCGCGGACTCCAGTTTGGGAAACGTTGTCCCAGAAGAAAGTATAGCTTATACTGAATTCTTACAAGAGCTCAATATCTACTGTCTCTTGAGACTAACACGATACCATCATGTGGTCGGTGTAATCTTCATATAATTGGTAACATTGTTTATGGTTGTTGCAGATGGACACACTCAGATGGACAGACAGACAGTTACACACACACAGCTCAAGCTCATTTTACAACGCCAATATAATTTCGATAAAGCAATAAGTTACAACGACTATGCCTGTGTGTTACTAGATCAAATTATCAGACTACGCTTAATACGTAATTCAGTTGCTGTGTTGGTTCTCTCAAAGTAATCCACTACATTCTTTTATGCAGTCAGGCAAGTTTCCAAACATCCCCCATTGCACTTAGAAAACTCTTGTTTTCCATATTTCATTGAATGCTAAATTATGCAGGTTTAAATTTCATTGTCTAGCGAGTATTGATTACTAATCACAATATATTTTTTACAATTTTATGTATCGCTGGTAACAAGTCTGAAAATAAGGAACATTAGACTAACGGTTCTGAAACGTTTTCAGTTGGTACCTCACCCCCACACCTCCTTTATTAGTTATGTTTACTAAACTGACGTCATTGCACTCCTGGCAGACCCATAGGTGCTCAATCTCCCGAAACAAATTTCGAAGACTATGCATACGATTCCCGTGGCTCGCTGGTTAAACACACTACTCACTCAGCCCCTCAGACATCCAGATATACTTGTACAACGGGGAACTCCAAATTGCTGAAATCGCTGCACCGATTCAACATCCCATTTTAGTGTCTTCGGTTCTGGATGTGATGAGACATAGCTCACTCTCTAAGACTATCTAACAGGGAATAGTTGAGGGTGGAAGAAAGAAAGGAGGTCAGGAGCATCCTGGTTTGACAACATCAAGAGCTGGTCAGGGCAGAGTTTCTCCACATCGCCGAGGAGTTGAATACAGAGGTTCATGGCGTGCTTTTTGTGCTGATGTCTCCACAGTGACATCCCTACGACCCTAACGAGTTATGGGATTTATTATTATTATTATTTAGTATCTTCATCCAACAGGCAGTCGCCGAGAGACCGAAGAACATCCCCCTTATCCATCTTTAACTCCCCAACAATCGAAACTGTTGATGCAAGCCTGTCCGATCTCTCATTGTCTCTAACACCCGCATGCCCAGGATCTCTCATTGTCTCTAACCCCAACATGCCCCGGATCTCTTGCCTCTAACACCTGCTCCCAGGATCTCTCATTGCCTCTAACACCCGCATGCCCAGGATAGTAGATCCCCGTAACCTACCCTCCTTAAACATGAGGCAAATCTTCAACGCAGTGACCTCCCTTTTTTCACCAACTATACATCACAACCAGCCATGCACGTACCTGGAACAAACTCACAGTGAACGAGTGAAGTTGGGAGGTCAACGAATAATTGAGACAGAACAGTAGAAAACAATGTCAGAATAGTCAGAGTATCATGGAAAGAGTGGACAGAAGGGCTCAAAAAGAATTCAGTGGTTTAGGGGTGAACATCATTTGCAAACCTATATTGTACTGGGGATAATAACTTTTAATAGTAGTAGTATTAGTAGTTATTGGTTATAGCTTACTGAACTGACGACACAGCACTCGTGGTAGACCCATAGGTGCTCAGTCTCCCCCAACAGATTTCGAAGACTATTCATACTGATGGTTCCAGTGGCTCGCAGGTTAAACACACTTCTCTCTATGCCCCACAAGCAACCAGCTCTACTTTGATTTATCTGTGTAGTTGTATTAGTAGTAGTAGTAGTAGTAGTTAGTAGTATAGTAGTAGTAGTAGTAGTAGTAATGTATTGTGGTTGTTGTTGTGTGGTGATAGAATCTAGAACCTTATTTGCAATGCACCAGATGGTATAAATACGGGTTGTCATAATCTTTTACTTACCAACTAGAACGATAATCGTCCAAAATTATTTATGTATTCCAAAGATTAATATTATTATAATATTTGTTTAAGTTTCAAAATAAACATTTGGTGGATAATGTCCTTATTATGGATACAGCTGTCAGTTTAATTTCTGTTCAAAATGAAGTCACTGTTCTTATCTGAGAAAAAAAAAGAAATATAACAACCAGTGGCGGCTCGTCACTAAGGGCCACTGGGGCCGGGTCCCACCAAAAATAATGTGTAACGTGTATTTATTATTTTATAAATTAAAGCATAACAACCCCAAACCATGATTTTCCCGAAAATTTGTGTCTGGCCCCACCACAAAAAATGATCACGTGCCGCCACTGATAGCAACACACTATCTATGACAATCTGGAGTTAAGAAACAGTAAGGTGTTCATTTTCTGACTTAATTAGAATCGACCGATTTGTCAATCCAACTGTTCTATCAATGTCTGTTCAAATTTGTTACACTACATTTCACAATCTTCTGTCATTTCCTTCACGTTACATTTCTGCAATATTTTCTTCATCTCTGTGCTTATTTAGAGCCGCTCTAGCGTAGTTGTTAGTGAACTCGCTTCGCAAGGCTGGTGGTCTGGGTTCAGCTCCACAATGCGCGTGGATTTTTCCCGACCACGACGGCTCTCAGGTCGACCCAGCCTCAACTGGGTACCAGACATGCTCTGGGAAAGTAAAGGCGGCCGGCGTGATGCTGACCACATCACCCATCGTGTGCCGACAGTCAATGAAAATACAGGCCTAACACTGTATTGACCTATATACCATGAGGTATGAAATGGTTCCTTTCTTACTTACTGTGCTTATTTCTCTTTACATTTTTTTTTTTTACCGGTTCCGATAATCTTCTTCTTACTGAATTAAACCTTCTTACGGAGATACTGTCAATCTCTGGTTATCTTATTTAGTTTGTTTTTATGTCGGGGTATTAAGACAAACCCTAACCTGAACAGCAACGACTGCATTAGCCATACGGCCATTAAATTTCACAGGCACACAAGTCCACTCTGTCCTACACGCATAAAAAGCGTGTTACATGCAATAATGAGAATTTTTATTTTCAAGCTACTTATGATGAACATCATCTCAATGAACTACAGATGGGCAATAAATGTAAAATAAATTATTATAAAGGTGGAATAACTCCACAGTATTTTATTACAGGTATTTTTCTACATCTTTGTGCGAAAGAACACAATAACTAAAGAATTGCTTTTCGTGCACAAACATAAAGATTTGCATATACAAATACAGTAACAATGAAATTTGATTGAATGTACGAGATTAATCTACAAAATCTACAATCTTTGTAGATTTTGAAAAAGCTTTTGATAGCATACACCGCGAAAGTCTATGACGTATCCTAAGATGGTATGGAATCCACTGTGTTTTATAAATATTATAAAAAGCTACTACAGAAAGTTTGCATGCAGTGTTGAAACCTCAGAGCTAAAGTTTGAAGTCAAAACAGGCGTGCGACAAGGATGTGTTATGTCAGCCCTATTATTCAACACTGTCATAGATTGGGTGATGCGTAAAACAACGGAAGATAAGGCAAGAGGTATTAGATGGACGCTCACATCCACTCTGGAAGACCTAGATTTTGCAGATGACATCTCACTCCTATCTCATACACATAGAGATATCCAGGAAAGACCTGCCGCCTTAACCAATATAGTGAGATGGTTGGGCTGAAAATAAATCAGAAGAAAACTGAAGTAATGACTCTGAACATAGCAACCCCAGCACCAGTCAAACTAGAAGGTAAAACCCTTCGAGATACAACCTCTTTCACATACCTTGGAAGTATTATTAGCAATGAATGAGACGCTGGATCTGACATTAAAAACAGACTAAGTAAGGCACGAAGTGCATTCATGACCCTTCAGACCACCTGGAAATCTGCCCAATACAGCATCAGAACCAAGATTAGTATCTACAACAGCTGTGTGCTGTCAACATTGCTGTACGGATCGGAATGCTGGAGAATGACAGAACAGGATATGTCCAGACTCTCCACCTTTCATACAACTTGTCTGCGAAAAATCTTACGCGTGTACTGGCTGACTACTATCTCGAACCAAGAATTGCTTACACGATGCCAACAAGAGAATATGGGCACTATCATCCGAAGACGACGATGGAGATGGATTGGACATGTGATGCGCATGGAGACTGGCTCCGACGCGAAAACTGCACTGAGATGGACTCCAGAGGGTAGGCGAAAGCGTGGAAGACCCAAGACGACCTGGAGGAGAACGATAGAGCAAAAACTGAAGGAAATGAATCATAGCTGGAACACAATACAGAGGAAGGCCATGAACAGGGAAGAATGGTCTGCGTTTGTTGCTCCCTAAACGCAAGGGCGTAACAGGCTAAAGAGAGATTCTATTAATATACCCTTATACTATCAAAACTTCAAACGGCATGAGTGTCAAGAGAAGATAATTTTGGAGGAATAATGCCTGGAAGAAGAATGAGAGGAAGACCTAGAAGACGATGGGCACATGATGTTATTGACGATCTAAGAATGACTGCTGACGCTGGTCAACTTGCACAGAATAGAGAGTTTTTGCAGGACTGCTGTCATCGGAGCCAAGTTCCGGAAGGGACAAGCTACTTGATGATGATGATGATACTATCAAAATGTATGCTATAAGATATGAATCCAGTCTTGAGATAGAACAGTTATTATTGAAATGCCAGTGCAAGCATGAGTTTCGACTATTTCTTCCTATGTCATTCATTACGTTTGTATTTTTACTTATATTCTTTTATTGTACGATCTACCAGTCTGATCTTTTGATCATACGCAAACTACACAAACATTTTTGGTTCGTTTAAAAAAATACAAGTTAGAGCTAAATGTGAATAAATATCTCTAGATTTCTTCATCAAACAGTAAATCACAAACCTTATTTATATTACCTCGATCAATCTGAAACAAATTAAATATTCATTAATATTGTGTGTTTTTAGTGTCTGTAACTACATGGAAGACACAGATGAGCGTCACTAGACAAGCACTTGAATTGAATCCTCAGAGAAAACTGAAAAGGGGACGGCTCAAATAGACCTGGAGACGGAGGCTTCTTGAGTAAGTGAAGGATATGGAAATTATTCTAATAACACATTAAGAAAATGGCCAGAGACTGGGGAAAGTGGAAGACAAATGTTGAGGCCATATGCTGTACGATTAGATAAGTGGAATAAGTATTAATATTGTGTGAGTTTTCTCAACAACTTCAACTAAGTTTCCTTGTTCAGTGTGGTCGTATTATAAACATCATCCCTACAACTTGGAATATTCTTCTTTAATACTTCACTTCTTGGATGTTAAGAAAGAAAACATAAGAATGACACCCAGTGGCGGCTCGTGATCATTGTTGTTGGTGGGGCCAGGCACAAATGTTCGGAAAAATCATGGTTTTGGATTAGCTTTTATTTAATTTATTAAATAATAAATGCACGTTACATAATATTATTGATGGGGCCTGCCCACTGGCCCTAATGACGAGCCGCCCTGATGACACCTATCCTATGCAGACCGTATGGTAATATATAAAGTAGGCGGAGAGTAGAGGGATTTTTTGGTGAAGAAAATAGTCAGTATGCTTTGCGTTCAGAAGGTAGTAGGTTCAAATCTGGACCGTGTGTTCGTTTCTGATTGCATTTTGTTACCTTAAGATTGTTGCTGGCGCTACAAGGTTCGTGTCGTGCACAATACTCTCGGCAGCTGACGTACCATCTCTGCATAAAAAGACCAGGCCATATGGGGAACGAGGTGAAATGAAGTCAATTCACGCATTGTGTCCCTTTCAAGAGATAAATTATATCCCTTCACATTTACAATCCAAATTATTCAGGGGTTAGGTGTGCCAATTTATTTCCTCTTTTGCAGAAAGTTGGTTGAATGTGTTTAACACACTTGTTGTGCATGTTTCGAAAAGAGTATATTATATGCGTTTCGCTATTTCGTCCACATATTAAAATATGCAGATTTGTATTTTCTTTGTCTATTGTTGATACATGTGCATTTTTCGACCATCTATGTTGTATTAACTCTAGTGTGTCTGTTGTAATCCCTCATTCTTTCTAACTGTTCGTCGATGCACTACACTTTAGCTGACGACAATAAGATATATCTAGCATGTGTGGCTCAGAGCCGGTGTCATCTCTTCTTGGACTGTCATCTTACTCATTTACCTTCTTGATTACTACTAAAATATTGACTTACTTATTACTTACCGTCTTACTTATTTGCTTAATAATTTGCTACATTTTTTTTACTTACTTTTTACTAATACTTGTACTTTTTAATTACTTTCTTTTTACTTATTTTTTATTACATTTTACTAAAAAAATTATTACATTTTACTTACTTTTTATTACATTTTACTTACTTTTTTTACATTTTACTTACTTTCTAAATTATTTTCAAATATATTCACTTACTTGCTTTCTTATTTCTTACTTGTTTACTTTCTTCTTTTTTTTTTACTTACTTTTTTTTTACTTATTTATTTACTTACTTTCTTATTTGCTTCCTTTTTGCTTACTTACTTATTACTTATTTATTGACCAATTTACTTATTTTTTTACTGACTTATTTACTTGCTTTCGGGTCTATTTGCTTGCTTGTGTGTGTTTATTGTCTCGTTTACTTATTTACCCTGGCATTATATTTCTACTGTATGTTGTAGAGGTTATCTATTGAGACTTGTAATATTTTTATTTTATTTCACCGAAATATTGATCTCAATGTTTAATATTTCCAAACAAAATCTATATTAAAATTCAATAAACAAGATAGGTTTAGTAACATTATGATCATAAATTTAACAGGAAACCACACTCAAGAAAGATTTCTGGCTAGATATTTTGAAAATAGAATTAGCACAGCCAGTACTCAGGTAACTTGAAGATATCTTGACATTTATGTATAAACACGAACCAAACCGCTGAGCTGCTAAATCTGGTCCACTCTCAAGTATGGATCTGAAACTATGAGACTAAGTAACGCAATTATAGCACGGCCAGAAGCATTATAAATGTGAGTTTTGTGGGGAAATGTTTCAGGATATCATGTGTCAAATAAGAATATAGAAAAATATAAGAAATTTGAGAAAAAATTGTTAGGTTGTGAGAAGAATATTGAAATACAAGATTATAAGAAAATTAAACATTATATGTATAAATTTGTTTATAAAATTGGTTGTGTATACTTTCGTTGAAAAATGTGGAGAAGTGGACGATAAATATTTTGAAGACTGGTGATAATGTTTTCTGATCATGTCTCTTCTCTGTACAATTTCCCTGGTTGTATAAGTCTGAGACTCGATGTCTCTGCTTTCTTGTGCAGTAGTTATGTATGTATCAGTTACTTTCAAGTAGTAATTTCACTCTTAAATTGTTCTTAAAATACTCATTACTTAAAGGTTGTACTTAAAAGCAGCCCGTGAATGGAGCTAATCTAGTATATATATGTATGGAAATGCGAAGGTTCAGTTATGACGTAGTATAGGTCAAGGTTGTGTGACTGTGTGTAATTGTAGTGTGGAAGGGGCGATGAACAAATGTGACGTAGGACGAGCTAGTCAGAACCGGTTTAAATAGTAAATAAACACAACTCAATGCTGAACCTGGCACCTTTCGAATTGTCAATGGGCTGCAATTATCTTGAAGTAAGTAAGGAACTCTTTCATACCTCGTGGTATATAGGTCAATACAGTGTTAGGCCTGTATATTTCATTGACCGTCGGCACACAATGGGTGATGTGGTCAGCATCACGCCGAATTATCTTGAACACCCTGTATAAGTCTAAGCTCGATGTCTCTGCTTTCTTGTGCAGTAGTTACATATGTATCAGTTACTTTCAAGTAGTGATTTCATTCTTAAATTGTTCTTAAAATACTCATTACTTAATCTTCATCATCAGGTGCCGTGTCGGCTGGCGTAGGCGATCATGGATCTCCACAAATCTCTGTCTCTGGTGTCTGCTATCATCTTAGATGTTGACGCTCTTCCGTTCCATGACGTCAGGCCATCCAAAATGTTTTCTCTCTGTCTTCCTCTGTCTCGTCTTCTTTCGATTTTACCGGTTGTCACAATGTGTTCTAAACTTCCCTTTATCATCACATTTCCGATAACTGCCTCTTTATTATATTGATAAGCTTTCTCTGTGTCTTGACCTCGTTCAACACCTCAACATCTTTATTATATTGATAAGCTTTCTCTGTGTCTTGACCTCGTTCAACACCTCAACATCTTTATTATATTGATAAGCTTTTCTGTATCTTGACCTCGTTCACACCTCAACATCTTTATTATATTGATAAGCTTTTCTGTGTCTTGACTCGTTCAACACCTCAACATCTTTATTATATTGATAAGCTTTCTCTGTGTCTTGACCTCGTTCAACACCTCAACATCTTTATTATATTGATAAGCTTTCTCTGTGTCTTGACCACGTTCAACACCTCAACATCTTTATTATATTGATAAGCTTTCTCTGTGTCTTGACCTCGTTCAACACCTCAACATCTTTATTATATTGATAAGCTTTCTCTGTATCTTGACCTCGTTCAACACCTCAACATCTTTATTATATTGATAAGCTTTCTCTGTATCTTGACCTCGTTCAACACCTCAACATCTTTATTATATTGATAAGCTTTCTCTGTGTCTTGACCTCGTTCAACACCTCAACATCTTTATTATATTGATAAGCTTTCTCTGTGTCTTGACCTCGTTCAACACCTCAACATTAGTCATTTTAGCAGTCAATTGGATTCTCATTATTCTTCAGTAAAACCACATCAATGTGGCCCTCAGAGATTTTCGATCTGTTTGTTTATTGTCCATGACTCGCATCCGTGTGTCAGTATTAGTTATATGTAGCACTGAATATCTCACATTCTGATCTCAATTGACAATGACTTGTTGCATATAATGCTTCTTATTTTCTGGAACGATGCTTTGAACTGCCCCATTCTGCTCAAAGTTAGTTAGTTTGTTCCTTTCGTGCCAAAGGCGGCACATAGGGCAGAGGTTTTAGATCTCCATGTGATGCGGTTCTTTGCTAGCAGTTGGAGATCTTGTATGGTTTTACATCCCAATAGTTTACTTTCTTGTTGGATGGTTCTTCGAAGAGTGGTCTTTGGTCTTCCACGTTTTCTTTTCCAACTGGTGACCACATAGGACTTGTCGATTTAGTCTCTGTTCGTCTGATCTAAGAACATGACCTAAATATTTCCACCTTCGTTTCCTTATAATATTTGATATGGGTTGTTGGTGTGTTCTATCTCTCACTGTGTTGTTAGAAACGAAATCACTCCATTTTACTTTTAATAATTTTCGGAGACATTTATTCTCAAAGCTGTCCAGTTTCTTATCAATTTTCTTTGTTGATTTCCAACTTTCACAACCGTAGGTCAGTACAGGAATCACACATGACCGAAATAATTTAACTTTTGTGCATATACTAAGTTCTTGAGATTGTCAGATATTCGTTAATTTAGTGAAGGCACTAGCTGATATATCAATACGAGAGTTTATTTCTTTCATCGTGTCTCCGTTGTTTGACACTTTACTACCCAAATATGTAAAATGTTCAACTTTCTCCAGTGTTTGGCCATTTATTACGATGTTATCGATCGAGTTTGTGAGGTCCATAATTTTGGTCTTGGCAGAATTAGATTAATCTGTTCTGCAAGTGTGCAAAGATTGCTCGTTAGTTTGTGGGTTGCTTGTGTGGTTGAATTCAATTTGGCCACATCATCGGCAAAGTCAAGATTAAATAGTCTGCTGTTATTAAGCCATTTGATGCCTAGTTGATCATTTTGGGTGCATTTACGCATGATCCAGTCTATAGCTATCCCAAAAGCATAGGTGACATAACGCAGCCCTGCTTCACACCCAAATTGACTGTGAACCAGTCTGAGTTTTCTGCATCTGTTCTTACACAGCAGGATGCTTCAGAATAGACGGCTTTTATAATGTTGATGTATTTTCCTGGAAGCCGTAGGTCTTAGAACTCCGAGAGGACGATATAGACTATTCCCATGCTTCTGAAAGCATAAATTATCGCTGTGTGACTAATCTCTCTCTAGTGGATCTAGGAAGATGATTACAAGCGATGTGAAAAACCATTGTTACCTGTCGACGGCTGCTTAGCCTACATTCAGTTTGACCAGGTAACAAAGAGTTTAAAGAAAATCGCTTTTTGAGCTCAGCCTTCCGGAGAGTATGCCAAACATGGGTCAAAGGGTTAAGAATCTCCCAGAGAGTAGAACGATGAAGACTATCAAACGCTTTCTGAAAGTCTATAAAATTTATCGCTAGTGGTGACTGGAATTCTTCTATAGTGGATCTCAGTGGGAAGATATGATCGGTACAAGAACGATGTGGACGAAAGCCAGCTTGTTCTTCTCTTAGCCTTATGTCGACGGCTGTTTTCAGCCTCTCCATCAAAATACTGCAGAATAACTTGCCAGGTGTTGATAGCAGAGTTATTCCGCGCCAGTTGTTGCAATTTGACAAATCGCCTTTTTGGGAGCTTGAATATCACTCCGTCTTTCCAATCTTTTGAAGGGGTCTCATTCTGCCAAACATCGGTCATTAAGGTACGTAGGAATCCCATTGATTCCTCATCAGTTGCTTTTAGCGTCACTCCTGAAATATCGTCGCTACCGCTGGCTTTGTTGTTTTTCAGTTTCTTGATGGCTTGTTTAATTTCTTCCATTGAGAAGTCGTCAATGGGTGCATTTAATGTTTGTTTCAAAAACTGGTGTTATCGCTGGGTTGGGTCTATTTAATACCTTTTTAAAATGTTCAGCCCATCTTTTCGATTGTGCTTGTTGTGATGGTATGCATTCGTTGCTTTTCCCTTTCACATGACAGCTTGCCGTCGGAATGTTTCGTTAGCTGTTTCATAATATGAAAGAACTACTGCTCAAAACCATACTTAATATCAGTACATAGTATTTATAGCTATTAACTGTAGCTGTCGTGTGAATAACTAGTTTTAAACTATTAATTAAATCATCTTCTTCTTCTCTTCCACAATTTACTTCTTTATAGAAGTGTTCGTGGTGAAACGTAGTGATCTTATGTGTGCTTGTTTTAAGGCACTTTGTAAGCTGATATTCATGTTCGTAAGGCTGTTCTTGATGCCGTCGCTCCATCTTTGCTTGGTCTTCCTCTTGCTTTGTACTCATTATACTTTTTCTGTCTACAGGTTGATAAATCTACTTACAGAACTGTTCTTCTTCTCTTTGACCATTGTACTTCAATGATATTTAGGGGGAAATTGTAAGAATCTTCTGTATTCCTTGTATATTACACTTTGTAAGTTGGTATTCATTTCTCTAAAGTTGTTCTTAATGCCGAGACTTTAAATCTTTAGAAATAAACATATCAAAAAAAAGTGGGTACAACATCAGTACTGAACTTCATCAAGAAACTAAATGGTACGGCCACCAAAGCAGATTACCAACAGTCAGTGCGCTTCAAAGCGCAATCTCCACTACATTGGATAAAAAAAAGTCGTACACGCAAAAAGTGGACCTCAGAAATAACAGAGGCGGTGAAAAATGATATTTATGAAGCTCACATAAAACCCGTTCTATAAATCTCTTTGTTAGAGAAAATAAGAAGAAGATAACGTGTGCGATGATTCCATGTGTTCATGAGCAATCAGATAGGACGCGTTTTCATGTCGACATGTCAACAGTGTTTTCTTGATCTACAAATTCAACTATGCAGGTCTTGTCATGTTGACCAACTATTGACTGCAGGTAAACATTTCAGAGTCAAGATAATATTCAGTGAGAACAATTACTTATCCATTACTCGAATATCAGATACTTTCTAAATGATATAGTTTAAATAGACTTCGAATATATAGAGACCACAAATTCAGAAAATATGTTTAGTGAGGGAGAGATTTTGTACTGATGATACATTGTATAGCTGCATAATCGAAAGAGAGAGAGAGGTAGAGAGAGAGAGAGAGAAAGAGAGAATTGAAGATGGAATATATGACTGTAGGTGAGGTGTGGAGCAGCGTTTCCCAAAGTGGGCGGTATCGCCCCCAAGTGGATGCCGATGCGTTCTAGGGTGGGGAGGGGCGATAGTGGGTTGTGAAAATTTGGGGATGTTCAGGCGATCAAGGGTCGGTGGCTCCTTAAAGAAGAAATTAATAATAAATATTTTAAAATAAATTATTTGCGTGCTTTTGCGATTGAATAATCATTTAAAATTTGAATTCTGCATTTTAATTCATCTTATGCCCGTCTTACTCGATACATTTTTTCATCAATTTTCTATTTCATGTATATAACCATTCGAAAATTGACCATGCATGACAAAAATATATATCAATTTTCTAATTTTCTATGTCAAATAGAAAATAGAGGATGTATATATTATACCCTCTCACTATAGGCGACAAATGCATACCAGAGCTTAGATACGCAGACGATACAGTATTATTATCCACCAGCAAGGAAGGTCTGGAAAACCTAATCATGACAACCAAGAAACATAGTGAAGACCAACATCTATATTTGAATACAGAAAAACAAAAATCATGTCAACTGACAAAGCAAAAGGCTCACCTGACATCCAAGTAAACAATGAAGAACTCCAATGTGTAGAGAGCTACGAATATATGGGCTCAATAATTAACAATAACAGTGACTGCTCCAAAGAGATCTCAAGAAGATTGGCAATAGCAATCAAGAAGTTAAACACAATGAAGAACATGTGGCAAAGCACCAGAAAAATACTAAAATTAAAAATATTGAGAGCATGCATTTTCCCAGTGGCTACTTATGGTGTGAATCATGGACTATTACACAAAAATTAAGAACGAAAATCAAGTCCTTCGAAACTAAATGATACAGAAAGATCCTACGAATACCATGGACAGAAAAAGAAAGAACACTGATGTCCTGAAAGAACTAAATGTTCAAGAGAATTGGCTGATAAACAACATAGTATACAAAAAAATTACATACTTTGGTCACGTCAAGCGTCACGATGGCCTGGAAAGAACAATACTAGAGGGCAGGGTCCCAGGAGGCAGAGGCAGACCAAGAAGAAGATGGCTACAAGATATTAAAGAAACCATGAATATGACCATCGACGAAGTGTGTGAACTGGCAAGAGACAGAGTGAATTTCAGATGAGCAACGTCCTATAAAGAATACGCACCTTGATGATGATATATTTATAGGGGATGGCAAACTGTTATAATGTGGAGGGGGCGTTACAAAGTTTATGTTTTGCAAAGTGGGCGGTGGGCGGTGGGCCGAAAAAGTTTGGGAAACTATGGTGTAGAGAGAGAACATTGAAGATAATTTACCTATCACTTATTAAAAGAAAGAGCATTGAAGATAGATTGTATGACTGTATGAAATGGAGAAAGAGAACATTGAGGATTGATTGTATGACTGTATGAAATGGAGAAAGAGAACATTGAGGATTGATTGTATGACTGTATGAAATGGAGAAAGAGAGCATTGAAGATAGATTGTATAACTGTATGAAATGGAGAAAGAGAGCATTGAAGATAGATTGTATGACTGTATGAAATGAAGAAAGAGAACATTGAAGATAGATTGTATGACTGTATGAAATGGAGAAAGAGAACATTGAAGATAGATTGTATGACTGTATGAAATGGAGAAAGAGAACATTGAAGTTTGATTGTATGACTGTATGGGAGGAAGAAAGAGAGCATTGAAGATTGATTGTATGATTGTATGGGAGAGAGAAAGAGAACATTGAAGTTTGATTGTATGACTGTATGAAAGGAAGAAAGAGAACATTGAAGTTTGATTGTATGACTGTATGAAAGGGAGAAAGAGAGCATTGAAGTTTGATTGTATGACTGTATGAAAGGGAGAAAGAGAGCATTGAAGATGAATTGTACAATTATATGTAAGGGAGAGAGAAGGATAGCCTTGAAAATTAATTATATATATATATGCCCCTGCCCAGCGTGTTCGTAGCGCGTTGGACTACGGGTGACAAGTCCTCGTGTGTGCGGGTTCAATTCCGCGGACTGGCAGAAAAGCCACAGATTTACCAGATTTACGGTGTTCGTGGCACCGAACCGAAGGGTTACGATGTCCATGACACCGAGTCGAAGAGCTTTCAGCTCAAGTGCTTCTGGATCGGAAAAAAAAATGAATTATATAACTTGCCTGCGTCAGCCATCATAACAATGAAGAGAGAATTGTGAGAGAGGTAAAAATAAAAACTATTCATTAAAGAATATCATTAACTGTAAGGTCACAGTGTCCAAGATAAAAACTATTCATTAAAGAATATCATTAACTGTAAGGTCGCAGTGTCCAAGATAAAATTACTATCGTTGAATAATAAAAAACAATTTTTATACACAACAAATAATAATCATTGATACAGATAGCTCTTCAGAATGACATAAACTCGTTCCTGATATATGACCAGGGCTAAAGAACAGCTATTAAAACATAACAAGATGAAATATGGTGCCCTCTGAGATGTTGTTGTATAGAATAATATTAACAATTATATTGCCAGTGTAAATAATTAATAAGGATGTGGTCATTAACTCAAATACGCAAGGAAAATGTTATTACTCAACAATAAAGAAAGTGCTCAATATTTTAGGGTTTCAAATTTATATGTTTGGTGTTCATAACGTATGTTGGATTTATATTATGAGAATAGAACATTAATAACATAAATTTTCTTCCTAAGACAGTACATAGGAAGCGGTCGAATAAAATATAATATATTAATCACAAAACATTAAACTTATAGGCAAAAAAAAGAGGTAACAAGTTAACTATTTTTCTTTGGCTGAAATCGGATGCACGTGTCCTAAACGTGTAGAAGTCTATGCGTGTAGGGGGCCTACCAAACCAATTTGCAACGTTTACAACGTTCAACGGGCCACTTTTAAGTATAAATACATAACGCCCTATCACCGAAGTTTTATTGTCCTAGTTTAAACATTTTAATCATTATATCAGGATGTCTTGTAGTAAAGTTATCGAGTCATTCACTTTTGAGCTCCGACGGCGGGGTATTCGAAACTTGACGACACCCTTTTGGGTTTTTCTAAGTGAAATTTGTCTGTTGATCCATTTTGTTCTTAATGGAGCTACAAAGTTAGTGCTTTGAGCAATAATTTCTGCAAATGGTTTGTTATCTAGTGCGGAGATTGATCGAATAAAATGTGGATACTCGGTTCAATCAAGTCAAACGTTGCAGTTAAAACGTTATTCCTTAGATCAATATAGTCAAAAGAAAATTATAATACATATCCTGACTCAAATCACGAACTTCCGATCGCATGATAAGGGCTTAACCCAGCGTTTCCCAAAGTGGGCGGTACCGCCCCGCCCACCCAGTGGGCACTGAAGCGCTCTAGGGGCGCGATAGTGGGTTCAGAAGAATTTGAGGGTTGTTCAAGTGATTAGGGTTGGTGGCTCCTTAAAGAAAAAATTAATAATAAATATGTTAAAATAAATTATTTTCATGATTTTACGATTGAATAATTATTTAAAATTTGAATTCTGCATTTAAATTCATCTTATTCCCGTCTTACACGTTCCATTTTTTTCATCAATGTTCTATTTCATGCATATAATTATTTGAAAATTGAACATGTATGACAGAAATACATATCAATTTTATATGTCAAAGAGAAAATAGAGCATGTATAAGGTAGGAGGAGGGCGTTGACAAACTGTTATAATGTGGAAGGGGGTTACAAAGTTTGTAGTGAAAGTTGGCGATGTTACAAGTTATGTGTAGGGATGTAAAGTTGGTGATCGTTACAAAGTTTATGTTGTGCAAAGTTGGCGATGTTACAAAGTTTATGTTGTGCAAAGTTGGCGATGTTACAAAGTTTATGTTGTGCAAAGTTGGCGATGTTACAAAGTTTATGTTGTGCAAAGTTGGCGATGTTACAAAGTTTATGTTGTGCAAAGTTGGCGATGTTACAAAGTTTATGTTGTGCAAAGTTGACGATGTTACAAAGTTTATGTTGTGCAAAGTTGGATGTTACAAAGTTTATGTTGTGCAAAGTTGGCATGTTACAAAGTTTATGTGAAAAAGTTGAAGTTACAAAGTTTTTTTGTGCAAAGTTGGCAATGTTACAAAGTTTATGTTGTGCAAAGTTGGCAATGTTACAAAGTTTATGTTGTGCAAAGTTGGCGATGTTACAAAGTTTATGTTGTGCAAAGTTGGCAATGTTACAAAGTTTATGTTGTGCAAAGTTGGCATGTTACAAAGTTTATGTTGTGCAAAGTTGGCGATGTTACAAAGTTTATGTTGTGCAAAGTTGGCGATGTTACAAAGTTTATGTTGTGCAAAGTTGGCGATGTTACAAAGTTTATGTTGTGCAAAGTTGGAGATGTTACAAAGTTTATGTTGTGCAAAGTTGGCGATGTTACAAAGTTTATGTTGTGCAAAGTTGGCATGTTACAAAGTTTATGTTGTGCAAAGTTGGCATGTTACAAAGTTTATGTTGTGCAAAGTTGGCGATGTTACAAAGTTTATGTTGTGCAAAGTTGGCGATGTTACAAAGTTTATGTTGTGCAAAGTTGGCGATGTTACAAAGTTTATGTTTTGCAAAGTTGGCGATGTTACAAAGTTTATGTTGTGCAAAGTTGGCGATGTTACAAAGTTTATGTTGTGCAAAGTTGGGATGTTACAAAGTTTATGTTGTGCAAAGTTGCATGTTACAAGTTTATGTTGTGCAAAGTTGGCAATGTTACAAAGTTTATGTTGTGCAAAGTTGGCGATGTTACAAAGTTTATGTTGTGCAAAGTTGGCAATGTTACAAAGTTTATGTTGTGCAAAGTTGGCAATGTTACAAAGTTTATGTTGTGCAAAGTTGGCGATGTTACAAAGTTTATGTTGTGCAAAGTTGGCGATGTTACAAAGTTTATGTTGTGCAAAGTTGGCGATGTTACAAAGTTTATGTTGTGAAAGTTGGCGATGTTACAAAGTTTATTTGCAAAGTTAGCGATGTTACAAAGTTTATTTGTACAAATTGGACATGTTACAAAAGTTTATAAGCAAAGTTGGATGTTGACAAAGTTATGTTCAAAGAATTGCGATGTTACAAAGTTTATGTTCAAATGGCATGTTACAAAGTTTATGTTGTGCAAAGTTACATGTTACAAGTTTAGTATGTGCAAAGTTACGATGTTAAAGTTTATGAATCAAAGTTGGCAGATGTTCAAGTTTATGTTGTGCAAAGTTGGCATGTTACAAAAGTTATGCTAAAGTGAAAGTGAATTTACAAAGTTTATGTTGGCAAAGTTGGATGTTACAAAGTTTATCAGAGTGCGATGTTACAAAGTTTATGTTGTGCAAAGTGGCATGTTACAAAGTTTATACGCAGTTGACGATGTTACTAAAGTTTATAGTGGCAAAGTTGGGATGTTACAAAGTTTATAATGTGAAAGTTGGCGATGTTACAAAGTTTATGTTTGCAAAGTTGGCGATGTTACAAAGTTTATGCGGCAAAGTTGGCGATGTTAAAAGTTATGTTGTGCAGAAGTGGAATGTTACAAAGTTTATGTTGTGCAGTTGGCATGTTACAAAGTTTATGTTGTGCAAAGTTGGATGTTACAAAGTTTTGGTGAAAGTTGAGCGATGTTACAAAGTTTATGATTGTGCAAAGTTGGCGATGTTACAAAGTTTATTGTCAAAGTTGGCGATGTTACAAAGTTTATGTGTGCAAAGTTGGCATGACAAAGTTATGAGCAAGTTGGGATGATTACAAAGTTTATGTTGTGCAAAGTTGGCATGACAAAGTCTATTTGGCAAGTTGATGTTACAAAGTTTATGTGTCAAAGTTGGATGTTACAAAGTTTATGTGTAAAGTTGATGTTACAAAGTTTATGTTGGCAAAGTTAGGATGTTACAAAGTTTATGCAAGTTGGCGATGTTACAAAGTTTATATAGAGCAAAGTTGAAGCGATGTTACGAAATTTATGTGATGAAAGTTGGCGATGTTACAAAGTTATGTTGAAAGTAGCGATGTTACAAAGCTTTATGGTAAATTGGATGTTAAAAGTTTATGATTGCAAAGTTAGATTGTTACAATATGTTGAAAGTTGGCGATGTAAAAGTTTATGTTTGCAAGTTAGATGTCAAAGTTTATGACTGTAGCAAAGTTGCGATGTTACAAAGTTTATTTGGCAAAGTTGATGTTAAAAGTTTATGTTGTGCAGAAAGTAGATGCATTGAAAGTTTATGATGATGCAAAGTTGGCGATGTTACAAAGTTTATGTCATTGGCAAAGTGGAGATTTACAAGTTTATGTAAGGCAAAGTTAGGATGTTACAAAGTTTATATGTAGCAAAGCTGGCGATGTTACAAAGTTTATGTTGGAAAGTTGACGATGTACAAGTCTTGTTGTGTTCAAGTTGGCGACTGTACAAAGCTTCATTTGCAGTTGGATGTTACAAAGTTTATGTTGGCAAGTTGAGATGTTACAAAGTTATGTTGTGCAAAGTTGGCGATGTTACAAGTTTATGCTTGTGCAAAGTTGGCGATGTTAAAAGTTTATAAGCTTGCAAAGTTGCGTGTACAAGCTTTATCAAAGTGGCATGTTCAAAGTTATGATTGTGCAGAGTTGAGTAAAAGTTTATTTGCAAAGTTCAGATGTTACAAAGTTTATGTTGTGCAGTGCATGTTACAAAGCTTATGTATAAAGTTGGCGATGTTAACAAAGTGAGTTCAGTAAAGTTACGATGTTATAAAGTTTATGTTAGTCAAAGTTGATCGATGTTACAAGTTTATGCTTTGCAAAGTGCATGTTAAAGTTTTGTATATGCACAGTTGGATGTACAAAGTTTATAATAGTAAAGTTAGATGTTACAAAGTTTATGCTTGGCAAAGTTGGCATGTTACAAAGTTTATGTTGTCAGTTGGATGTTACAAAGTTTATAAGTGCAAGTTGGCATGTTACAAAGTTTATGTTGCAAGTTGAGATGTTACAAAGTTATAAGCAAAGTTGCGATTACAAAGTTTATAGGCAAAGTTCAATTTACAGTTTGGTTGTCAAAGTTGCGATGTTGCAAGTTTATGTTGTGCAAAGTAGAACATGTTACAAAGTTTTTTAAGATCAAAGTTAGATGTTACAAAGTTTATGTTGTGCAAAGTTGCGATGATTACACAAAGTTTATGTTGGCAAAAGTTGAGCATGTTACAAAGTTTATTGCAAAGTTGGCGATGTTACAAAGTTTATGTGTCCAAAGTTGGCGATGTTACAAAGTTTATGTTGTAAAGTTGGCGATGTTACAAAGTTTATGTGCAAAGTTGGCGATGTTACAAAGTTTATGTTAGCAAAGTTGGCATGTTACAAAGTTTATAATAATAAGCCATTGGCGATGTTACAAGTTTATATTGTCAAAGTTGGCGATGTTACAACAGTTTATAATCATAAGTCTGCGATGTTACAAAGTTTAGTAAAGTTATCAAGAGTATTGGCATGTTTAAAGTTTATTGGCAAAGTTGGCGATTTCGAAAGTTTATTGCAAAGCTTGGTTTCAAGTTAATGTTGTGCAAGTTGGCGATGTTACAGTTTATGTTCTGCAAAGTTGGATGTTACAAAGTTTATGCTTGTGCAAAGTTTCGATGTTACAAAGTTTATGTTATGCAAAGTTGCGATGTTCAAGTTTATCGAATGCAAATGGGATACTGGTTACAGTTTATTTGTCAAAGTTGGCGATGTTAAAAGTTTATGTCTGTGCAAGTTGGCGATGTTCAAAGATTATAATCAGTAAATTGGCGATGTTACAAAGTTTATCTGTGCAAAGTTGGCGATGTTACAAAGTTTAGTTGTGCAAAGTTGGCGATGTTACAAAGTTTATGTGTGCAAAGTGGCGATGTTCAAAGTTTATGTTGTGCGAAGTTGGCGATGTTCAAAGTTTAGGCAAAGTTGAGGATGTTACAGTTTATGGAAAGTTGGATGTTAAAAGCTTTATAGTAACAAAGTTGGCGATTTACAAAGTTTATAAGTACAAATTGATTTACAAAGTTTTCGATTGCAAAGTTGGATGTTACAAAGTTTATGATTGTGCAAAGTTAAGGATGTTACAAAGTTTATGTTGTCAAAGTTGGCATGTTACAAAGTTTATTTCATCAAAGTTCGATGTTCAAAGCTTATTGCAAAGTTATTTAAAGTTTATTGTGCAAAGTTGGCAGATGTTACAGTTTATAAGTTGTGAATGCATGTTACAAAGTTTAGTTGTGCAAAGTTGGCGATGTTACAAAGTTATGTTTGAAAGTTGGCGATGTTACAAAGTTTATGTTTAAAGTTGGATGTTGACAAAGTTTATGTTGTGCAAAGTTGGCGATGTTACAAAGTTTATGTTGTGCAAAGTTGGCGATGTTACAAAGTTTATGTTGTGCAAAGTTGGCGATGTTACAAAGTTTATGTTGTGCAAAGTTGGCGATGTTACAAAGTTTAGGAATCTATGGTTTAACCAATTAACCACAGAGACCACCATTTAATTATATTTGTAACAAGTGAATATGGAGTTTTAAGAACCTTTGACACATTCTTTCTTTAGATCAATATATTCAAAAGTAAACTGGGATACATATCTTGACTGAATCAGAACATAATTAATATATTGTTTATCAAATGTACCGCGCAAATGAAATTTAGTAGTGACGGGAGTCTTGAGCTCCACGTGAATCACGAGCGAAGTATATCTATCGAATGAAGTAATCTTAAGTTTACTGTCATGAACAGGACGCAGATCTTCTGAAAGTGTGAACTTTGACAATAACGTCTCAGACTGAGAAAACAAAAGTGTGTACTACATAATACCATTACATGAAATAATTGAGACTTACAATAGTAGAGTACATATTTGGATCGGTCCAAAATTATGAACATCGTAGGCCGATTATTTGTCTTTGATGTTGGAAACTTTGCGGCAGTTTTCGACCTCCCTTTGGTCTTTATAAGCTTAGTCCGTATCAGATTAGTAGCAGTAGCGATAGTATGTTCTGACGAGATGTGATCCCATTCACTAGTCGACAAGGTATCTTTTGAAGAAGGTACATGTTACCGTCAGGTATCATGAGATGAAACAGACTAAGATTACTATATACAAAACTAACGTTGATACGAAAGTTGATTCTCAATTGAATGAATGAAGACACAAAGACAAAAAAGGTGAATGTCGAATTAATTAATAATGAAAGAGAGTGTGAGAGAGAGAGAGAGAGAGAGAGAGAGAGAGAGGGGGATATGAAAAAGTGAATATCGA
Organism: Arion vulgaris; assembly: GCA_020796225.1. Lineage (NCBI taxonomy): Eukaryota > Metazoa > Mollusca > Gastropoda > Stylommatophora > Arionidae > Arion > Arion vulgaris. Next base: position 35,299,087 of record CM036762.1, on the reverse strand, counting down.
CTTATTAAATTCTGCCAAAGGACAAGAAAGGTGAATGTTGAATGATTAAATTCTGACAGAGAAACAAGAAATGTGAATGTTGAATGATTAAATTCTGACAGAGAAACAAGAAATGTGAATGTTGAATGATTAAATTCTGACAGAGAAACAAGAAATGTGAATGTTGAATGATTAAATTCTGACAGAGAAACAAGAAATGTGAATGTTGAATGATTAAATTCTGACAGAGAAACAAGAAATGTGAATGTTGAATGATTAAATTCTGACAGAGAAACAAGAAATGTGAATGTTGAATGATTAAATTCTGACAGAGAAACAAGAAATGAAGTTGAATGATTAAATTCTGACAGAGAAACAAGAAATGTGAATGTTGAATGATTAAATTCTGAAGGAAACAAGAAATGTGAATGTTGAATGATTAAATTCTGACAGAGAAACAAGAAATGTGAATGTTGAATGATTAAATTCTGACAGAGAAACAAGAAATTGTAGATAGAATGATTAATTCTGACAGAGAAACAAGAAATGTGAATGTTGAATGATTAAATTTGACAGAGAAGCTAAATGTAATGCTGAATGATTAAATTCTGACAGAGAAACAAGAAATGTGAATGTTGAAATAATAAGTCCTACTTCCATATGGACTGAAACAGTATCAGTAGCGACATCTAGCGATATCTAGCGATATCTCATGACTTCGCTTGTGTTTTTATACTCAGTGGACCCCATGAGTATGATTCGTGATGTCGATTCATGAATGTTGAGAGGAAACTAGATGGAGGTACTGGTACAGACAGGGATCAAAGAAATCACCTTCATTTGTTGTCTCTAGGCACGTAGGAGTCAGTGATAATGAACGAGCTGACAGTTGGTTTGCATGGCTACAGTATCAGAGGGAGCTGCAATGGAACGAAATCGCATTCTTAACATACCGAGAGATTCTTTTCGAACAGAAGAGTTTCAGGGCTGCAAGTCCCACTCGCTGACCAGATTGAGAGAAATTGGTGTCAATATTGGTACAGTCCGTAAAGAAAATATATCAGATATGCAAAGAGACTGATTAAATTAATCAACATGGAACTGGCGTGTTAGGCCGCTGTACGCTGCTGGGTTTGTTGAGGCGGAGATCGGAGCACCTATGGACATGTCCGGAATGCTATGATGATAGTTCTTTGATAACTGATAACAGTAGCAGCATTTAATTTTCATGAAAATTATCCTTTGCAGAACACCGATCTCCTCAGAGATCACAAGCAAAACTATCAATCTCTAGAACGTTATCAGCCATCTTTCAATAAATCTTTAATGCTCTATTTCCTCCGTAGTTTTGATTGTCCATTGTCTCGTTTTCCGGGAAGTATACTCTCCATTTCTGCACTATCTCTAAATCACTCTGACGTTTAATATAGACAGAATCCCACACTTACACTTTTTTATTCATAAAATGTATAGTTTTCATCGCTGTAAGTTATAGCAATAAAATGTATAGTTTGTCATCACTGTAAATTATAGCAATAAAATGTATAGTTTGTCATCACTGTAAATTATAATAATAAAAATGTATAGTTTGTCATCTGTGTAAATTTAAACAATAAAAATGTATAGTTTGTCATCTGTGTAAATTATAACAATAAAATGTATAGTTTGTCATCTGTGTAAATTATAACAATAAAAATGTATAGTTTGTCATCTGTGTAAATTATAACAATAAAAATGTATAGTTTGTCATCTGTGTAAATTATAACAATAAAATGTATAGTTTGTCATCTGTGTAAATTATAACAATAAAAATGTATAGTTTGTCATCTGTGTAAATTATAACAATAAAATGTATAGTTTGTCATCTGTGTAAATTATAACAATAAAATGTATAGTTTGTCATCTGTGTAAATTATAACAATAAAATGTATAGTTTGTCATCTGAACATGTCCTCTGTAATTTACAAGAGTCCAAATGTACCTCCATAGATCTTTGTATGATAATCGTGGCATATTCTTTACAGGACGTAGCCATCAACTACAGTAAACAAGTCGTTGAATTTCTAGACACCACTTATATGTTGAATAGTTTGTCATTGCTTCTGAACGGTGAGGGTCTATTTTTATCTTTCGTAAAAATCCCACGGAAGCGGATTTGCTTCCAAACTCGCCCACCGCGGAGAGTAGTTTCAATCAGGTTAGCTTGCGTTGTGAACGAGCTTACTACCACTTAAGTTACATGCCCTCACTGTAGATCTTTAGTTATTAAATATATATATGTATTTTCTGAGTGGATTCCATTATCTACAAGGCATAGCAGCCGTTGTTTATCTTTGCTCGCTATGTGTGTTTATTTATTTAATTATAAAATAATTGAACTAAAACATTGAAATTATGATTGTTCGAATAACTCAAGATTTAAAGGTGATGGAAGTACTTTAAGCGTTTTATTTTTAGTGGCTGTTAAGAATCGATAAATAAAGAAACATTTCTGAATTTTAAGATGTAATATTTTTTTGGGGAGCATCTGTAGCTTAAGCGGTAGTGAGATCGATCACAATCCAAGCGTGCCTGGCTCAAGCACGACGGCGAGCAATTTGGAAGAAAATTAGTTTCCGTGGATTTTTACGAACGGTAAAAAAAAACCTCACCGTTTAGAAAGCAATATCGAACTACTGAACGTATAATTGCCGCCTAGAAAATCGACGACACGTTTGTTGCTGTTGATGGCTAAGTCACACAAAATTTGCCTCTATTTTCAATGTTTTGTTGTTTTGTATTATTTTGATCAGCAAAGCAGGATTATATAAGTTACAAAACAAGTTTGATTTGTGAAAATAATATCAGCAATGCAGAATTAAATAAGTTACAAAACAAGTTTGCTTTGTGAAAATAATATCAGCAATGCAGGATTATATAAGTTACAAAACAAGTTTGATTTGTGAAAATAATATCAGCAATGCAGGATTATATAAGTTACAAAACAAGTTTGATTTGTGAAAATAATATCAGCAATGCAGAATTAAATAAGTTACAAAACAAGTTTGATTTGTGAAAATAATATCAGCAATGCAGAATTAAATAAGTTACAAAACAAGTTTGCTTTGTGAAAATAATATCAGAAATGCAGGATTATATAAGTTACAAAACAAGTTTGATTTGTGAAAATAATATCAGCAATGCAGGATTAAATAAGTTACAAAACAAGTTTGATTTGTGAAAATAATATCAGCAATGCAGGATTATATAAGTTACAAAACAAGTTTGCTTTGTGAAAATAATATCAGCAATGCAGGATTATATAAGTAACAAAACAAGTTCGCTTTGTGAAAATAATATCAGCAATGCAGGATTATATAAGTTATAAAACAAGTTTGATTTGTGAAAATAATATCAGCAATGCAGGATTATATAAGTAACAAAACAAGTTCGCTTTGTGAAAATAATATCAGCAATGCAGGATTATATAAGTTATAAAACAAGTTTGATTTGTGAAAATAATATCAGCAATGCAGGATTATATAAGTAACAAAACAAGTTCGCTTTGTGAAAATAATATCAGCAATGCAGGATTATATAAGTTATAAAACAAGTTTGATTTGTGAAAATAATATCAGAAAGGAAAATAAGAAAAGACGTTGGAGGCGTATGAAAAAATAATGTTTCATGGCCACAGATTCATGACACCAGAAACTGAACTTCAGTTTTGTTCTAAGACGTCTATTTTTTTATAAAACATCTTCATATAATTTTGCAAGGAAATATAAACTACACAAGCTAATCAATGGACAGGAAACTGCACCAGAAAATTGCTTCATTTTTATGAATGTTGGTTTTTTGTTATGGTTTGAGTGTCTTCCTTCAAATATGAAATGTGATTAATGTTCTCAATGTTGCATGTCATGTGAATTTCTTGAGTATTCTCAAAGAGGATTTGATTATAACGTTAAAGTCGTGTGCACAATATGGAAGAAATGAGATTTTATTCCCGAGTAGAATCATCGTGTAATGTAGCTAAAGAAATAAATGGTATAAGTTGTGCCATCATTAAAACTTTGGGAAGAGGAGATAACATTCTTTATAATTTGTCACGTTTTGTGAACAGCCTACAATGCATCGCTAAAACGTCTTTACATAGAACTTTCTTCTTCTTCCAACGCTCTATATCGACCACTGGTTAAACCACTCTTTGTGATTTATATGTGATCCGAGCCTAAGAGCGATTATACGTTGTGTCATTATGCGCCTACACGTAGAGCCAGCATATCCGACTTTTGCGACGCTTTTACTAGGTTAGCTTCCCTAGGTCCCTACCTCAATCGTCTCTTACGACATGCCTTGTAGGTCGCAGTGTTACTATTCTTTGCTCATCCTGCGGGGCCTGGCAACACATGCGTGATAGAGCTTTCAGACAATTGATCGATAGAACTATCATGACTGCACTTAAGGGAATAACGATTTATTCTCCAACCCTGTTCTTACACTAGAAATTCTCAGCGGCATTGCACAACACCGTAGCACTGACGAGTGTCCCCAATGTAAATTTGAAGATGTTGAAAATGTGTGCAGTGTGTAGATATTTTATTTTAATCCTACATGAATCGTTTTTTAGCATCCAAAAATTCTTTTACGTATTCAAATTTAGGACAGGACCTACGTTTTGTCGTACATCTCCGAATGACTAGGAACTCGATCTTACCTATTAATCACGAAAAATGACATGATCGTTTCACTCAGGGGAACAAATGAGTACCATTAGAGCGGAAGACGAGCACTTTACACCCCCACCACAAAAACCGACATAAAAACATTAAGTAAGTCTATCAATAAAGTTGCAACAGAAAGCTTAGTTAATTTATGTCCCATTAGATGAGTGGTTTTCAAACATTTTCAAGTTGTAGCACATTTAAAGTATTATAAAAAAAATTGTAGTCGCACTATACACAAAAACTTAATAAATAATATGCAACAATCAAATAAATACAGAAATAATTGATAAATGCTACGTACCTTTCCTCATTATTTAATTTCTGCCTATGAGAAGCAAGAGTATAACATTTAACATGTCTTTAGCACAAAGACGAGAGATAATAATACACGCAGAGGCGGCTCGTAGTCATTTTTCTTGGTGGGGCCAGACACACATTTTCCTGAAAAATCATGGTTTTTGGAGTAAGGAACCATTTCATACCTCGTGGAATATAGGTCAATACAGTGTTAGGTCTGTATTTTTCGTTGATCGTCGGCACACAATGGGTGATGTGGTCAGCATCACGCCGGCAGCCTTTACTTTCCCAGAGCATGTCTGGTACCCAGTTGAGGCTGGGTCGACCTGAGAGCCGTCGTGGTCGGGAAAAATTCCACGCGCATTGCGGGAGCTGAACCAAGACCACCAGCCTTGCGAGTTTTTGGAGTATTTACTATTATTTACCTATTCCGGGAAGTTTCCCCCCTTTCGATAATTGGTGGGGCCAGGCCCCACTGGCCCTTAATGACGAGCCGTCCCTGGTGAAACAGGAGAAGATATACATTTTAAGTATGTTCATTATTGACTCCATGATGTTTGTAACAACAAATTAATGCAAATAATTATTATGTATAATAACAAGTATCACGTGTAACGTGTGAGCGATGATAGAATCCCAAAGAACATTCTATATGGTCAACTCGCATTTGGTGCTAGACAGCATGGGCGCCCAATATTACGCTTCATTGACACTTGCAAGCGTGATCTAACTTCATGCGGCATAGACGAAGAACATTGGGAGCGGCTGGCCAAAGATAGGCAAGCATCGCGAGCGGCAGTGAGGGAAGGCTCACAAAGAAAAGAAGAAAAACAAGATCCTATGTGGAGGCAAAGAGAGGCAGAGGGCAAAGAGAACATCCTATTTACCCCTTTCTCTCTCTCTCTCTCTCTCTCTCTCTCTCTCTCTCTCTCTCTCTCTCTCTCTCTCTCTCTCTCTCTCTCTTCTTTTTTATTTCTCTCTCTCGATCGCGCGATCACCGCTTAGACTGATGTACCAGATTTCCCCATAAATAATATTCATGTGGAATTATTATTCATGCAGCCATAGCATTGGTATGTTTCGTCCCATCTTTAGCGCTATTTGGAGCACTGGTGCTTATTCTTTGGCAAAGTGTCCGGTTTTAGTCAGCGTTTACTGGGTTTGCTCTCCGTCACACGTGGGCCAAAAGCGTTCACAATTGAACGGACAAGTTACGTTTGGTTTTTTTTTGAAGGTCATTTCAATAGTCTCATTCCTTTCAGAGGTGTGCACATTGTAGGATCTTTACAAAGAGTATAGGAGTAAATTTTGTGACACTGCAAAGCATCACAATGAAGATGTATCAACATTTTTGTAGAGAATCTAAGAGTGGGAGCATTTCTAACTCTGAGCAGACGGCAATGCTCATTTAGGGAGTAAATCGACGTACATTCAATCGCTGGATCAAAGACGTTTGAAGTACATGTACAATGTAGCCAAGAACGCAAGATAGAAAGAAAGTCGTAGATAGTTTTGTTGGAGAGTTTATTCGAAGAAAATTGTGTAGAATGTTTGAGTTGACTAGTTGAAAGAAACATTGGCATTAAGGAAATTAAATATGGGAGCCTAGAAAGAACAACGACATCGATGTGTCAAAATCGACATTATGGAGAGCTGTTAGGAGGAGGCAAGGAGGAGAGGCTTCACATTTAGAAAATAAGCGGGTGGAAGAAACATTATCTGTGAGAAATCGCATCTACTTGTGATGAGAAACAAATATTTGCGTGAAGTTAGAGAAATGCGTCCACAAAACCATGCCATTGTGTATTTAGACGTAACATGGATTAATGCTCACCACACCAATGAAAACGAATGGCAGTCATCAGATGGAACGATTAAAAATTAGTGCCAATTGCCAAAGGACAGCTTTTTATTATTGCACATGCAGGCAGTAGATAAAATGGGCTGTTGAAGAATGCTCAACTCTTATTTGTTTCGAAATCGACCGATAATCGGGACTGCCACACAAAAATGAAGTCATATATTTAGAGAGTGGATTGAGAAAACTATACTTTCGACATTAGATAGACCTTCTTGTCTGACAATGTAGTGGCACAAGAAGACAAAGTTCGACGTCGTCTAGTAAAAGAATATACAATAAAGATGTTTGCATAAGATTGTCATCAATGTACACATCTGGTCATTTTCAAGACCACCACAATCATCCTGGCCTCTTAACATGACAACTGTATCGAAATGAAGGTAAAAGTTGAAGTAAAATAGTTTCTTTTGTATGGTTTCCTTCTCGAAAAATGTGGATACATTTATGACTTATCAAAAGTGTTAACTTTGTTATATTTCTGTAAATTCAATTTTGTGATACCAAAATAATTGTTAGGGAGTCAAAGATCAAAGAAAATCGCCGCTTTATTAAAACGGCACTACTTACATACATTTAAATTATATATTCGTAATGTCATTGAAAATCTAACACCACATGCAAAATTACATTGTATTTCATGCCAGGGTTATTGAGATACTAGAAGAAGTTTGTGGGCACCAGATTTGAAACGCATTATAGCTAACCTAGATCAAGTGACTTCAATCGACCGGTCAAAGTTCACTGAAGCGGACATACAGGGGAACCAAGCTCAAAGGTCACGAATGATGTGGTATTTATTGCTGTAGACAAGATGTATTAATGCAAGAGACAATTCCATAAAGCTAATCTAGATATGTGGGTGGTGTGTTATTTAGTACTATTATTTTCTATAATTTTATACTATTTTTATATAAAATTGGGGATTCAATCGATAACTAAATGGACTATTTGAGCTAGAGTACTCGTTTATCTGCCAGATCTGATCTGATCCAGTCTGACCACCTCAGATTTGTTGATTTTCGTACATCGCATTATTATATATTCGCTGCTACCTCCTTTCTGCTATCACCTGTGTTATTTTTATTTTTATCTCACTTAGCACTATAGTTATCTCTTAGTTCACTATTCACCTTCCCTTCTACTTGTATCTTTTGATTCACATCATTTGTTAGTATTATGTTTTAGTTAATTTAGTTTTTGTGTAAGTTTTTTTGTTCTTGATAAAGGTCTAAGCACCGAAACGTTGAGTGTTTTTTTTCATATCTTATAATTAATTTTTCCTTCTTATGTAATACTGTATATACCTGTCTTTGCTCTATCGCTCGTTTATCTGGGAAGCATTTTGGCTGCGTAAGAAAGAAAATATCTTCCGGCTGAATGAAAATGACATTGTTTTGGCAATATCATTGCAATAGCGATCAAAGGTTAGAGGTCGCAATGTTACATCTTATGTAGGAACTTGTAAACTAGCCCCAGAAAAAGTGCACGGAACAATGCTTGAAGTATTAGAGGCGTCAGTATATATAATGCTTTTTAATAAGGAGATATTATATAAATAACAGGATTGTTGTATTATTCTGATATAATATTTATATTTTAGTGTTATATATTCAACTTTCAAAGCTAATCAGTGTCAAGTTAAAAGTAATAATTACGAAAAATAATTTCTAAAATAATAAGTACACGTTAATTCTTTTGGTTTGGTAGGACGGTTCTTACTGGCCCCTAATGACCAGGGGCGTATACTAATTAGGGGTAAAAGATTATGAATTTCAAATTTCAGACTGTGTATGATATTTTAGCGTTATATATCAACTTTCAAAGCTAATCAATATCTCGTTTAAAGTAATAATTATGAACAAATAATGTCTAAACTAATAAGTACAGGTTACTCAATATTTTTGGTGGGGCTTGGCCCCACTGGCCCTTAATGACGAGCCGCCCCTAAATACACGTGTAAATGCGTCTTTGGCATTACCGGAAGAACAACTAAATACGTTTTAGCATATGTTAAAACTTCAATAATTCCGTCAAAAACGAATGATAAAAGAATATCCACTATTACTGGCACCGTGTTGCCGAACCCCCTGATCTGGGATTTCCTAGAGCGCTCCTAGGAATGTCATCAATCACACTGGTGCGCCTGGGCACACCCTTTGAGAACCACTGCGTTAGTATTCTTACACTTTGAACGTAATTAGGATGTGCTTATCCTACATACCGAAGGGGCTTAACGATACGCAATGTACTCACGATCTCGGCGCTAACCACCCAAATCACAATTGGTTAACTTGATTTATGGAATGAATGCAAACAAAATAAACAACAACAAACAAATTGCTATTATCATTTAGCGATTGCAAATCCCAGATTACATTTAATGAAAAATGGCAGCGATATATACCATATGTCTGCTTGTTGTTCCAGATTCCTCTCACAAATAAAATTATATAAAATAATCTAAATTACAAGGGCAACATTTAACAAATTATGTGTTCGATTATATTCAGATATTCACAGAAAACAACACAAGCAAAATCTGGAATAAGTCTCATCGTATTGTTAAGCTTAAGTTCACACAATAAACGGTCGTTCTTCAGACAAGTCAAGGTCGCATTACACTAAGGATGCCACTCACAGAATTTAAGGTTGTGTAATACACAATTTTTATGGAACTGCGAGTTATATAGTATTAAAACTTTTTCAATTCAGATGTTGTATCAATTCTAACATATGCTAGCGAGAGTTGGAAAATGACTAAAGAAATAGAAAGCAAGTTGAATGCATTTGAAAACAAATATCTTTGAAAAATAATGAACATAAAATGGGACAAATTCAGGATAAATGATAAAATCAGAGAAATGGCTGATCAACCACTAGTGACAACTGTTATAAGAAGGAGAAGATGGAGATTTTTCGGGGACACCTTGAGAAGAAATGATCAAAGAATATCAATGCAGGCATTGAAGTGGGATGCAAAGGGTTCATGAAAGAGAGGACGCCTAGGAAGTCCTGAAACAACTTTGCTTAGAGAGACAAGAAATATCAGTCTCAGTTCCATGAAGGAGATTAAGCGAGTTTACCAGGATAGAGTGGTATGAAGAAATTGCATGCAGGCACTATGTGACGTAAAACAGTACGAGAGGAATTATTATTATTTTTAATATTAATACACAGCCTACGATTGTATAGCACACAGTCGCTGATGGTACTTCACACAGCCTACGGTTGTGTAGCACAGTATCTGATGGTACTTCACACAGTCTACGGTTATGTAGAACACAGTCTCTGATGGTACTTCACACAGTCTACTGTTGTGTAGCACACAGTCTCTGATGGTACTTCACTCAGTCTACTGTTGTGTAGCACACAGTCTCTGTTGGTACTTCACTCAGTCTACGGTTGTGTAGCACACAGTCTCTGATGGTACTTCACTTAGTCTACTGTTGTGTAGCACACAATCTCTGATGGTACTTCACACAGTCTACTGTTGTGTAGCACACAGTCTCTGATGGTACTTCACTCAGTCTACGGTTGTGTAGCACACAGTCTCTGATGGTACTTCACTTAGTCTACGGTTGTGTAGCACACAGTTAATGTTAACTGTACGTAACACAGTCTACGGTTGTTTAAAACACACTTCGTTTTTGATTGTCCTTCGCACAGTTTTCGGTTGTGTAGCACAAAGTTAGTTTCTTGTTGTACGTCGCACTGTCTGCTCTTACTCATTACACATATTATTAGTTATTGGTTATTGGTTACTAAACTGACGTCATTGCATTCCGGGCAGACCCATAGGTGCTCAGTCTCCCCTAACAGATATCGAAGAGTATGAGTACTGATGGTTCCCGTGGCTCGCTGATTAAACACACCTCTCACTCTACCTCTCAGGCATCCAGTTCGACTTGTACAAAGCGGGTAACTCTAAACTGCCTAAATCGCTTCATCGATTCAACATCGATTTTAGTGTCCTCATCCAACAGACAGTCGCGAAGAGACCGAAGAATATCCCCTTATCCATCTTCAACTCCCCAACAATCGATGCTGTTGATGCAAACCTGTCCGCTCTCTCATTACCGTAAACATCCGCATGCCCAGGACAGTATATCCACGTAAGCCTCTGGAGGTTAGAAACTTCTATAGACGACATCCACTCATACCAAAACCTGCCCTTCTGGATCTTGTGAAGCATGGACTGAGAGTCAGATACAACAACGGCCTCAGTAAATGAAGTCCAAGAGATTCAATGGATAGCAGCAGTAACGGTCTCAACCTCCATCTTCATACTAGAAGTAGTTGCCCTGTATGCCCCACTTCGCTCTGCAACAACTCTACCATGCGCATTAGTCAAGAAACCCCATCCGGACTTCTCACCACGATGAACCGACCCATCGGTATATACAACAACATCATCATCCCTTGCATTATCTTCTATCAGCTGCTAAACTGCGAGATTAGCTTTTACGTTGTCCCAATCTCTACATTCTCTTCCAAGAGTAATGATAACGTTGAGATAGTTGGTCATGCTACCATCTGTTGGGATCCATTCTTTCCCATTTGGTAGGGTCGTAACCGTAGTCACCTGGCCAATTGTTCTCTCAGCGTGAGCCATCCACGACATGCCACGCTTGATTCTCGTGCCCTCAACATCATTAGTGTTCTTGTGTAGTGGATGTTTCTTATCCGAAGTAACCCGCATATATGCCTTGGTTTGTTAGATTGCATGACGGGAGCGTAGTGACAGAAAGCCAAGCATGTATCCTATCTTCACAATGCTGGTATCTTTAGTGCAGCCCAGAACTATACGCATACCTTCATTCTGAACCCGTTCGAGTCGTGCACATTGTGATCTTGATACACGTATTATACGAACACACACCACGCAGCTTACTGTCATTTATTATACAGATTAAGATCGTCCCCAACAAGTGTAAGGTTGCTCATCACAAATACTGGGGTCAGGTATATTTGTATAAAACTGGAAAAACTGTCAAATCCCAACTCTGGAATCCTGAAATGTGATAGCTTATTCCAACAGAAATGTGTAGGTCAACAGAAGATGGTGAATATGTTGAACTCGTTACGTTCTTCTGTGCCGAGTTATGAATTAACTATGTTTCATAACTGGTGTAAATAAGAGCATAAATCGGATCTTATTACTTGCTCATTAAAAAATCAAAAAGGGCAAATATTATTTTGACTACACGATGAGCAATGAGATTAAAAGTATATATGTGATGCTTATTGTGTACGTACGACGCCATGCAGTATTACGTTCAGAAATTCAAAAATGGTGTTGGTAATGTTGTACTACATCTATTGGTTGATGGTGTGATTGAATGAGAACAGATTGCTAAATAACTGACAGTAAACTTCATTAATATTTGATTGATATGTATGCCAAGAATAAGTGTGAAAGACTGCTCTTCATCCGAATATGAATTAGAGTAAATAATTTCGTTTTCAATTTTTGCATCACGCAAGTATCAGTTTGTTTTTTGTTTGTTTGCTTTTGTTTTTTGGCTATAAAATATAATCAAATATACAATTTATAACTATTGAAACATGAATATCAGGGAAAGCAGGGTAGTTAAATTAAATATCTATAAAAATGTCGCTGTCGTGTTATACGTAATACGAAATTGTCGTGGAATTGGAGATGAATGAGGAGGATGTTCTTCGCGACTGACTTTTTGGAAGAAGACACTAAAATAAATGTTGAATTACGCCAATGATTTATCTCCTATAAGCCGCTAGAAGCGCCACTATTTATTTGTTTTAGGACGATCTTAAGGAAAATGTATTCACCTACAAAATGGTATATTACTCATAAAAATATGATAATAATGAAGAAAACTGCAGCTGAATTTGTACATACACTTGCAATGGGGAAAAAATAGACCTAAATCTGATTCAGCCTCAACCCGTTGTACACTTCAGTAGATAATCAGTTTAGCGGTGTGGTGTACCAGTAGAACAGAATGACTTAGGGCGAGAGTGAGGAGTGTGGTGTACCAGTAGAACAGAATTACTTAGGGCGAGAGTGAGGAGTGTGGTGTACCAGTAGAACAGAATGACTGAGGGCGAGAGTGAGAGGTGGAGTACAGTAGAACAGAATGACTGAGGGCGAGAGTGAGGAGTGTGGAGTACGAGTAGAACAGAATGACTGAGGGCGAGAGTGAGGAGTGTGGAGTACGAGTAGAACAGAATGACTGAGGGCGAGAGTGAGGAGTGTGTTTAATCAGGGAGCCACAGGAACCATCAGTATACATACCCGTCAACAACTGTTGAGGGCAACTGAGCACCTATGGATAGGTCCTGAGTGTAATGACGTCGGCTCAGTAATAAACAACCAATAACGAAATACAACAAACGTTACTCATATTATTATTATTAACTCGCCCATATTTTGTACTTTCCTAATTATACGTCTTTATTATTTTTATATTGTTTGACCAAACATCGAAGATGAATTCTGATTTGAGCAAGTAGCTACTATTTCTGGACAATTAATGTCTTGACCGAAACATTTTGTAACACCCAACGAAGTAGTGCAACCAGAAAAATAGAATGACATCGAAAATCTGTAGAAGTTAATTAGAAAGACACGATCTAGATCAGGAATGGATTTCTATGGATTCTTCTACCAATACTTAGTCTGACCAAAGTGTAAGAATAACAATGAAGGAAGCCGGCTTAATCAACTTGAAGTATGTCTCAGTGAGATGTAGTGTCGGTGCTAAACTTAACCGAACGAATTAGGACTGTAGTTAAGACTGCCTTTACCATATCTTTAAAAAGTGTGTTAATCAGTGGTTTGGTTTATTTAGAAAACAGTTAATAAACCCAATGTACTTTTTGAGACCGCTCTAAAATGTTAATTTAAATTTGATTAAATTTCTTGATATTTTAGGGTTTACATTTTTTGTTATCGGAGTTTATATGGCCTTTTTCGTCTTTGCATACGGTTAACTTGCAAGTTATCAGTTACCAGTTATATGAGGACTATCATCATAGCACTAGAGAAACGTCCATATGTGCTCTGATCCCCGCCTCAGCAAACCCAGCAGCGGCCCAACACGCCAGTTCGATGTTAATTAATCTACATCCGTTGGTACCGCCGAACTCTGCATCTTTGCTACGGCGGGTTCTGGCGCTAGTGTACGATACTCCGTAGCTTGACCGGAAGTCCAGTTTTACTTTAGCGACTGATTAGATCCTCAACCATAGAGCTCCGCAGCACATGAAGCTACGCAGCACCTGAATTTCCGCAGCACGTGAACACACTTGGAGCTTGGATGGTATCTGGTTATTGTTTAGAAAACGATAGAAACTATGAAATATTACATAATTATTCCAACAGTTGGAAATTTAGCCGCCATTTTGCCGGCAACGGATATCTTAAGTGTTTTTCTGTGACAACTTCTGAGTTTCCACTGGTCTCTGTTGCCTTTCAGCTCATCCTTAACTCTCTTTTGAAAAGATTCTTCACCTTTGCGTAATCTTGTTTTCCACATAATTCGGTCATCGGCTAGATTTTCCCATTTGTTGGGACCGATAGAACAGTTCTTCATTGAGGCCTAGCAGACATCCTTAGATCTGAGATGTGATCTTCCTAAGAGCCTCCTTCCTTTCGAAAGTTAACAGAACAACACACGTTGGAGTTTTCAACTATTGTTCATTCTTCTCACATACCCTAGTCATCTTAATCTTCTACTGCTGAGAATATCCATAATAGAAGGCAATTTTACACAGTGCTGTACGTCAGATTTGGTTATCTTGTCGTACCACCTGATGTTCATAATCTTGCGGAGGCATAGAAGGTGAAATATGTTAAGTCTCATCTCGTGCACTGAGTAGGCTGTCCATGTTCCTGAGCCATATAGAAAAGAGATAATTTCATAGGCTCGATATCTTTTATTCTTCCTCTGCAATGTTAATTTTGTGTTGTCCTACTCTCTGTTTGCTAGTTTGCCGACTGTAATATTCTCACTACTTATTCGAGCGTTGATTTCTTTGTCACGAGAAGGCTGGCAGAGAATATGGATCCAAGATAGCAACATTTTTAACTGGTGCTAGATGGTTAACATTGAAAGTGGTATGGGTTGATATGTTACTTCCCTGACATAAGACAACTGGTACAAATAACAGATCATATGCACTGGACAAATTAATGATTACGGATTGCTGGGTAATATATCGTAATATATAATTTATGTTAGTTGAAGAGAGCACAATTAGAAAAATGGTTTCTCTTGAACTTTCCTATTTATTGTAAGTAATTATTTATATTATACTTTTGATGGTCTCTATGGCGACGTGGTTAAGATTTGTGCCTATCGTTCTGAAAGGTTGCGGATCACATGTGCATATTTTTCATGAGGTTTCTAAGATTGATGCTGTAGCTGATGAGTTTGTGCTTTATGCAATACTCTCGGCAGATGACAAGACATTTTTGCCAATAGGGACGGAGCAATATGGGTAAACCCGATACAATGAAGCAATCCTTCATCTTTAGACCATGTTATACTATACTTTTTTTTATTGTACCTATTTAAACTGAAAGCTAAACCACTTCCACACACTATTTAAACTGAAAGCTAAACCACTTCCACACACTATTTAAACTGAAAGCTAAACCACTTCCACACACTATTTAAACTGAAAGCTAAACCACTTCCACACACTATTTAAACTGAAAGCTAAACCACTTCCACACATTATTTAAAATGAAAACTAAACCACTTCCACACACTATTTAAACTGAAAGCTAAACCACTTCCACACACTATTTAAACTGAAAACTAAACCACTTCCACACAAGCTGTCTACGCACACTACTAAACATAAACTGGCAGAAAAAATTTCAGAAACCAAAGTCCTCTATAAAGCAAAGATCCCAAGGGTCAACACCCTGCTACTGAAAGCCCAAAGGAGATGGGCCGATCACGTTGCTCAGGATGCATGATAAACCTATCCTAAACCAGTTGATGTATGGCAAGCTTTAAGGGAGCAGACAGAAAAAACGTTAAAAGGCGGGAGACCCACCCAGAAATAGGGTTGTATTTTTTTAAAATTCACAGAAAAAAAAACTACCGAACATATTGTCATACAATTTGGCCACCTGTTGTAAAACGCATCGTTTTCGATGATAAACAACGTTTAGTGTATGTACTCTAATTAGTTATTTAAAAATAATTAATTTTCTTGAAAATATATTGTTAAAAAACCCCCTGCATCGGGGAGAGGATTTCATAAACATAAGAAGTGTAAAGAATGCCAAACTGACATATGATGTACATATCACCCATTGCTATAGCGTGAACCTCCAAAAAATGTCTAACTCAATTGGTTTTGTAGATATGGTTTTTGCAATGTAACCCTTCCAAATTAAAAAAAATTTCAAATTAGAACAGCAATATCTCTTCTTATATACAGTTTGTAAGGAGTTTGTAAGGTTTGATATATATATCAGGAGTAAGACAAGGCTGCGTACTATCCCGCTGCTATTCATCACGTACATTGACCACATTTGTAAAATAGCTAACACCAGCGAAGGAAACAACCTCGGAGAACTCTTAAATGAATTTCTTTTTGCAGACGATCAGGCAATCATATCAACAACAGAAGAACAGCTACAACAACACATCAACAGACTCCAGTTAGCATGTAACGAATACAACATGAGAATTAACATCGACAAAACAGAAGTAATGACATTCGCCAGAGAGGAAAACACTACCAACATCTCCATCGATAATCATCTACTAAATCAAGCAAAAGATTTCACATACCTGGGGAGCTTTTTTTCAGCAAATGGAAGAATAACTAATGAAATTCAACACAGATGCAACAAAGCAAACCAAATGATAGGGCAAATGGCGCCAATTTTAAGATGCAAACACGTCACCATGAACACAAAAGAGCAATGTTCAACACAATCTTTCTCCCCACATTATGTTACCAGTGCCAAACCTGGACGCTGACAACAAACGATAGAAGAAAACTAGTCACAACAGAGATGAAGTGTCTACGCAGAATGCTGGGTGTAACAAGAAGAGACCGGTTGAGAAATGAAGACATCAGGAAAAAGTGGGTACAACATCAGTACTAGACTTCATCAAGAAACAACAAATTAAATGGTTCGGTCACGTAAGCAGATTACCATCAGACAGTGCACCCAAATAGCAATGCTGCTCCGATACAATGGGTACAAAGCAAAAGGCCGGCCACGCAAAAGATGGACCTCAGAGATAACAGAGGCGACGAAAGAGACTATCTACGAAGCGCATACTAGGGCCCGTTTTAGAAATCTCTTCCTGACCTGACGCTGTGAGGCATACAGGATTCGAGAAAGAAAGAAAGATATACAGTTTAGACAAAAAGTGGAGGTTCACGCTATAACTATGGGGGATATGTACATCATATGCCAGTTTGGCGTTCTTTGCACTTCTTATATTTGTGAAATCCTCTCCCCGATACAGGGGGGGTTTTTTACAAAATATTTTCACGAAAATTAATTATTTTTAAAATAACTAACTACAGTGCATACACTACATGTTGTTTATCATCGAAAACAATGTCTTTAGCAACTGCTGGCCGAATTGTATGACAATATGTTTGTTAGTTTTTTTCTGTGAATTTTAAAAAATACAACCCTTGTTCTGAGTGGGTCTCCCGCCTAAATAAAAATACATTCTTAAAGTGTCTTTGAAATGCTTGGATATAGAGACCACCTGCTAGGAATCCCTGTAGCAAGATCACCAAATGTAGCGCTGTAACACCACAAGAGGAACATAGCTAAAAAAAGGATGTGCCATTGAGGCACAGAGAAAATTAAATGGGCGAAAAAACAGAACACACAACATCCACATGCCTAACATTGAACATGTACGCGTCATGTGTGGTAGGGGATTGTGTTCTAGAATTGGACTCTACAGTCATCTCCGCACACACCAGAAAGGTGCATCAGCACACGTCTGATGCTGTTGTCATCATCGCTTTGCTATTTATACTATATTTTTTCCGATCTTGCTTGATTATTACGCCCAGAAAGTGAAATGTTCGTTTAATTATTCCAAGTGTTCAGGTGGGGAATTGAAAGAAAAGGTTGAAAACCACTGACCTAGAGTAAACAAGATCGTCAAAATCTCCTTGTTCTGGAGATTTATGTCTACAAGTTCTCTCAAGTATGGGAATGTGACTAATACGTATTATTTCCAGGGGCTTGCCCACGAGATATGGTACTTAAGCTGTCCACTTTGCTTGACCCAATCTTGGGTCTTATGAGTGATGTCCCAAACGTGATCCACACAATATAAAAACCAGGACTGTAGAATATTGATTTCTATCATTTCTGACTGGACGAGACAGTAATGAGATAATGTAATTACATATATATGACCTTCGTCTTCTTCTATCCCGTGTTCATCTTTCTCGTCTTCTTAATTTCTTACATCTAGCGACATCTTTGAAATATGAATATGGGCTTTCGACAAAGACGTTCGGCTGTTTCCTTGTTTTGTTATTAATTCACTTTGTTCCTGATATTTTCATTTTTAAACCGGTCTCTGGGAGTAACAAGAAGAAACAGGTTGAGAAATGAAGACATCAGGAAAAAGGGGTACAACATCAGTACTGAACTTCATCAAGAAACAACAAATTAAATGCCATATAAGCAGATTGCCAACAGACAATGCACCACAAAGAGCAATCTTACTTCGATGCAGTGGATGCAAAGCAAAAGGTTAGCCACGCAAAAGGTGGACCTCAGAGATAACAGAGACAACGAAGGACATTGATTATGAAACGCACACAAAAGCCCGTTCTAGAAATCTCTTCTTAACCTGAAGCTGTGAGGCAAATCTGGACTGGAGAAAAGAAAGAAAGTCAAGTCGCATAAAGAGGCTCGCTCCAGGTGTCTCCTTTTTTTTACCTGACGCTAAAAAGGAAAAAAAAGGATTAGAGACAGCAAATTTGGGGATCTCTATCGCGAAGTGGTTATGACGTTTACCTGTCGTACTATAGGTTGTGGGTGCGAATCCGTAATATGGTATCTCCTGTGTGGATGTAAGTATGGTATCTCCTGTGTGGATGTAAGTATGGTATCTCCTGTGTGGATGTAAGTATGGTATCTCCTGTGTGGATGTAAGTATGGTATCTCCTGTGTGGATGTAAGTATGGTATCTCCTGTGTGGATGTAAGTATGGTATCTCCTGTGTGGATGTAAGTACTGTTAGGAGGTGGGCAATGATTGTAAAAACCGACAATCCAACCATGACGAACCTGCATGGTCCGGCTCGCAGTGGACAACCGATCACAACTGTGGATGAACAACACTAAGCTCAGTCGATAAACTGATTCGTGCCAATCGCCGCATCAAGCAAAAATATGTCGCCACTAAGCGTGGGATTTCGATTGAGTGAGTACATCACACTATTCATGTCTTGATTGTTGTATAGGAAAATGTGTGCAAGATGTGTCCCTTGCATGTTGACATCGGAAATAAAACTCCGGCAGCATTAGAGCGTACCAACTGTGACGACATTTTGACGAACCCATCATATAGCGCCAATTTGGCACGTTGTGACTTTTCCATGTTCCAAAATCTCAAGGAACATCTTAAATGAAACAGATATGCTTCTGACGCGGATATGGCAGCAAAAATGTGTACCTGGTTTCGTAAAAAATCGTCGATATAAGGAAAGACTGCAGTAAAACTATGTAGCAATGGCGAAACACGTAAAACCAAAGTACTGTAGTTTCAAAAAATACAAAAACATTAACAATACACATCAACGTTTCGACCAAAAGGCCTTTATCAAGCAAAGGATACAACAGAAGGGAAGAAATTCGCTTTACACGGCACAGAACAAATACAATCAGACAATAACTTCCTACCGGCCCTAAAATGAAAATCTCTGATTAAAAACGAATAACGAAATAAATGCAAAATGTAGAAGTGGAAAAAGAAGATAAACAATAAAATTAAATATATATATATAGAATAATACATATAAATTTGGTCTGATATTTTCGTCGACTGGCTTCATAAACGTGTTCGACGTTGGTGTGTGTGTGTGTGTGTGTGTGTATGTGTGTGTGTAGAACGTGGTGCTGACTACGTTGAAAAATAATAAAACCATACTTAAAGGACATCTCAAACTTTCATAAAATGTATATTTCATATGTGTATTATGTATATTATTGAAGTTATGACCGTATAGGTTTTACTTTTCAAATTCTCCCTCGTAATGTAAAGATCGCAATAGACAATTAAAGGTGATAAGACGCGGTTATGACAACCACAAGAGAAGAAACGAAAACCAATATCTCCATCACAAATCAACAACTGGGACAAGTGAATGACTTCATGTATTTGTGAAGCTCGATATCAGCAGACGGAAGAATCAATACCGAAATACATCAAAGGTGCACACAAAACATCGAGACAAATAATCGTCCAGATGACACCGATACTCACTTGCAAACAGGTATATTTACAAACAAAAGGAACCACATACAATATGATCTCCATTTCAACGTTGTGCTATCAGTGTCGAAATTGCACAGTCACAGCAAATGAACAAAGAAAAATGCCTACGGAAAATAGCCAGAGTAACAAGGAGAGATAAGATAAAAAATGAGACTATTGGAGACTTGGTAGGAACAACACCAGTTCTAGAGTATATTAACAATAAAAAACAAATGATTTTTCCACGTAACATGATTACCGTGCAATAGTACACCACAACGAGAACTACTATCAAGATACAATGGTTTCAAGGCAAAAAGGTTTCCTCTCAAACGATGGAACGCAGAAATATCAGATGTGGTAGGAAACACCATATGTGAGGCGCACTCGATGGTACGTCCCAGAACTCTTCGCATACTCTGAACACGGAAAGGCACAATATGAATAAAAGGCAGAAAGTAGGAATCGGAAAGACGATGCTTGATCACCCAAATAAGATTACAAATATCAAGTTTCAAAATTCTGATAATTAAAGAAATTGAAGATTTCTCCCATTAATTTTTTTTTTTCGATTCAGAAGCACTTGAGCTTGTTCAGCTCTTCAGATCGGTGCCATGGACATCGTAATCCTTCAGTTCGGTGCCACGAGCACCGTAAATCTGGAGAACCTGTTTCTTTTCTGCCAGCCTGCGGAATTGAACCGCACTCACAGGGGGCTTGCACTTGTCGTCCAACATGCTACGAACACGCTGAGCAGGCGGGCCTCCCATCTAAATAAGATCCA
Organism: Arion vulgaris; assembly: GCA_020796225.1. NCBI lineage: Eukaryota > Metazoa > Mollusca > Gastropoda > Stylommatophora > Arionidae > Arion > Arion vulgaris. The sequence goes on along the minus strand of CM036762.1, from coordinate 35,277,983 downwards.
GCATTAAAAATGTATTGTATATGGTAAGCGTATGATATTTCATCGTGTCCATGATGTAATAATAGGCGTCCGTCGCAAAAGATTATTCCGTATCTATGTTTTACTAGTTAATTTAGTATTTCTTGCTTTTTGTGTTTTCTAAATAAAGACCTATGGTCGAAACGTCGATTGTTGTTACTTTTCATTTTTGAATTATTATTTTTACCTGATTAAGTCAAACTGGTATTGTAAGAGCAGTTAAAGATTGAGGTGGAAACACCGTGTAGCTAGGACCAAACCAACAATAAAGCCCAATCGCTGACAGGGCCCTTGGCAGCGCACATAAATAAACTGTTTTGCTTGACAGATCTGAATGGAGAAAATTTGTTGATGCATTTTGCTTCAATGGGAGTCAATAGAAAAATAAATTGTAAGTTAAAGTTAAAACTGACAGTTATCGGTATTTCCACAATGTAGAAGGAACACATCTAGACCCCATTTAATAAAATTGTTTCCCATTTGTTTACATAAACCGAGCTCTGCAAAATTCAATTCTCATGTGTCGCACTTATTTAGTAAACCACAAATGAGACTGGCGATGGGTGACTCACTTCACTCAGTACTTTTATCGCAGCTGTTTTCTAGAACATAAAAGCATTTAGTGTTTAATAATTAAAACTGCATATAAAATTGGTAGACTTTGCAAGCGCATATTACAAATTTAGAACGGTCCGTATTCTTGGCAAGGTAGATTGATTACGCGTCTTTCATAAAAGAACTTTGATTACCATAGTTACGATAGTTACGGCTCAATATTGTGCTTAGATGCTAGTATTTTTTAATAGTTGTATTTTTAATATTTTAATGTTAGAAGTAAGTTATTTTGTTAGGAATAAATATAGAACAATTTCCTTGTCAAAATCGGTTTTACAAACAAATGTGAAAAACAACAATCATCATGTAACGAGATTTCATCAGATCATATTACAACCTAGAAACAGTGTGCACAACATTACTGTGCGTCACTGAATCATTTGATTACATTTAAAACTAGCTACTGATAAATAGATTCGATTCCCTGACACTCTGGGAAGACTGTTAAGTGCCTAGTAATCTCTTTCAGCAGGTGACAAATTTTTACAGCATGAAAATGTTGTGTCTTGCTGTTTATACGCATCTTTCAATCGTCCTTTGATGTGACATCTTCTATTCCTGCCCCTTTGGATTCAAATCTTCTGATTTCTCAGTGTTGTTGATTCATTGATTAACGTTTCATCACACAACGGGTGTTCAATGAAAGGTTTAGATACGAAAGATTGACTTTATTGCACCGGATTTTTTCTCACATGACTCGATCCATCCTCACAGAAATGTTTTAAAACCCGGAGGGAAAGAGGAGATTGTGGAAGGCCTAGACAGACCTGGAGAAGAGAGCTGGAGGCTGGTTTTAAAAGGAGAGGTAAAAGAGGGAAAGAATTGGAAGGGATGGAAATAGAGAAGAAGAGCTGGAAGAAGTTTGTTGAAGGTATGTGCTCCATTGGGAGTTGAAAGGTGAAGATGAAATATGAATATAGGAAATGACATTTATTTTTAACATATTGTGTAAAGCCAAGGGAGGACCACTTTATCAGTCGATCTGGCAACTTATCTAGTCCATCAATGAAATGGAGAATATTTTGTTAAAAGACATCTTCTCCAGAGAAAGCTATCACTTTTAATGTTGTTATTCTTATAATCATAATGACAAACTTGGTTATTTCTGTCATGATTTTTACTAGCGAAAAACTTGAAAGAAAGTTTAAAGTTCGAATTTTACCCTTGAATATTAAAGTACCTCCCTCATCCAACCCCAGTTTGTTGTTAATGGTCTTGGAGACGTCTGCTCTCATTGTCAAAGGAGTGTTGTAGTTGTATAAATGTCATAGTATAATTTCATTAAACGTGTTTTTGTGGCTTCTGTTTGTGTGTTGGTTGTACGTTATTTCTCTCTCAGACATGGATAGTTTATCATTATTTATTGATAGTTTCTCAGTGCTAAGAAAGAAACATAAACCTCGAATTATTGGAGAGTGATAGTCTATGTCATGATATTTTACTAATATCGATTAATTTGATTGATTTATTGATTGATTAACAACCATCATTTAGCTTCGGTGAATGGCTACCTGTACGCCGATCTCTTTCTTACACATGAAGATTATTACAACAGCTCACAATCTCCGTGGTACCGGCAAGGGTTACCAATGCGATTTATTATAATAGTGAAAATATTTTAAATTGTATATTAGTTGGTGTTATGGATTTTTGCATAGGCAGCAAATTTTCAGCCCGCTCTTGTCGAATATTAACTGTCAGTGATTCTTTTACGTGATCAAAGTAAACACGAGACCTAAGTTTTATCTACCGTTTCCGGTAGGATTGAGAACTCCATCTTACACGCATTGAGATCAAGGATCACTAAAAAGTTATCCAATCGTTCGACGCGAACTGAGCTCTTTTTAAAACGAGAGGCGAGTATCATACCACCAGGCCATTTAGAACACCATATATATAGATATAACATATGCCAGCGAGAGTTGGAAAATGACTAAAGATATAGAAAACAAGTTGAATGCATTTGAAAATAGATGTCTGCGAAAAATAATGAATATAAAATGGAACGAATTCAGGAGAAGTGATGAAATCAGAGACATGTCTGGTCAACCACTAGTGACAACTGTTATAAGAAAGAGAAGATGGAGATGTGTTGGACACACCTTGAGGAGAAATGATCAACGAATATCAAAGCAGGCATTGAAGTGGGATGCAAAGGGTTCAAGAAAGAGAGGTCGACCTAAGGAGACTCTGAAGCGAACTTTTCTGAGAGAGGCAGGACATATCAGTCTCAGTTCCATGGAGGAGATTGAGCGAGTTGCCCAGGATAGAGCGGTATGGAGAAATTACTTGCAGGCCCTATGTAACGTATAACGGTACGAGAGGAATTATTATTATATATAGATATGAACACCGATAAACACATACATACAGGCATGCAAACATGTGGAAGTACCACGTACATTGAAGTAATCGGTGGGGCCCGAATACATTGGGTAGTGTCAATATTTATTGATAATGCCCGCGTGCCCAGCGTGTTCGTAGCGCGTTGGGCTACGGGTGACTAGTCCTCTGTAAGTGCAGGTTCAACTCCACGGACTGGCAGAAAAGCTACAGGTTCCCCAGATTTACGGTGTTCGTGGCACCGAGCCGAAGGATTATGATGTCCATGATACCGAGCCGAAGAGCTTTCAGCTCAAGTGCTTCTGGATCGAAAGAAAAAAAAAATTTATTGATAATAGTCTTCTTCTTTTTCGAACGCTTCTTATCGATAACTTGTTAACTATTCTGTGTGATTTGTATGTCATCTGAGCCTAAGAACGATTGTACGTTGTACCAGTTATGCGCCTACAAGTAGGCCAGCACATCTGATTTTTGCGACGCTTTTATTTACTAGGGTAGCTTCACTAGGTCTTACATCGGTCGCCTCTTACGACATGCCTTGTAGGTCGTAGTGGTACTGATCGTTGCTTACATTGCGGGCCACGGCAGCACAAGGGCGATTGGTATAAATAAATCATTTGTTGAGAGAGACAAGAAATATCGGTCTCAGTGCCATGGAAATGATTGATCGAGTTACCCAGGCTAGAGCGATATGAAGAAATTACTTGCAGGCCCTATGTAACGTATAACGGTACGAGAGGAATTATTATTATATATAGATATGAACACCGATATACACATACATACAGGCATGCAAACATGTGGAAGTACCACGTACATTGAAGTAATCGGTGGGGCCCGAATACATTGGGTAGTGTCAATATTTATTGATAATGCCCGCGTGCCCAGCGTGTTCGTAGCGCGTTGGGCTACGGGTGACTAGTCCTCTGTAAGTGCAGGTTCAACTCCACGGACTGGCAGAAAAGCTACAGGTTCCCCAGATTTACGGTGTTCGTGGCACCGAGCCGAAGGATTATGATGTCCATGATACCGAGCCGAAGAGCTTTCAGCTCAAGTGCTTCTGGATCGAAAGAAAAAAAAAATTTATTGATAATAGTCTTCTTCTTTTTCGAACGCTTCTTATCGATAACTTGTTAACTATTCTGTGTGATTTGTATGTCATCTGAGCCTAAGAACGATTGTACGTTGTACCAGTTATGCGCCTACAAGTAGGCCAGCACATCTGATTTTTGCGACGCTTTTTATTTACTAGGGTAGCTTCACTAGGTCTTACATCGGTCGCCTCTTACGACATGCCTTGTAGGTCGTAGTGGTACTGATCGTTGCTTACATTGCGGGCCACGGCAGCACAAGGGCGATTGGTATAAATAAATCATTTGTTGAGAGAGACAAGAAATATCGGTCTCAGTGCCATGGAAATGATTGATCGAGTTACCCAGGCTAGAGCGATATGAAGAAATTGCTTGTAGGCCCTATGTAACGTACAACAGTACGAGAGGAATTATTATAAATCTCAACAGAAAGTACGGACCAAGCTTAATTAAAACAACTTGGTTTGAAACCATGGCAACACTTTGATTGATCTAGTCATGTAACCAATACACGTCAAACCACCTGCCTATTTCGTATTGATTGTTCTCAAGACAAACAGTTTGGTCAAGCAAGTCTCTGGTGTGTATGACAAGACACGATCGGGATCAAAGGAGGGAGACAAATCTGGTCGTTAGATAACAATCAAGAAAATATCATTCTAGTGGCAGTTACGAAATCATAAAATTCAACATAAATTATAAGGAAAAATAATCAATAAAAACTATGAAATGTTATCATTTTGTTACTGATTTCTAGTTATAAGGCCTACTTTGAGGCGTATTACTGGCACAACATACAATCGCTCTTAGCTCAGATCACATACAAATCACACAGAGTGGTTAACAGGTGGTCGTTGTGGAGCTTTCGATGAAGAAGTTATTGATTACTAAACTGACTTATAGCTACTCCTCATGTAAACTCATAGGTGCTCAGTTTCTTCTTCTTTCTTCTTCGATAGCTCCATATCGACCAATTGTTAACCACTCTGTGTGATTTGTATGTGATCCGAGCCTAAGAGCGAATGTACGTTGTGACAGTTATGCACCTAAATTTGCAAAGAAACATATCTGGTAGTAATAAAGTATATGCTCAACTGAAAAGGATCGAAGTCTTTACACTCAGTATACTCACCTCTAAGGGTGCTCAGTCAATTTCCGTTAGTTGAAAATATCAGCGACAGAAACACTTACACAGTAGCAAGTAACTTACACAATTACGACTAATTTTCTTCTCTCTTCTTCTCTTCCACCATTTACTTCTTTATAGAAGTGTGGGGGGGGGGGTGTTGTGATCTTGTATGTGCTTGTTTCAAGGCACTTTTTAAGCTGATATCCATTTTCTTAAGGCGTTCTAGATGCCGTCGCTCCATCTTTTCCGTGGTCTTCTTCTTGCTTTGTACTCGTTATACTTTTTCTGTGTAGCTCTCTGTGGTAGGCGAAACCAGTGCATTCTTGTCAGGTGTCCAAACCATTTAATCTGTTGTTCTTTTATGAATTGCATGACTGGTTTCACATCCAGTCTTCTTCTGATTTCTTCATTTCTAATTTTGTCTCTTATTGTCACACCTGCAGCTCTTCTAAGACACCTCATCTCCGTCGTTATGATTGTACGCTCATTAGCTGCTGTTATTGACCATGTTTTACACTGGTAACATAGTGTTGGCCAGAAAATCGTTCTTATAAGATTTGCTTTTCAAATCTGATAAAGTCGTGTACCCATTTTTTAATTGATTGATTGCCCGCCTGCCCAGCGTGTTCGTAGCCCGTTGGACTAGGGTGACTAGTCCTCTGTGAGATTGCGGGCTCAATTCCGCGGACTGGCAGAAAAACCACAGGTTCTCCAGAGTTACGGTGTTCGTGGCACTGAACCGAAGGTTTACGATGTCCATGGCACCGAGCCGAAGAGCTGAAAGCTCAAGTGCTAAGTTCGGGTAAAAATGGATTGATTGATAGGATCTTCATTCATTACTGTACTACGCTGACTAGCTATGATCTCTTCACTTACCATCTTATATTACTATACTACGCTGACTAGCCATGGTATCTTTACTTACCATCTTATATTACTATACTACCTGACTAGCTATGGTATCTTCCCTTACCATCTTATATTACTGTACTACGCTGACTAGCTATGATCTCTTCACTTACCATCTTATATTACTATACTACGCTGACTAGCCATGTTCTTCACTTACCATCTTATATTACTGTACTACGCTGACTAGCTATGGTATCTTCACTTACCATCTTATATTACTGTACTACTACGCTGATTAGTCATGATCTCTTCACTTACCATCTTATTTAGAAAGATTTCAGCGAAAGTGCACTAGTTTTGTAGCACCAGCGAGGGTCCAAGATGCAATTTTGAAAATAGAGAAATTTTTGATTAATTTTAACAAGACTATCTTTTTCTTTCTGTCTCCAATTCTGTTTTGCCTCACAGCGTCAGATCAAGAAGAGATTTCTAAAATGAACCTTTCTGTGCGCTTCGTAGATGGTGTCTTTCGTCGCCTCTGTTATCTCTGAGGTCCATCTTTTGCATGGAATGCCTTTTGCATGCACTGTATCGGAGCAGCATTGCTCTTTGAGGTGCACTGTCTGTTGGTAACCTGCTTATGTGACCGAACTATTTAATTTGTTGTTTCTTGATGAAGTTTAGTACTGATGTTATATCCACCGTTTTCCTGATATCTTCATTTCTCAATCGGTCTCTTCTTGTTACCCTCAACATTCTACGTAGACATTTCATCTCTGTCGTGACTAGTTTTCTTCTATCATTTGTTGTCAGCGTCCAGGTTTGACACTGTAGCATAATGTAACTCACCGTTCAGAAAGTAATGGTAAACTACTGAACGTATGAGTGGTGCCTAGAAAATCAACGACTCGTTTACTGTGGTTGATAGCTACGTCCTGTAAAGAATATGCCACGATTTTCAGCATAATGTGTGGAGAAAGATTGTGCTGAACATTTGCTCTTTGTGTTCATGGGGACATGTCTGCATTTTAAAATTTGCAAATTTTAACAAGACAGTGCCTTTAAAGTCCACTCTTATCGAGTTTTTAACAGCCAGGGGTTCTCTTAGGTACCCAATTTGAACACGGGGCCTACGTTTTATCGCCCGTCTACGATAGGAATGGGAACTTGATCGCACCTACACTGAGATCAGAGATGTCTGGAAAAATATCACGTTGGTTCCACACGGGGAATAAACCCAGTACTTTTGGAGCAAGAGGTGAACACATTATCATCAGGCCGCAGATTAACCCTTGAAGGAATTGTGGTATTTCTGATAATGTTTGTAATGGTAATGATGACGGTGTTGTTGGTAATAGTAATGATGACATTAATAATGATGGTGTTGGTGGTAATAGTAGTGATGACATTAATAATGGTGGTGTTGGTGGTAATAGTAGTGATGACAATAATGATGGTGTTGGGGGTAATAGTAGTAATGACATTAATGTGGTGTTGGTGGTAATAGTGTAATGACATTAATAATGGTGGTGTTGGTGGTAATGGGTCAATAGTGATGATGACATTAATAAAATAGTGGCATTAAAGGTGTTGGTGGTAATAGTAGTAATGACATTAATAATGGTGGTGTTGGTGGTAATAGTGGTGATGAAAATTAATAATTAGATGGTGTTGGTGGTAATAGTAGTGATGACATTAATAATGATGATGTTTGTGGTAATAGTAGTGATGACAATAAGGATGGTGGTGTTGGTGGTAATAGTGGCAATGACATTAATAATGATGATGTTTGTGGTAATAGTAGTGATGACAATAAGGATGGTGGTGTTGGTGGTAATAGAAATGATGACGATAATGATGATAGTGATAAATGTAAGAATTACAGTTTGACTTAATGATCGTTATACAGTTACCAAAGCTGACGATGATGATGGTGTTTTCTCATCAGCTATATATACAAAACAGTCAGTTAAATCAAAATACATAAACAAGATAACTATCTAAAACATTGTGGAAAATATACACCGTGAAACTAGAATATTCACATACATTATATTTAGCTTCTCTACCCATCGATTTGTGATACCTGGTGGGATTCTCGGCAGGTGTAGAATGCATGGTTGCTGATTAGTAGATTAGATACTAGACGATGATATGATGATATATAGTTATATGTCTGCATGAGCTGTATATCCCAGGGTAAATGTAGAGAAACTAAGTATTTAACTCCAATGAAACGGCGAGCTACTGCACAAACCATTCTAGCGGGACCAATATTCCGACAAGTCGCCTCACTAACCAAAACACTAAATATAACCAAATTAAATTCAAGATCTGTTTGCTGATGTTTCTGTATAATTAAGGTGTTTTTGTGTGTTAAATACAGTAGGTGAATGTATAAAAAATACCTGTCGTCTCGGCGTGTTCTAATATACGAAATAGTAATCTGGTACTTACATTTAAATCGTAGCTTATCATTTACAGGACTTAGCGTCAACCACAGTAAGCAAATTGTCAATTTATTTTCTAGACACCACTTATACGTTTAGTAGTTCGTTATTGCTTTCTGAACGGTGTTGGTCTATTTTTATAGTTCGTAAAAATCCAAGAACTTGAAATTGCTTCCAAACTGCTTGTCACTGAGTTTGCACCAAGTACGTTTGGGTTCTGATCGAACTCACTACTGCTTAACCCCTTAGTGAACAGGGGGACATCTTTTACAAACCGTTTGTATTTAGAATTTTAAAAGCCCTTTAGTGTGGTTCCTGGTAAATGGCTTCTAACCAAAAGCCACGTAGTCTGGCATTTGGTCCACAAGGAGTTAATCTACATAGGCATACTTAACATAAGAAACATCGCCCGAGTGGTTGCCGGTCCCAAATTTGGGGTGTAAAGAATAGAACCACTGGTACTTGCCACGCATGTCGTAAGAGGCGACTAAGGAAGTTTGACTGAAATCGTATGCATGTGTCCTAAATGTGTAGAAGTCTATGCGTTTAGGGGCCTAATAAACCAAAGTGCAACGTATACACGTTTTTGGCAAAGATCAGACATATCACAAAGAGAGATTAAAACTAGTAGTAAACAATGAACGCAAAGAAGAAAAAGAAGAAGATAAAGAAACATAAAACAAATGAATAATAGATGTTAGAACTTCTCCATTAAAAATGTTGTTCTAAAAAGTAGCTCTCATAAACGAGACTTGAGTGTGCGTACACTAGAAATTGAGCAAGTATATTTCATGATAGCAAACTTTTATTTTGTTAATAAAGATAGATGTAGCAGCTTAATCCCTGACGTTTCTATCGATTTGCTCGATGGCACCACAGACATTTATCTTGGAAAGACGAATATCTGTCTACTTTTGAAGAGTTAAAACTAATGGCTGCGGCATTAATCTATGACATATACACTCTCACACACAACACACACACATATATACATATATATAAATATATATATATATACACACTATAATATATATCAAATATATTTATAATACATATATATATACGATATAACATTAATATCATATATATATATATATATTCATTACTATATATAACCAAGAACTGTTTGTACCTTGTCAGCAACAGAATATGAGCATCATCATCCGAAAGAGACGTTGGAAATGGATCGGACATGTGATACGCATGGAGACCAACTCTGACACGAAAACTGCACTGAGATGAACACCAGATGGTAAACGAAAACGTGGAAGACCCAAAACGACCTGTACAGGTACAGCAGAACAAGAACTGAAAGAAATGAATCAGAGCTGGAACGCAGTACAGAGGTCCGTCAAGAATTAAGAAAAATGGTGTTTATTTGTTGCTGTTCTAATCGTTAAAGACGTCACAGGCTCTGCAGATAAGATAAGATATATATATAGTGTGCTTTTTAAAACTCCAGTTGAGGCATAAATTCTCACCGAATTCATTGCCACGTTTTCATATCTTTAAACATCTCTTACAGCTTTTTTCAAACCTTCCCTGTAACGTTTGTTTCCAGTTAGATTATTGTTCAAGATTTACTTTAATTTGGCAGCATTAGATGTATGTAACACTAAAGAATTTGTTTTCTCATCTAAAAAGAGAAACATTTCTTGCATAGAATAGGATGTCTTTCATTTTTTTCATGTTTTGAATTTGTCTTACTTATTGTTTTTCACTTATCAACACAAGATATTCCATCCGATGTTATCATTTTACCAAAATAGGTAGCATTACATTCTTTTGTTATAATGCTTCATTCACTTCATTGTGCATTCATTGTGATGACTTCTCTATATGACTACCACCTGTTAACGGATGGCCGGAAACATGGATGGCCGAACACAATGGTAACAATATATAAACTCAATCTTGATGGTGGCATGTTACATGTTTATTGATATATCTGCGTAAACGTTCTTGCCTAAGAACATGTCCGTTCATCAATCGTGTCTCCTATGTTTACTAACTCGTTACTAACTCGTCACTCCTAACTACACAAGAACGTCATGTCTCGAGTTATGTGTTGCACTTCTACTTAGAGAGTGCAACACATAGTCTCAACTATTAAATATCTAATTATACTACTCTAACTATATGGCTGACTGTCCATTCCTCCGCTGCCCCCTGGGGGAGGGAACTATGACACACCTACATTTTTCTATTTATATCTCATCATCACGTAGCTTATCCTGAGCAGAACTTTGCCAACTTAACAATCCTTCAGAATTTCTCTCTCTCTCGTGGGTCAGATGCCCCACCTCTGCGGCCGTCGTACTCAAACCATGTTTCCTCCTGAATCCATCTTCTCCGTGGCCTTCCTCTTCTTCACTTTGCCGGGATGTTTCCTTCCATGATGGTCTTCTCCATCCCTTCGTGTCTCTTTATATGTCCAAAATCAGTGGGAGGCTCGTGCTAAGTTTTGTTGGTGGTGCCAGACATATTTTTGTGTGGAAAATCATGGTATTGGGCTAGGTTATAATTTAATTTATACACGTTACACAATATTTTGGTGGGGCTCGGTCCCACTGGCTATTAATGACGAGCCGCCACTATCCAAAATACTTCAATTTTCTTATTCTTATTTGTAGAGTTTTTATATATAAAAAGGTCCAAAGAAAAAAATATGAAAAGACGACTAAATAATAGAAAGTATTATAATACTATATAATACTTTTAAACTGTATATAATTCTATTACAATATTTAAAATGCGTATTGACAATCAAAATGAAATGTTAATCAGATCAAACAGAGAGTACATCAAGGATGTGTGGCTGTGTATGCAAATTGAACATATTTTAAGACCTCTAGAAGATATACCAGAAATAGCAGTGACAGGACACAATATAAATAAAGAGATATACTGATAACAATATCTTCACAAAAAGTGTTTAAAAAATAAATAAGACATGTTTGGCAGTAAATGGCGAAACAAGCATAAAAAGGTACGTAGATTTCCACATTACAGAAACAATATACAGCGATGTTTCGAACAAAAGCTGTTATCAAGCAAATGATACAACAGAATTGAAGAAATTCACACTTCCTATGCGACAGACATAACATACACAGCCAGACAAGAAATCCCTAATGACACTAAACTCTGTTATGGTTGTATTGTCTGAATGCAGTCTTCCCTTATAACGAAAATATTTGACAGTAGAAGTGTTGTAGAGGATTCTTTATTATTCTTAAATCCCTAGTCCTGAAAATGATGATAGATTACTAGAGATTTTTTGACCGTTGTAATTGTCTATATTGTCTATTCCCAGGTGGAAGATGTAATTGGCTGTCCTCTCTTGCCGGTATGCGTAGGGATGGGAGCTTTAATTTACGTTCTATGGCTAGATGAGTCGCACTTGTGTCATATATGTGTTTATGTAGTGTAGTCTACCTATCTTTTCTGCCTTGGCCGTATCATCTCCTTTTGTATGATGTTATGGCTGGTTGTATTTCTAGTATCCGATCTCTTTTATTGTATGATGTTATTGTGTTGTTTATTTCATATCGTCTTTTTGTATGATGTTGGTGATTGGTTGTATTTCATTCTTATTAAATGTCCAAATTACTGCATTTGTTGTCTTTCGATGTATTCGCTGCATGTAATATCTTTGTCAAATTATATGTGTAGTGTGCTGTGAAATTCGTCACTCCTGTTGTATCGTTTGTTTGATAAAGACCTTTTGGTCCAAACGTTGCTGTGTATTGTCATTGTTTTTGTAATTTGTAAAACTACAGTACTGTGTTATTACGCGTTTTGCCACTCTACATAGTTTTACTACAGTCTCCATCTATATTGATATTACTAAAGATTATAAAGCTTGGTCGAGAAAACTAATCTAACATGAAATAAGTATATATTAGGAGGATGAATACATTTGTGAAGAGAAGATACATGAAAAAGTGGGAAACTGCATCTAGATCACCAAACAAATTATAACTGCGATCATTGAATAGAAGTTATGAAGTCAACATATTCAGACTTTCCAAAGATCACAACAGACTGAGATATCATATGTTCAAGAAACTAAAGATATGAATTTGAGACGACTACAATTGGGGCATACATAAATATTTGCAAACAGCTATCATATCTATACCCCTTCGTATTCTTTTTGACACATAAGGCTACCACCAAAAAATTTCCATTGTTACCGTTTTGTCAGTGCTTGTCACAGGGGAAACATCGGGCCGAATTGATTAGAACGCAGGCTTCTATTCGGGAAACTGGGGCTAAATTCCCCGTAAGGTCAAGAAGTTTTTTCTGTCAGGGCATAAAGAAAAACCCTAAGCTGAACAGTTTCGTGACGACAGCACTAGCTTTGCGGCCATTAAGTTCCACAAGCTCATGTTCCCCGCTCTCTCCTACACAGCCAAAAAAAAGGCGGTATTAGATACAGTAACGGCATGTATTTGTGGTTCACAGACAGTGCGCCTCAAAGAGTAATGCTACTCATATACAGTGGATACAAGGCAAAATGTGGTCCACGCCAGAGAGGACAACAGAAATAACAGAGGCTTGAAAGACACACACATATAGGCTGTGAAAGACACACTGTACGAAGCACACACAATAGCCATTTCTAGAAATCTCTTCTTATTATGACACTGTGAGACAAAATAGGATTCAATCAAGTGTTATGCCTTTCTGGCGTAGGCGATCATGTCTCTCCACAATTGTCCCTGCTTGGAGCATGTAATCAGCTCTGACTTCGATCTTGTGTCGAAACACGATGTCGGACCATCCAACATCTTCTTCTTCTTCTTCTCCTTTGCGTTCGTTCTTTATGACCAATCTTAATCACTCTTTGTGATATGTTTGATCTTTGCCAAGAACGTGTATACGTTGCACATTGGTTGGTAGGCCCCTAAACAGATAGACTTCTACACGTTTAGGACATGTGCATCCGATTTCAGCCAAACCTCTTAGTCGCCTCTTACGACATGCGTGGCAGGTAACAATGGTTCTATTCTTTACACTCCAAATTTGGGCCCCGGTAACCACTCGGGCTCATCCAACATCTTCTCCCTCTTTATCTGTCTTCCACGATATCTCCTTTCCTGAATTTTACCTGTTGTCATTAAATGTTCTAAACCTTCTCTTCGCATTATATGCCCGAAGAACCTTGATTGTCGGATTCTTATTCTTTTGATAAGGTTTCTTTGTGTGCAGGCCTGATTTAAAACATGATTACAGAAATTAAATAAAGAAAGCCATTCTGCCGCAATTCAATTATTTGTTTCCCATGTCAGGCCAAATTGTTTAATTCTTTATTCACATTTCTTCTCCATGTTTCCTTTGGACGACCACGCTTTCTGTTCCCATCCGCTGTAACTTCTAGATATATGTTGCAATATTTCTCACGTAATTATGAATAGAGTAAACGTACGTAGATTAGCCATCAGATATTCTTCTTTCTGTTCCCATCCGCTGTAACTTCTAAACATATGCTGCAATATTTCTCACGTAATTATGAATAGAGTAAACGTACGTAGATTAGCCATCAGATATTCTTCTTTCTGTTCCCATCCGCTGTAACTTCTAAACATATGCTGCAATATTTCTCACGTAATTATGAATAGAGTAAACGTACGTAGATTAGCCATCAGATATTCTTCTTTCTTTTCCCATTAGCTGTAACTTCTAGATATATGTTGCAATATTTCTCACGTAATTATGAATAGAGTAAACGTACGTAGATTAGCCATCAGATATTCTTCTTTCTGTTCCCATCCGCTGTAACTTCTAAACATATGCTGCAATATTTCTCACGTAATTATGAATAGAGAAAACGTACGTAGATTAGCCATCAGATATTCTTCTTTCTTTCCCATTAGCTGTAACTTCTAAACATATGTGCAATATTTCTCCGTAATTATGAATAGAGTAAACGTAGTCAGATTGCTATCAGATATTCTTCTTCTGTTCCCATCGCTGTAACTTCAAACATATTACAATATTCTCACGTAATTATGAATAGAGTAAACGTACGTAGATTAGCCATCAGATATACTTTTTTCTTTTCCCATCCGCTGTAACTTCTAAACATATGCTGCAATATTTCTCACGTAATTATGAATAGAGTAAACGTACGTAGATTAGCCATCAGATATTATTCTTTCTTTTCTTTCGGGAAGGGGTGGGTGGATTTATTTTTTCCGCCCACTTTGAATTCAAACTTGTCACTGCCCTCAAAGTAATGTTTTCCTGAAAGCTTTCTTTCCTTATTACCAGTGTCCCTCACAACTCAGGAGAAACTTACTCCGACTTCAAAGGTACTTGTAATTTAGATCCCAAGTAATAGATAAATGTATTTTATAGTTTAATCCCGTACTGTCAGCACACATAGAATGTCTGACTAAGTTAGCATCGAACCCAGGAATTTCTAGGGTAATCACTTTCACAACGTGTTATCAACATTATCATCAGCGAATCCTACTCTCAAATAAGTTCTTTGTTCCTGCTCTAAGATCGCTATTTGGATCACAGATTTCTTTGAAAGTATTGAAGCTCATATGTGAAAGCTTTTGTAGGCGAAAAGAATTAATTGAAAGGAAATACATGTAGTCTTAAAATAAAACTATATCAGAAATATTAGTTCTATCAAAAATGTCAGTTATATCAGAAATATTAGTTATATCAGAAAAATCAGTTATATCAGAAATATCATTTATATATCAGAAAAATCAGTGATATCAGAAATATCAGTGATATCAGAAATTGCACTTATATCAGAAATATCATTTATATATCAGAAAAATCAGTGATATAAGAAATATTCGTTACATCAGAAAAATCTGTTATATCAGTAATAACAGTGATATCAGAAATATCAGTGATAGAAATATCAGTGATATCAGAAATTGCACTTATATCAGAAATATCAGTGATATCAGAAATATCAGTTATATCAGTTATATCAGAAATCTAAGGAGTCAGTGAACCACAGTAACAATTCGTCGTAAGTATCGTTTGTCTGCTGAAGTAAAATGAGCATCTATTGGTCTTATAAGAATTTAGCACGACTGACTCAATTTATTGCTAAACAATAATGATAAGAGTTATTAAAATACTCAGTCTTAACATAACAAGTTGTAAATTTATCAATCTAACATATGCCAACGAGAGTTGTTGTATCAATCCTAACATATACCAGCGAGAGTTGTTGTATCAATCCTAACATATGCCAGCGAGAGTTGTATCAATCCTATCATATGCCAGCGAGAGATGTTGTATCAATCCTAACATGTGCCAGCGAGAGTTGGAAAATGACTAAAGATATAGAAAGTCAGTTGAATGCATTTGAAAATATGTATCTGCGAAAAATAATTAATATAAAATGGAACGAATTCAGGAGACGTGATGAAATCAGAGAAATACCTGGTCAACCCCTAGTGGCAACTGTTATAAGAAAGAGAAGATGGAGATATGTTGGGCCCACCTTGAGGAGAAATGATCAACGAATATCAAAGCTGACATTGAAGTGGGGTGCAAAGTGTTCAAGAAAGAGAGGACGACATAAGGAGACCCTGAAACGAACTTTGCTGAGAGAGGCAAGAAATATCGGTCTCAGTTACATGGAGGAGATTGAGCGAGTTGCCCAAGATAGAGCGGTATGGAGAAAATACTTGAATGCTCTACGTAACGTATAACAGTACATAGGAGTTATTATTATTATTAAAATATTCACACTCTCACAAGTGACAACAAATTAATATTACTAGCTAAGAGCGTAATATTACCTCCGTATATCATGGACAGAGAAGAGAACATATAAATCTAATCAGAAAGAACTCAGAATCAAAGAAATCTGGCAGAAACTACAGATAAGAATGAGACAATTTGAGTATTTTGGACATATAAAGAGACACGACGGGCTGGAGAAGACCATCACGAAGGAGACACCGCGGCAAAAGGAGAAGAGGAAGACCACGGAGAAAATGGATTCAGAACATAACTGATGTTTTGAGAATGACGGCTGCAGAGGCGGGACATATGGCCTACAAGAAAGAGTAATTCCGAAGGACTGTTAATGTGGCAAAATTCTGCTCGTGACAAGCTATTTGATGATGATATTGAACGTAGACGGAAATCACTAGATTCGCGCACGTAACGGCGAAATACTAGCTGCAAATATAGCAGAGATTCACTATCACCGAACCTAATGCATTATTTCTATAGGTTCGTTCCAAAATTCGTGATCATCTTTACCGACCGATATAAAATCATCCCCTTGACATAAATTCTTGATTTTACATTTTTATATAGGTAACAGTGAAGACCTTCCAAAGTATTTTTTGCCAACCCAAACCTTTAGTTCTGTAAGAATTTTATTATATGTTATTACTATAATTACATCGATGTTGATTTGGTATACTTGTCGAAATTGTACAGTACAAATGTACAAGAAGAGACTGGTTGAGAAATGAAGACATCAGGAAAACAGTGGGTGCAACATCAGTACTAGACTTCATCAAGAAACAACAAATTTAATGGTTCGGCCACGTAAGCAGATTACTATCAGACAGTGCACCTCAAAGAGCAATGCTGTTCCGATACAATGGGTACAAAACAAAAGTCCGACCACGCAAAAGATGGACCTCAGAGATAACAGAGGAGACGAAAAAGACTATCTACGAAGCGAATACTAGGGCCGTTTTAGAAATCCTGACCTGACACTGTGAGACAAACAGGATTCGAGAAAGAAAGAAAGAAAGAAAGAAAGACAAATGTCACGTTTGTCTATAACTAAGCATTTCCGTGTTCCAGATGCAATTCAGTGCAAGTCAAAATCGGGAACCCGTGGAATTAATCAGTTCACAATGTTTCCTACCGACTATCAATGACGCATGTTCGCAACATTTACTTTCATTTATAGAAGTGGAAGGTATCATTTGTTCACTATGTCACCTTTCTTTTTATAATATGTAATAGGGATACGTCTTTGCAAACATTCGTCACCATTTTGTGTATTACTGTAAATTCTAAACTTTGGTTACCATTTTGTTGTGTTTATGCAAAGTTATATAACAAAAAACGGTTTTTGCATCAATTAAGCTACCTACCATTTAGTTAAACATGAATTCGTAAGGTCGTGAGGTATATAAGATTGCATGCAAAAAATTACTTTTATCCATCAGGTAGATTTCATACAAATTAAATCTAAGTGTGATCACGAATTTTGGAACGAACTATAGTTCCAAAAACAGCGGAGTAATAGTAGCTCCTAATTCTAACGTACAACAGAACTGCTAGTTTTGAACTTTAAAAAAAAAACTGCTTATTCAAAACAGCGCACCACTACAAATTCTAAGGCAACGCGTTATTACTAGCTCTGAGAGTAACAATGTAGTATTACAGTTCCAAACATTAAGACGTACTGCTAGGTCTGAACGCAACAACTTACTATAGTTCGTTCCAAAATGCGTGATCATCTTTACCGAACGATATAAAATCATCCACTTGACAGAAATTATTGAATTTTACATTTTTATATAGGTAACAGTGGCGACCTTCCAAAAGTATTTTTTACCCACTCATACCTTTAGTTCTGTAAGATTTTTTATTATATGATATTACTAAAATTACAGCGATGTTGATTAGGTATACTTGTAGAAATTTTACAGTACGATTGTCAAGTTTGTCTATAACTAAGCATTTCCGTGTTCATCATGCAATTCAGTGCAAGTCAAAATCGGGAACCCGTGGAATTAATCAGTTCACAACGTTTCCTACCGACTATCATTGGCGCATGTTCGCAACATTTACTTTCATTTATAGAAGTTGAAGGTATCATTTGTTCACAATGTCACCTTTCTTTTTATAATATGTAATAGGGATACGTCTTTGCAAACATTCGCCACCATATTGTGTATTTTGTTGTGCTTATGCAAAGTTATATAACAAAAAAACGTGTTTTGCATCAACCAAGCTACCTACCAATTAGTTAAGAATGGATTCGTAAGGTCGTGAGATATATAAGACTGCATGCAAACAATTACATTTATCCGTCATGTAGATTTCATACAAATTAAACCTTAGTGTGATCACGAATTTTGGAACGAAATATAGTAGTAACTACGAGAAAATGCGATAAAACTAGTCCCAAACTCAACAGGGACTGCTATCTACGAACGTATTTACATTCTCACTAGCTTTTAAATTACCCTTGCTAGTTATGTAACTATTCACCTTGTAACTGGCTATAAACTTCACTGACTCTACACCAGAGCTGCTGACATGTCTACCTTACAACTAGCCCCTGAGTGTATTGTAACTTCACTATACACACTTCTACTGACTCTACATCAGACGCTGCTGACATGTCTACCTTACAACTAGCTCCGAGTGTATATTAACTTACTATAAACTTCACTGACTCTATACCAGAAGCTGCTGTTCGAGTTTTGTACGGCTCGTATTACGTCCCCTTCAGCGGTTTCACATTTAGTAGAGATGCCTACCCACTTTTTCCATTTCTACCCATCTTGCAGCTGCTCTGCCGGCTTCCCAGTTCGGAAGCTGGCCAGAGACAATAACTTCGATCTTATTGTGTCTAAATTTTGCCACGGAGGCAGGTGAGTATGCACTCGCTGTATCCATCTTTTGTCCTATCTGTATCCTATTTAGATCCATGATTTAGTTCATTTAGTATCATTGGGTTTTAGTCTTTGAAAAGACTCTAGTCGTAACATCGATGTGTTAGTTTACATAATTATCCAATTTGCTTGCCGTGATATCATACATTCGTGTATTTGTCCTAAAACGACAATTTGTACTATCAGCAGCCTACCACGTATTCTCCAGATCGATCTGATCCTCTGACACTCAGATTTGTAGATTATGTACATCGCTTGACATGTGTACCTTACAACTACCTCCGTACATCGCCTTGACATGTGTACCTTACAACTAGCTCCGTACATGGCCTTGACATGTGTACCTTACAACTAGCTCCGTACATCGCCTTGACATGTGTACCTTACAACTAGCTCCGTACATCGTCTTGACATGTGTACCATACAACTAGCTCCGTACATCGTCTTGACATGTGTACCTTACAACTAGCTCCTGTACATCGCATTGACATGTGTACCTTACAACTAGCTCCGTACATCGCCTTGACATGTGTACCTTACAACTAGCTCCGTACATCGTCTTGACATGTGTACCTTACAACTACCTCCGTACATCGCCTTGACATGTGTACCTTACAACTAGCTCCGTACATCGCCTTGACATGTGTACCTTACAATTAGCTCCGTACATCGCCTTGACATGTGTACCTTACAACTAGCTCCGTACATCGCCTTGACATTTGTACCTTACAACTAGCTCCGTACATCGCCTTGACATGTGTACCTTACAACTAGCTCTGTACATCGCTTGACATGTGTACCTTACAACTAGCTCCGTACATCGTCTTGACTGTAACATAGCTGTCATCGCCTGACATTACTAACTAGCTCCGTACATCGCCTTGACATGATGTACCTTACAATTAGCTCCGTACATCGTCTTGACATGTGTACCTTACAACTAGCTCCGTACATCGCCTTGACATGTGTACCTTACAACTAGCTCCGTACATCGCCTTGACATGTGTACCTTACACAGACTGCGCATTCCTCAACACTCGCATCCTTGACATGCTCAACTAGTCTAGCCTTGACATACCTACTCCGTACATCGCCTCAGGTACATGTGTACCTTACAACTACTCCGACATCGCCTTGCATTGTACTTACAACTAGCTCCGTACATCGCCTTGACATGTGTACCTTACAACTAGCTCCGAGTGTATTGACAACATCACCTGCTGTAACCTTATTGATTGATTGATCACATCCTGTCACAGAGCTAATGAATGTCATATCATTAGCTGTGATAGAATGCCAGGTTTGTTTAATTATGTTCATGGACTGTATACAATCGTTAGTTAGCCACATGGGGGAACCATTAGCATCAATTATTCATTCACAATTCATTAACATCTATTGTTACACTTATTCTTTGCATCATCAACAACGATACCACTCTTGTTTTTCATTTGAACATGTTTCAACGATGGGTCTTTGTAGATAAGTTGTTAGGAAATATGCATTGCATTCTAAGGGTCGTGGGCTCGAATCTGTACTTCTTCGTTCGTTTCACAAGTGACGGTTTATCTTGAGATATTTTAGTATTATTGGTGGAGATACAAAATTCGTGTTTTGTTCAATATTCTCTGCACGTTGCATACCATTTCTGACTCGATGCAAGTAATTTAATCATTCGGCTTTCGATATTTTTTTAGATGTTTTACCTGTTTTTAGTTGTATTACGTTGTTTACGTTTGTTTTCGTTGTCTTCTTGACCATTTTGATCATTTTTATTATGCTAAATTCTTCCCTTCTTCTCTCGTTGGTTCTTTTCGGTCGTTATTATCATTCTAATGTGATGTATAAACAGCCAAACACCAAGAACGGTGCACTCACAAAACCTTCAGTACCAATTGGAGCTCAGGTGCTTATTCTTTGATGGTGTGTTCGGTTTCAACCAGCTGTTTATTTACTAGGGTTGCTTGCCCTAGGGTACGATCCATTCTGCCGTATATTTCGGTCCCGGCAAAAGGCCGACCACGCAAAAGATGGACCTCAGCGATAACAGAGGCGACGAAAGAGACTATCTACGAAGCGCATACTAGGGCCCGTTTTAGAAATCTCTTCCTGACCTGACGCTGTGAGGCATACAGATTCGAGAAAAAGAAGAAGAAGATCTATGCCTTTTCGGTCATCTGTGATCTGAGCCATGGTGCTTGGACGTCATCTCACTCTGTGTAGGATAAGCGGCGTCCAAAAAGTATTGCCCTTAGCCAATATTTGGGTCAAGCCTTTGCATTATCGGCCGCACTTTTCTATCCACGGTGAGGTTATCCTGAATAGGAGTATTCTCAGCCGTTTCAGGGCGTGTGTCGGCACTTGGCAATTTGCAATGTTTACTCTGCATTTTCCCTGTCCCCGGGAAACACTAGATTGGGACTGCGCACAGATATTCTAGAAGGTCGTTTCAAACGGCGCTAGCAGAGCAACTGAATTTTTGCCTCGCACACATCCCCACCTCAGTTCTTCCGGGGATGTTAGTTGTAAATGCAACAGTACCTTTCCCGGTTGTTCCAGGGAGGGCAGTCTCTTTACGTATCACCCTCACCCGAGTGATTACCGGGACCCAAATTTGGGGTGTAAAGAATAAACCACTGTTACCTGCCACGCATGTCGTAAGAGGCGACTAGGAGGTTTGGCTGAAATCGGATGCACATGTCCTAAACGTGTAGAAGTGTATGCTTTAGGGGCCTACCAAACCAATGTGCAACGTATACACGTTCTTGGCAAAGATCAAACATATCACAAAGAGTGATTAAAATTGGTCGCAAAGAACGAATACAAAGAAGAAGAAGAAGT
Organism: Arion vulgaris; assembly: GCA_020796225.1. Classification (NCBI taxonomy): domain Eukaryota; kingdom Metazoa; phylum Mollusca; class Gastropoda; order Stylommatophora; family Arionidae; genus Arion; species Arion vulgaris. Next base: position 35,256,001 of record CM036762.1, on the reverse strand, counting down.
ATCACCCACCTCAGTTCTTCCGAGGATGTTGGTTGTAATGCAACAGTACCTTGCCCGGTTGTCCCAGGGAGGGCAATTTCGTTAGGCACTAAAACGCAACTTTAGGATTTGCGCTCGGTCAACTTTATCCAATAGACTTCTCTGCGATTGGTCTCATGTACGGAGTTTAACGCAACCTTCCCATGTATCGACACGATGCGTTACAGTGTTTTCCAGAAACACTTACCTAGAGCTTTGTTTTGTACTCGGTTCAATCCTCTACTGTGCTTTCCAGTTTTCACCTGGCTCTTGCCAGGAAACAAAGTACCGCATTGTAGTCTGGCAAAAAGGGTAGGGATTGAATGAGGACTACACTGGAATAGGTAGTAGTGTTAGTACATTCACGACGGAAGTTGTATGAGATCTGCGCACAACATAGACGAATAGAATCCCAGAGTGGGGATCGCGAGAGAGAGAAGAGAAGAGAGAGAGAATCCCAGAGTGAATGTGTTTACACGTGTCACCTGTCCGTGATCTACGTGATGTGAACATTTACATGAACACAGAACAAATGAAAGGAGCAACAAAATGGTACGAATAGTCTGTAAGTGCAAACCTAGAGTTAATGGTCGCACCATAATTGCCCTTCTCGGCAAGACTCGTTCAGACCTATGTAATGCGTCGTGTCGACACAAGGGAAGATTGCAGTAAAATATGTACCAGATTTCAAGCGCACGTGAATTGGTTTGGTATGGTTTGCCGAGCACAAAAACTACATTTGTGTTCTTTAGGTTAACGAAACTACCCTCCCTGGAAGAACTGGGGTGGATGATTTTGGCGAGGGCAAAACCAAAAGTTGCGTCCTGCGCCTAATGAAACCGACTTTCTTGTTTACTCGCGTACAACCTCAATCTATTATTTCTTGTTCTTACAAAGGGAAAAATACAGAGCAAAACTGCAAATTGCCAAATACCGACTTTCGTCCCAAAGCAGAAAAACAATGCCAAAAATATTAAGGCTTGTCAGCTCGTACAAACTTAAAACATTGGCGAAGGTCAACTCTTTTCGGACGCTATTGTTCCAGACACATAGGATGACGCTCGCAGCACGCGAGCGCTTCCTGGATTAGATCAATTAATGGCCACATTAAAAAGCCTAAAATTGATCGTTTGAGTGAACGCAAACCCCCCGTCAAGCTGTGCTGGTGGTTGTCAGTAGCCCACTCTTTCTTGCAAAAATCCCACATAGTTCACATAGAGTGGTCAACGGGTGGTTCTTCTAGAGCAATCTCGGATGTAACACTTTGGACTATAATCACATGCACATTGCCCAGCGGGGTCAATTCGTAATGCTTTTAGAGCGTCTGCCAGGCTAGAAACGAGGGGATACTGCAGTGGCTACCAATAGACTATCTGATTAGGATTCCCGCAACACTGAGCATTGAACTATACGCCAGGAGCTGTTAGAGTTTTCTGGGTTTACAAGAAAGCCAGGTACTCTCCCCGATCAAATATAGGAAAAATTGGTGAAAAATAATTTCTGGGGTTCGACCCCAAAAAAATATGGGACACAATGAGGGAACGATGGCAGAACGGCAACAATGGAAGTTTCTTGTGGAAGTTGTATGTGTTTTGTGGGAGTTGTATGTGTCAAACGGGAAACGAAGATGATGTATATATAATCATGATTAGCGATATTAAACTTGTATTATTTTGTTCTTGGAATGTACTCATCGACATTCCACGAGAAGAAAGTATATTAAGTTGTATTGTAGAAATATAAAACTAAAATGTATTCACATGTCAACTTTAGTCACAGAAACAGAAGTTAAAAACTAAGGTATGAGATGATATGAGCAAATGTGTTAGGATTAACTAAAGACATAAACATGCAACTTGTCTGGTATGAACTTGTCTGGTATGAGAAATAATTCAAGACATATAAAGTATATATAAATTGTCGTGTATGAACAGATGTGTGAAGGAAAACTCAAGATAACTGACAAAGATGATGTCTCGTGTGAATAGATGTGTGGGGAATATATATATAAAACATGCAACTGGTCTGGAGTGATGATGACCACATCATCCATCGTGTGCCGACGGTTAATTAAAAATACAGTCCAAACAGTGTATTGCCCTATATACCACAAGGTATGAAAGGTTTCCTTTTTTTTTTTAAATGCAACTTGTCTGCTACGAACGGATATGACAGGGATTGCTCCAGATATATAAAACATGCAACTGGTCTGCTACGAACGGATATGACAGGGATTGCTCCAGATATATAAAACATGCAACTGGTCTGCTAGAACGGATATGACAGGATTGCTCCAGATATTAAAACATGCAACTGGTCTGCTACGAACGGATTACAGGATTGTCCAGATATATAAAACATGCAACTGGTCTGCTACTGAACGGATATGACGGGATTGCCCAGAATAAAACATGCAACTGGTCTGTACTGAACGATATGACAGGGATAGCTCCAGATATATAAAACATGCAACTGGTCTGCTACGAACGGATATGACAGGGATAGCTCCAGATATATAAAACATGCAACTGGTCTGCTAGAACGGATATGACAGGATGAAATGAAAATCTGGCATATCCTAAGGATGAGACCATCAACCAAGTAAACACGTCGTTGATTTTCTAGGCACCACTATACGTTCAGTAGTTTGCCATTGCTTTCTGAACGGTGGCGCCATCGTCCTTTGTTAAAATCAACGGAAACAAGCAAACTGTCCGCAGCGTGATTCGAACTCAGAACGTCGGGGTTAATAGACCGAGTCACTAACCCCTAGGCCACTGACAGGGATAGCTCCAGATATATAAAACATGCAACTTGTCTGCTACGATTTGATATAACAGGAATAGCTCAAGACATATAAAACATGCAACTTTTCTTATATATACAGATTTGTGAAGAAAATTCCAGATATCTAATGCTCGCAGCTAGTCTGATAGGAAAAGATGTACGAAAGAAAAGTTGAAACATCAAATACATGTAGCTAGTCTGGTATGAACAGATATGCGAGGAAAAAGTTGAAACATGAAATACATGCAGCTTGTCTGGTATGAACAGATATGCGAGGAAAAAGCTGAAACATCAAATACATGCAGCTTGTCGCAACATGAAATGAAGATTACATGCAAAGAAATAAATTTATAAAAATGAAATGCTTAACTTCCCATGTATTGAAAGATAGTTGGACAGAAACCTTGTTTAATTATAGAAAGTGGTATTTAAATAACAACATCCTGAAAGACAGAGTCACCAACATCAGCATAAGAAAGAAAGTTGGCACAGAACCTGCTTGAATTACATTGAGAAACAAAGAATGAAGTGGTTTGGCACTTAATAAGAATACATCCAAACTCCACAGTATACAGAGTCTTCTACCACAGAACATCAGAAAAGAAGGCGAGAGGAAGACCACGAAAAAGATGGTTAGATTGCATAGCAGAATCATGTCAAAGAGCAAAAATAACAATCACCCAAGCCATTAGAACAGCGCAAGACAAAAACATTGGGCAACAACCCGGTAGCAGTGTGACAACAAAAGAAGAAGAAAGAAAAAGAGTTAAATTATTTGTAATGATACAAAATGAAGGAAAGCAATAAATATACAATTATTACCAATCAAATGATATTGAATGATCTTACACAAAATCGAATGATACTAAATACTGTTTGCAAAAATCGATTGATACTAACAATTTTTAACGAAAATCGAATGATAAAAATGCTTGCAGAAATCGAATAATTCTTACAACTGCTTGAAACAATTGATAATACTTAAAACTGCTTGCAAAAATCGAATGATAGTAACAACTTTATGAATAAATTGAATAATACTTACAGATGATTTAAAACTTTCTTGACAATTTTCTGTACCTTGGATTTCACGATCATATGACAATGTTTACGAGGGATTTTATTTTCTTCTTCTTCCGCTTGCTGATTATCTGAACGCTGGCGTTCTAGCGATGTCTCTGCTTCCAGGTCGCAGAAAATGAAAACGGAAGAGAGCCTGCCTGGTCGCCACACGCGAGGGGAATGAGACAAGGACGGATTCTTCCGTAGATCCTAATTAAAACCGTGTGTTTCAATATAAGTTTTGTGGGGTGATTATTGCACGTGTGTATGTGTGTTCCATTATTAGTGTGTGTTGTGCTGTATGAGTGTTTATCCATGTGTGTTAGTGTATGAGAGAGATATATTTTAATATATTTCTTATAGTTATTTATGTTCTGTGTAAGTGTGTAGGTGTGTGTGTGTTGTGCTGTGCTGTTTATGTGTGTGCGTGTGGGTTCTTCATTATTAGTGTGTTTGTGCTGTATTGTGTGTCATTATAGTGTGTGTGCTTGTGTGGTCTCCATTATTAGTGGTGTTAGGCTGATGTTGTGTGTGTGTGTGCTCTCCATTATTAGTGTGTGTTACACTGCATGTGTGTGTGAGTTCTCCATTATTAGTGTGTGTGTGTGCTCGCCATTATTAGTGTGTGTGTGCTCTCCATTATTAGTGTATGTATGCTGCATGTGTGTGTGTGAGTTCTACATTATTAGTGCGTGTTATGCTGCATGTGTGTGTCTATGCTCTGCCTTATGAGTGTGTGTTGTGATGTATGTGAGTTGTAAGCATGTGTGTTACTACACGAGTCAGGAATATTTTAATATATTTATTTGTGTTACACAATTTTGACATGTTTGTCATTGTTCACTATTGTGTTTTATGTGTGAATGGCATGTGTGAATGGCATGTGTGAATGACATGTGTGAATGGCATGTGTGAATGGCATGTGTGTGGATGTGTTGGATGTGTGTTTTATGATCACATTGTATTTGTTCTTCATTTTTCAGGGATTTCTATGTGGAGCTCATGGGTGACAAAATCCCTGGAGTGGCTACAGACGCAAACATTCACTCATGCATGCATGCTAAGCAACTCTATGAGCATGATATAGAAGATCAAAACTAATTGAATCTGGAAGTATGCGTGTGGAATGGGTGGACATCATTCGGAGATCACATCTCAAGAAAATGACTTGGCTGTACACGCCTGGACATGCTGGAGTACGGGGTAACGAGCGTGCTGACTCTCTTGCAAACAGTGACCCGACTCAAGTGGGCAGAAGTATGGACAGAGCCGATATCATCAATGCGGTACGCTCTCAATTCTGTGACACGGGCGGGTCTCAGACACTGGAACGAGTTCGAGAATTAGGCGTTAAGTTTGGACTGCCAGACAGTGTCGTCTTCGTGGTAGAGAGAAAAGATATAGTAATCAACTTCTCATGGGTACTGTGAGCAAATGGACTTTGGATGGCTGCTGCAACGGAGGACAGAGCACGAATGGGAATGCCTAATGTGCCATGACGTCGATCACATAACAAGATCAAGACCGGTTATGTACGAAGGCAGTGAATGCTTTTAATACAAAATGCGACAATCCAGACACTTACTTTCATCTTTGTCCCAGGTCATTCTGGGGTAAAGGGCAATGAGGGAGTGGATGCACTGGCGGGCAATGCTACGATCGAGAGTTGGTCTTCTATGGACAAAAGCGAAATCGTCAACGCTCTAAGAGAAAACTTTATTCTGAAGATTTCAACGAAGAAGATAAAGAGTATCTCGGTTGCGCAAGTTATGCACACCGATGGGTGCAGTAAGACGGGAAAACCACGAGAGAAACCCCAGTAGATACATCAATCAAGACAGAACAGGAATTGTTAGCTAAACACGCTAAAATACATGATTGGAAGGAGATCGAACCAATTATAGACATGTCCCATGTACGATGAAGATGATTCTCAAATTGACAATGAACACTTATTAACAGTATTTCGTATAGATGCATGTATTTATATGTTTGTTCATGTTATTATGTGTTTTATAGCTTGTGTGTGCATGTATAGTTTGATATTTTAATGTGTTTTCTAAACTGTATCCTAATCGTGTAGTATATAGTGTACCATGTTTGGAATCGTATGATATGTTATTGTATTTTTTACCTATTTTAGTTTTCGTCCCCTTAAAATATGTGAATTTTCATATTTTCTTCTCCTGTTCAGAGCATGTTTGGGGTTGTTGAGATTTTTTAAAAGAACTTTTTTCATATCTTTAGATATATTGGAAATACCGTGTTATGTCCTCATTTTTTACCGTGTCTTCACGATCGGGTGATGTGTTCAACCTCACGCCGACAGTCTTTTTCCAGTGCTTTTCCTGGTACCCAATTGAGGTCAACCACTAGTGACAACTGTTATAAGAAAGAGAAGATGGAGATATGTTGGGCACACTTTGAGGAGAAATGATCAACGAATATCAAAGCAGGCATTAAACTGGGATGCAAAGGGTTCGAGGTCGACCTAAAGAGACCCTGAAACGAACTTTGCTGAGAGAGGTAGGAAATATCGGTCTCAGTTCCATGGAGGAGATTGAGCGAGTTGCCCAGGATAGAGCGGTTTGGAGAAATTACTTGCAGGCCCTATGTAACGTATAACGGTACGAGAGGAATTATTATTATTAATTGAGGCTTTGTCAATCTGAGAGCCGTTACTGACATAATAAATATTCCACGCCCAGGGTGGAAATGAACCCTAAGAAGGAGTTCACTACCAACTAAACTACTGTGGGATACTGCATTATTTGCATACCCAGAAGAATTCAAAACCCTTCGGCATGTAGAGCAATGCCATGTGTTGTGGGTACTCCTACTTAGGTGCTTAGCTGAAGGCCATAGTAGTTTTCTCTCAATTCTGGAACAGTAGGCTATCTAGAAACATCACTTGTTGGCCTCAGGTTTAAATCTTTTAGTTCAGAGCCCTTTCTGCTATGGCTCTAGAACAAGCACCTTTGACTACTCCCAATGAACAACTTGTCATTTACCCAGAGGTGTACTGCGCGTACGGAAAATGTACGTACGCGCTAGTGTGACCACCGTTAAGCCACGCTCGTGGATTGTTTGTAGGCTGAGTCAAAAACAAATTGTACACTGTTAGCTAGAAGACGTTTTTGACATAGTGGACTATGGACCGGCATGTTTATATCAGCACAACTGACATAACCAATGTGCCAGCTATACGACATACATAAGTATATTTAGTAATGATCGTGATCTATTAGCATGATCAACTAGTTGCAAGTGCCACATATCGCCGGTCGACAAGCAGAAGTTGTTATGGGCAATGTAGCTCTTCCATAACGCAATATCTAGAACTCAATCATGAAAAAACGTGTAGATGCAGTCACTATTAGATGTTGTTCGCCTCGTCTGCGAGAGAATGTAATAAAATCGACAGCTGCTTGTACACTTCTCCATCCTCTTGTGAATAGCTTCCACCTCGATCCCTATCCGCTTTGTCAAATTACAGCCTGAAATATGTTTTCAGTGCTACCACGTGCAACAGCGATGTCCAACGCACAGCACTATTAAAATTACTCCCTATCTTAATCCACTGACTGTAACGTTAATCAAAATTCAAGAAAACAAATAATTTTCCAATAACAGTATGTTTTCATTTTTTGCAGCACTTCTATGAACACCTCATTATGTTTTTACAATCTTGTTTTCTTTTGTAACCATTCTACTGCCACCTAACCCTATCCTTTGCTTCTTCACTGGAAAAATTGACGACATCTCAAATATATTAATATTACTATTAACGTTATTATTGTTATCATTATTGTTATATATCACTCTGGTATTCTGCTCGTCTGTTGCGAGCAGATCTCATCAAACGTAACTGCGTCTGCATCACTACTTATACCAGAGTAGCTCTCCCTCGATCCTTATACACGTAGCCAGACGAGATCTTCTGTCTGTCTCCAGGGTCACCAGGTGGAAGTGGGGTAAGGTCTTGGTCAGTGCCAGCTCACTAACCCTAGCGTACGTTGTCGCTGTGACTGTGCCTGTGACCCCATGGTCCTATCAATCAATCAATAAATCTCAATAATTGCTACTGTCCTTGACCTACTCACAGAAAAAGAAGAAAATAACAAACAAAAAACGGTAGAAAAAATGTGTATTTTGCTACGACAGGTTGATTGACAGAAACCAATACAGCTGAGGGTTAACACATTAGCTACCAAAAACATGAGACGTCGTCTGTCTGTCTATCCCGTTTGGCCGTTAGCCGCGGACATTGAGGTGAATTGTGTAGTTGTCAAATTAGCTCTAAATTTACGCTAACGAAATTCACTGGTTACCGGTTCTTAATTTATCAATTCATATACTGTTAGCTTGGGATACTAGTGCTTTGATTTATCAACAAAATTGCATCAACTTCAATTATTTTATTCAAGAGTGGTGGAGTAGATGTAGTGGTGGTTATGGTAAGAGAGTGAAAGATATTTCTAGGTAGACTATGCAAACTCTGTATAGTACTATGAAATGATTATTGTCTAGCTGTCTACATACCTTTGTTCATCGCTCTTCCACTAGAATTGCACAGCCATCACACAATGATATATCGTCTAACTGAATTCATTTCCATACATAATCCAATTAGCTCCATTCATGGATCTTTTACAGTTGAAAGTTATCAACTTCAAAAGCAGTCCCCAGTTGAAACATACAAACTTGGACATTCTGTCAAGATAAACCGGTTGAACACTTTACCCATAGCATTACGCTACCCTTACATTCTATAGATTACTCACACTTCTACGTATTGCAACACTCACTATGAAGACCGTGTTCTACCAGATTATGAGTGTGACACTTCTACCCAGTGATGCATATAGAACCGGTTGACACTCTACCAGTGATTGCATAAAGGTTGACCCCGAGCATTGGACCAAACTTTACCCAGTGATGCATATAGAGACCGGTTGACCACTTCTACCCAGTGATGCATATAGAGACCGGTTGAACACTTCTACCCAGTGATGCATATAGAGACCGGTTGAACACTTCTACCCAGTGATGCATATAGAGACCGGTTGACCACTTCTACCCAGTGATGCATATAGAGACCGGTTGAACACTTCTACCCAGTGATGCATATAGAGACCGGTTGACCACTTCTACCCAGTGATGCATATAGAGACCGGTTGACCACTTCTACCCAGTGATGCATATAGAGACCGGTTGAACACTTCTACCCAGTGATGCATATAGAGACCGGTTGACCACTTCTACCCAGTGATGCATATAGAGACCGGTTGACCACTTCTACCCAGTGATGCATATAGAGACCGGTTGACCACTTCTACCCAGTGATGCATATAGAGACCGGTTGAACACTTCTACCCAGTGATGCATATAGAGACCGGTTGACCACTTCTACCCAGTGATGCATATAGAGACCGGTTGACCACTTCTACCCAGTGATGCATATAGAGACCGGTTGACCACTTCTACCCAGTGATGCATATAGAGACCGGTTGACCACTTCTACCCAGTGATGCATATAGAGACCGGTTGACCACTTCTACCCAGTGATGCATATAGAGACCGGTTGACCACTTCTACCCAGTGATGCATATAGAGACCGGTTGACCACTTCTACCCAGTGATGCATATAGAGACCGGTTGACCACTTCTACCCAGTGATGCATATAGAGACCGGTTGACCACTTCTACCCAGTGATGCATATAGAGACCGGTTGACCACTTCTACCCAGTGATGCATATAGAGACCGGTTGACCACTTCTACCCAGTGATGCATATAGAGACCGGTTGACCACTTCTACCCAGTGATGCATATAGAGACCGGTTGACCACTTCTACCCAGTGATGCATATAGAGACCGGTTGACCACTTCTACCCAGTGATGCATATAGAGACCGGTTGACCACTTCTACCCAGTGATGCATATAGAGTACCGGTCTAAGAACCACTTCTACCCAGTGATGCATATAGAGACCGGTTGACCACTTCTACCCAGTGATGCATATAGAGACCGGTTGACCACTTCTACCCAGTGATGCATATAGAGACCGGTTGACCACTTCTACCCAGTGATGCATATAGAGACCGGTTGACCACTTCTACCCAGTGATGCATATAGAGACCTGGTTGACCACTTCTACCCAGTGATGCATATAGAGACCGGTTGACCACTTCTACCCAGTGATGCATATAGAGACCATTTGACCACTTCTACCCAGTGATGCATATAGAGACCGGTTGACCACTTCTACCCAGTGATGCATATAGAGACCGGTTGACCACTTCTACCCAGTGATGCATATAGAGACCGGTTGACCACTTCTACCCAGTGATGCATATAGAGACCGGTTGACCACTTACCCAGTGATGCTATAGAGACCGGTTGACCACTTCTACCCAGTGATGCATATAGAGACCGGTTGAACACTTCTACCCAGTGATGCATATAGAGACCGGTTGACCACTTCTACCAGTGATGCATATAGAGACCGGCTGACCACTTCTACCCAGTGATGCATAAGAACCAAGTTGACACACTTCTACCAGTGATGCATATAGAGACCGGTTGAACACTTCTACCCAGTGATGCATATAGAGACCGGTTGACCACTTCTACCCAGTGATGCATATAGAGACCGGTTGACACTTCTACCCAGTGATGCATATAGAGACCGGTTGACACTTCTACCCAGTGATGCATATAGAGACCGGTTGACACTTCTACCCAGTGATGCATACCTTCCAGCATGACATTGACCACTTCACCCACGTGATGCATATAGAACCGGTTGACCACTTCTACCCAGTGATGCTCATAGAGACCGGTTGAACACTTCTACCCAGTGATGCATATAGAGACCGGTTGAACACTTCTACCCAGTGATGCATATAGAAACCGGTTGACCACTTCTACCCAGTGATGCATATAGAAACCGGTTGACCACTTCTACCCAGTGATGCATATAGAGACCGGTTGACCACTTCTACCCAGTGATGCATATAGAGACCGGTTGACCACTTCTACCCAGTGATGCATATAGAGTAATTTAGGATGCTGAACCGGTTGACCACTTCTACCCAGTGATGCATATAGAGACCGGTTGAACACTTCTACCCAGTGATGCATATAGAAACCGGTTGACCACTTCTACCCAGTGATGCATATAGAGAACCGGTTGACCACTTCACCCAGTGATGCATATAGAGACCGTTGACCACTTCTACCCAGTGATGCATATGAAACCGGTTGACCACTTCTACCCAGTGATGCATATAGAGACCGGTTGACCACTTCTACCCAGTGATGCATATAAGACCGGTTGACACTTCTACCCAGTGATGCATATAGAGACCGGTTGACCACTTCTACCATATGATTGAGACTTGCCTTCTCATGTCATAAGAGACCGGTTGACCACTTCTACCCAGTGATGCATATAGAGACCGGTTGACCACTTCTACAGCCAGCTGATGTATAAATGAGACGTGATTCCATGTCATTGAAACCGGTTGACCACTTCTACCCAGTGATGCATATAGAGACCGGTTGACCACTTTACAGTGATCATACGAGACGTTGACCCTGTACCATAGCATAGAGACCGGTTGACCACTTCTACCCAGTGATGCATATAGAACCGGTTGACCACTTTACCCAGTGATGCATATAGAGACGTTCTCAGTGTCAATAGTGACCGTTGACCACTTCTACCCAGTGATGCATATAGAGACCGGTTGACCACTTCTACCCAGTGATGCATATAGAAACCGGTTGACCACTTCTACCCAGTGATGCATATAGAGACCGGTTGACCACTTCTACCCAGTGATGCATATAGAACCGGTTGACCACTTCTACCAGTGATGCATATAGAGACCGGTTGACCACTTCTACCCAGTGATGCATATAGAGACCGGTTGACCACTTCTACCCAGTGATGCATATAGAGACCGGTTGACCACTTCTAACCAGTGATGCATATAGAGACCGGTTGACCACTTCTACCCAGTGATGCATATAGAGACCTGTTGACCACTTCTACCCAGTGATGCATATAGAGACCGGTTGACCACTTCTACCCAGTGATGCATATAGAAACCGGTTGACCACTTCTACCCAGTGATGCATATAGAGACCGGTTGACCACTTCACCCAGTGATGCATATAGAACCGTTGCCTTCCATGTGCAAAGAACCGGTTGACCACTTCTACCCAGTGATGCATATAGAGACCGGTTGACCACTTCTACCCAGTGATGCATATAGAGACCGGTTGACCACTTCTACCCAGTGATGCATATAGAGACCGGTTGACCACTTCTACCCAGTGATGCATATAGAGACCGGCTGATTAGTGATGCATATAGACCGTTGACTACTACCAGTGATGCAATAGAGACCGGTTGACCACTTCTACCCAGTGATGCATATAGAGACCGGTTGACCACTTCTACCCAGTGATGCATATAGAGACCGGTTGACCACTTCTAACCAGTGATGCATATAGAGACCGGTTGACCACTTCTACCCAGTGATGCATATAGAGACGGTTGACCACTTCTACCCAGTGATGCATATAGAGACCGTTGACCACTTCTACCCAGTGATGCTATAGAGACCGGTTGACCACTTCTACCCAGTGATGCATATAGAGACCGGTTGACCACTTCTACCCAGTGATGCATATAGAGACGTTGACCACTTCTACCCAGTGATGCATATGAAACCGGTTGACCACTTCTACCCAGTGATGCATATAGAGACCGGTTGACCACTTCTACCCAGTGATGCATATAGAGACCGGTTGACCACTTCTACCCAGTGATGCATATAGAGACCATTTGACCACTTCTACCCAGTGATGCATATAGAGACCGGTTGACCACTTCTACCCAGTGATGCATATAGAAACCGGTTGACCACTTCTACCCAGTGATGCATATAGAGACCGGTTGACCACTTCTACCCAGTGATGCATATAGAGACCGGTTGACCACTTCTATCCAGTGATGCATATAGAGACGGTTGACCACTTCTACCCAGTGATGCATATAGAGACCGGTTGACCACTTCTACCCAGTGATGCATATAGAGACCGGTTGACCACTTCTACCCAGTGATGCATATAGAGACCTGGTTGACCACTTCTACCCAGTGATGCATATAGAGACCGGTTGACCACTTCTACCCAGTGATGCATATAGAGACCGGTTGACCACTTCTACCCAGTGATGCATATAGAGACCGGTTGACCACTTCTACCAGTGATGTATAGAGACCGGTTGACCACTTCTACCCAGTGATGCATATAGAGACCGGTTGACCACTTCTACCCAGTGATGCATATAGAGACCGGTTGACCACTTCTACCCAGTGATGCATATAGAGACCGGTTGACCACTTCTACCCAGTGATGCATATAGAGACCGGTTGACCACTTCTACCCAGTGATGCATATAGAGACCGGTTGACCACTTCTACCCAGTGATGCATATAGAAACCGGTTGACCACTTCTACCCAGTGATGCATATAGAGACCGGTTGACCACTTCTACCCAGTGATGCATATAGAAACCGGTTGACCACTTCTACCCAGTGATGCATATAGAGACCGGTTGAACACTTCTACCCAGTGATGCATATAGAAACCGGTTGACCACTTCTACCCAGTGATGCATATAGAGACCGGTTGACCACTTCTACCCAGTGATGCTATAGAGACCGGTTGACCACTTTCCCAGTGATGCATATAGAAACCGGTTGACCACTTCTACCCAGTGATGCATATAGAAACCGGTTGACCACTTCTACCCAGTGATGCATATAGAGACCGGTTGACCACTTCTACCCAGTGATGCATATAGAGTAAATAGATGAAATGTGACAGGCTGTAGCATTGATGTAATTATATACTTGAGACTGTTCTGATGTCAAAGTTCTGGTCAGGGTAAGCTATTTAATTATGCTGAAAATAGCGTAGCTAGATTGATCTATCTAATAGAATATATCTGCAGTGCAAAATGTAAGGAAACAAAAACTTTTAAGTAAGTTGTGAGGGGTCAACATTGAAATGTGAGATGAACGAGAACATAACTGCAATATACTGTGTAAGCGAACATAGCTGCAATACGAAGTTTAACATAACAGCAACACTGAGACAACTGACAGAACATAACTTCAGCGGAAGATGTAATGGAACATATCTGCAATAGGAGTTAAAGAGAACATAGATTCAATGTGAAAAGTAAGATTACATAATTGAAATTAAGATATCTGACAGAAAATAACTGCAGTTGAAGATGTAGAAGTGCAGCTATATTTCGAATTTGAGAGAACAGCTGCAATGGGAGTTGTAAGAAAACGGCTGTAATGGGAGATTAAAATAACAGAGCTGCAATGGAGATGTAAGAGAATATAGCTGCAATGTGAGATGTAAGAGAACATAGCTGCAATGGGGATTAAGAGACATAGCAGCAATGGGAGATTAAGGTAACATAGCTGCAATGGTGATGTAAGAAAATATAGCTGCAATGGGAAATGTAACAGAATATAGCTGCAATGGGAAAAGTAAGAAATATAGCTGCAATGGAAGATGTAAGTGAACATAGCTGCAATGGGAGATGTAAGTGAACATAGGTACAATGTGAGTGAACATAGGTGCAATGTGAGTGAACATAGGTGCAATGTGAGATGTAAGAGAATACAGCTGCAATGGGAGGTATAAGAGAATACAGCTGCAATGGGAGATATAAGAGAATACAGATGCAATGGGATATTAAGAGAAATACAGCTGCAATGGGAGATGTAAGAGAATATCAGCTGCAATGAGATGTAGAGAACATGCAATGGAGAATAGAACATAGCTGCAATGGGAGATGTAAGAAAATATAGCTGCAATGGGAAATGTAAGAGAATATAGCTGCAATGGAAATGTAAGAGAATATAGCTGCAATGGAGATGTAAGAGAATACAGCTGCAATGGGAGATGTAAGAGAATACAGCTGCAATGGTGATGTAAGAGAATACAGCTGCAATGGGAGATATAAGAGAATACAGCTGCAATGGGAGATGTAAGAGAATACAGCTGCAATGGGAGATGTAAGAGAATACAGCTGCAATGGGAGATGTAAGAGAATACAGCTGCAATGGGAGATATAAGAGAATACAGCTGCAATGGGAGATGTAAGAGAATACAGCTGCAATGGGAAATGTAGAAATATAGCTGCAATGGGAGATATAAGAGAATACAGCTGCAATGGGAGATGTAAGAGAATACAGCTGCAATGGGAGATGTAAGAGAATACAGCTGCAATGGGAGATGTAAGAGAATACAGCTGCAATGGGAGATGTAAGAGAATACAGCTGCAATGGGAGATGTAAGAGAATACAGCTGCAATGGGAGATGTAAGAGAATACAGCTGCAATGGGAGATGTAAGAGAATACAGCTGCAATGGGAGATGTAAGAGAATACAGCTGCAATGGGAGATTAAGAAATACAGCTGCAATGGGAGATGTAAGAGAATACAACTGCAATGGGAGATGTAAGAGAATACAGCTGCAATGGGATATATACGAGAACAAACCTGTAATGGAAGCGTTTGTTTAAAAAAAAAACTAAATTCCAATATTTGAGAAAATATAGTTGCGATATAAAATGTAACAGACCATTGATCGTGATCATCATATGCTATTCTGGCTGGCATAGGCGATCATGATCTCCACAAAATACTGCCCTCGGTGCTAACTATCAGTCCGATTGTTGACACTTTTCTGTGCCATGAAGCCAGACTTTCCTGAATTGTCAGAACATGGGTACAGTAGCTCGAATGTTTAAAAATGTCCGAGAGGTTACCGGGGCCCAAATTGGGGCGTAAAGAATAGAACCACTGTTACCTGCCACGCATGTCGTAAGAGGCGGCAAAGGAGGTTGGGCGTGGGGCTAGCTACCCCACACCGTAAAAACACTAGATGGCTACAGAACGGAGAGCTAACCGAGTAAACGCTAGCTGAAACCAGATACATCGCCGAAGGATAAGCACCAGAGCTTCAAATGGTTCTGAAGATATGACGTAAAACACATCAATGCTAAGGCTGCATGAATCAGATTTCCACATAAAAAGAATTTATGGGGAGATCTGGTACATCGGTCTGGGCGGTGATCGCGAGAAAGAGAAAGATTGATAAAACATGATGGAAAACGCCATACAATATACTCGTATTCAGCGTATTTTGATCATGTACTGAATCAGTTACCTACCACCAAAAGAAAAAAGTGAATAAATCAATCAGAAAGCCATCAATGCCAACACCAGACGATTACTATAATATGTACAGATTAGAACAAGTTATCATTCTGCGCCTTAGAGCAGGACACAATAGACTCCATGGCCACATGTATACAAAATTCAAGATTGGCAATTCAGCCATGTGTACATGTGGACAGGCACATCAGACTGCAGAGCACGTACTTCAAGATTGCCTCGAATATGATATACTGAGGCAAACTCACTGGCCTAACGAAACAACACTCGACACACTACTACACAGACCTCTGTGTAAGCTACAAAAGACAGTGAAGTTTATGTATATGACAACATTGAATGTATTGACAATATTTAAAGCGAACGAAAGTAGGAAAAAATATGCTGAATAGAAGACAATTACCAATAGATATAGTAAACTGAACGATAGACAACGAGAGACATTAAAAATATGTATTCAATAAAATAATAATGGCAGTTAAGTATTCGTAATCGATATTAAATTGAACTTCACTGTGTGACAATGGGGTTAAAAGAGAGAGAAAAAAGAAGATAAGTGGTGTCAGATACACTTTACAATTCATAGATAGATTTTTTTTAAATTTTCGATATCTTCGAAATGTTATCTATATATTTCAATAGTACTGTACGACGTAAGGGAAATCTACATGGTCTTGAATTTCAGAGTAGATCAGAACTGGAGAAAACCGAGAGAGACTGCGGCGATACGTAATACATTGGCGTTTGAGGATGTATGTATGTATGTATGGTATCATTATATGATATCATTATGGTATCATTATGATCATAAGCAAGCAGAAATGAATAATACAATTTTTTTTAAACTAACAAAAATCCATCGTATCGATTGTAAGTCTTGAATATATTGTGACAGAGAAAGAGAGACAGAAGCAAGAGTGAACGAAGAAAAGAAAATTAGAAGATGATTCTTTATCGTTGAAGACGTGGATAAGTATGATAAGCAACAATTCTGCTTGAAATGTGAATGTGATTCAGTTAGATATACTTTTACAAATAAATGTCAAGGAATTATAAATTAATGAAATTGTTGTTTCGAGATGAGAAGATAGTGCTTTGACATTTACATGCTGTGGAAAAGATATAAAGAATATTGGACAGATAACAAGCAACTGAAAGAAACGATTTAGATCCTTGAAATATTGATAACCAAAATAATGAGGCAGATTTAATTAACGAAAAAATCAGCATCTTCAGTACTCATCTCGCTCAAGGGTAGAAAAGGCAGAGATAACAAAAATGTTCATTAAATTCGATATTGTGCTTTTCTCTCTATCACAACCCTATAGCTTTGGTCTCTGAAAATGTAACTTGGTTTTCATTGAACAAACATTGAAATGTTGTGGGATGGACACTGAACAATCTTGTCGCTAGTGCACTAGTGCTAACATTGAAACTGTGTGCGATGGACATTGAACAAACTTATCGTCAGCACACTAGTGCTAACATTGAAATTTTGTGGGATGGACACTGAACAATCTTGTCGCTAGTGCACTAGTGCTAACATTGTAACTGTGTGCGATGTGCACTGAACAAACTTATCGTCAGCGCACTAGTGCTCACAGTGAAAGTTTGTGGGATGGACATTGAAAGAACCAGCTCCATGAAATATTACGGTGTGAGACGTAATCATAGTCTATCATTCAAAGAGCACATAGATCACATTGGGGGTCTCAATGGCAAAGTGGTTAAGTTGTTTGCCTGTAGTACTGAAGGTTGTGGAGCACATAGATCACATTGGGGTCCAATGGCAAAGTGGTTAAGTTGTTTGCCTGTAGTACTGAAGGTTGTGGGTTCGAATCCGGACCGAGAAACATGTGCAATTTTTTATGAGATTCCTAAGCTTGTTGCGTGAGCTATGGAGTTCGTGCTTTGTGCAATGCTCTCGGCAGATGGCAAGCCATCTCTGCCGACAGGGAAGGAGCAATATGGGGACACCCGGTGCAATAAAGTCAATCCTTCGCCTTTGGACCATTTGGATAGATCATATTATTATCAATCTCGGAAAGGTGTACCTTCAATGCAGGCCATGACCGATACGAACTTTGAACGGTGTCTACTTATGATATTATACCAGTGGCTGATTCTTTCTAACATTAAATGTACACTGGTCATACTGACAATTATCACCACACAAATAAACAAACTGGTAAGAATAGAAAATGAAGAAATGCGTGTAATTCTTGGGTGCACCAGAAACAATCTTGTCAAACAATGAGATATATTTTAGACTTCGCCACTATAGATAATATACATAAGCCGTTTTCGTCTTTACGGACGGTCAATTGGCAAGTATTCTACTGTGACTACTTCCGAGTGTGCGCTTGTCTTTCTTCACTTTCAGCGCATCCCTAAGTCTCTGGTGACTGTTGCTTTCCTTGCTGTGTCTGAGCTGTTGATTTCCTTGCTGTGTCTGAGCTGTTGCTTTCCTTGCTGTGTCTGAGCTGTTGCTTTCTTTGCTGTGTCTGAGCTGTTGCTTTCCTTGCTGTGTCTGAGCTGTTGCTTTCCTTGCTGTGTCTGAACTGTTGCTTTCCTTGCTGTGTCTGAGCTGTTGATTTCCTTGCTGTGTCTGAGCTGTTGCTTTCCTTGCTGTGTCTGGAGCTGTTGCTTTGCTGTGTCTGAGCTTGTTGCTTTCTTGCTGTGCCTGGAGCTTTGCTTTCCTTTGCTGTCTCTGAACTGTTGCTTTCCTTGCTGTGTCTGAGCTGTTGTTTTCCTTGCTGTGTCTGAGCTGTTGCTTTCCTTGCTGTGTCTGAGCCAAAAGCAAGGGTGAAGTGTCCTCTTCGTTTATGTCTAGTCTGGGCGCAGATATGGGGAATTTGCTTTACCAACTTTGCACAAACCTCCTCTCTAATCTCTGTTTTATCAAAAGGAAAGACAAAGTCAATACGTTTGGAATCGAGCATGGTTTACCATAGATAACAGAGCTAAACTTTCCGGAATATGTACCGTCCTTAACCCTCACTGCAGGACGTAATGTCTACAGCTAAAGGAATAGTCTGAAGAGAGAAAAATCATGGATGGGCCGTATCGAAGTTGTTATCCAGTAGATATGTAGATCTACCGATATAGACATTAGCAGTAACTGAGTACCAACGACTGTGAATATCAATGTTAACATTTCCGTCTACATCCTACTTGACAGAAAGTGAAATATCAATTGTGGAATTGGAAGAAAGGAGACACTTACTGCAGAGAAGCTACGAGATGACCACCTAAAAAGAAACATTAATGCACTAGGTGGCAACTGATCATCCAGTAGCTTGCCCTGATCAGAATGTTGCCACATTAACAGTCCTTCAGAATTGCTCTCGTTCATAGTCCAGATGTTAATCCTTAGTCTCATGTTCGTCCTAGTCACAGAATCCGTCTTGCAGTTTTCCACATCCCTCAATCTTCTTCTTCTCCTCTTTGACAGAAAGTTCTTCTCTCAATTCTCTTCTCCTTTGACAGAAAGTTTCTTTTAATAATCAGTCTTCTCTCAATCTTCTTCTTCTCCTCTTTGACAGAAAGTCTCTTCTCTCAGACTTCCTCTTCTCGTCTTTGACAGAAAGTTTCTTTTAATAATCGTCTTCTCCTCAATCTTCTTCTTCTCCTCTTTGACAGAAAGTCTCTTCTCTCAGATTTCCTCTTCTCGTCTTTGACAGAAAGTTTCTTTTAATAATCGTCTTCTCCTCAATCTTCTTCTTCTCCTCTTTGACAGAAAGTCTCTTCTCTCAGACTTCCTCTTCTCGTCTTTGACAGAAAGTTTCTTTTAATAATCGTCTTCTCCTCAATCTTCTTCTTCTCCTTGACAGAAAGTCTTCTCTCAGACTTCCTCTTCTCGTCTTTGACAGAAAGTTTCTTTTAATAATCGTCTTCTCCTCAATCTTCTTCTTCTCCTCTTTGACAGAAAGTCTCTTCTCTCAGACTTCCTCTTCTCGTCTTTGACAGAAAGTTTCTTTTAATAATCGTCTTCTCCTCAATCTTCTTCTTCTCCTCTTTGACAGAAGGTCTCTTCTCTCAGACTTCCTCTTCTCGTCTTTGACAGAAAGTTTCTTTTAATAATTGTATTCTCTGCAGACTTCCTCTTCTCCTCTTTGACAGAAAGCCTCTTCTCTCAGACTTCCTCTTCTCCTCTTTGTGTTTCTAAGCCCCTGCCTCACTCACCTCTAACGACATGTCTTGTAGGTCGCAGTGCTACTAATCTTTGCTTTCCTTGATAACCCCGGCAACACACGGGCGTGTGTGCGTATGATAATATGGGCTCATATATGTCTATGTGTTTATTGTCTCTTCCTAGGTAGAAGATATAGTTGGCTGTCCACTCTTGCCGTTAAGCGTAGGAATGGGAGTTTTAATTTGTGTTCTATTGCTAGATGAGTCGCCCTTGTGGTGTTGTATCCGTGTTTATGTAGTGTGGTCTGATATTGTCTATCCATCTTTTTCTTGGTCTTCCCTTAGCTCTAGTACCCGATCTCTTTTTATTGTATGCTGTTATTGGTGGTTGGTTGTATTTCATTCTCATTAAATGTCCAAACCACTGCATTTGTTGTCTTTCAATGTATTCGGCTCATATATGTCTATTAACTAAATCTAGATAATTTTACTTTTATCATGAACATGTTAAAGCACATATCTTGTAGTATTACAAACATGTGCATTGCTAAAACATCAAGCTTAATGACAACATTTCATCGATAATTTCTTCTTAGTGGTCAGCTTATGGGGATTAAACATCCTTAGTAATCCTATCCTGTCAGCAGAAATCCGACATTTATTTTTTTTCCCTTATAATCTGGTCATTTTTACTTTTTTTTGGTCGCGTCCGTAGATTTCTTATCATCAATAGGTGCCGCCTCTGCATCGAATGTTGCTGTAGTTGACCTCAACGTCATCTGTATCTTGACAAGATGTTACTCTTTAGCAGGTTGTAATGAGTCCGTCCTTTAATGTTTCTTCCCACTTTAATTTCTACATTTTTTATTCTCTTCTTATTCATTGCGTTCGTTCTTTACGACCAATTTTAATCACTCTTTGTGATATGTTTGATCTTTGCCAAGAACGTGTATACGTTGCACATTGGTTTGGTAGGTCCTAAACGCATAGACTTCTACACGTTTAGTACATGTTCACATTTTTTATTAATACAGTCTTCTTCTTCTTCACCTTTCAACTCCCAACAGAGAACAGATCTTCAACAAATTTCTTCCAGCTCTTCCTCTCTCCTGCCATCCCTTCCAATTATTTCCGCGTTTATTCTATCTTTTTCATATCAGTCTCGAATTCTATTCTCCAGGTATTCTAGACCTTCCCCTACACCTCTCTCCCTGCGGGTTCCATAACATTGCCTATTTTGCAATGCTAAGGTTGGTCTTCTCAATTTGTATTACATCCATCGCCAGCGTCTCTTCCTTAGCTCTTTCTCCAATTGTATCTGCTTAGTTCTTCCTCTGAGTTCCTCGTTTGTAATCTTATCATACCATCTCAGTCCCTCTATTCTACGTAAGTATCCATTTATGAATTTCTGTAGTTTATTAATTTAATCTAACTTGGTTAAAAAGTATATTTACAAAACAAGTATTACAAAACGCGTTTTCATACCATGTGGTGTATTTAAAATTCCATGGACAGCGAAGAAAACAAATGAGGTTTTGGTTTTAAATCAGGCCTGCACACAAAGAAACCTTATCAAAAGAATAAGAATCAGACAAACAAGCTTCTTCGAGCACATAATCCGAAGAGAAGGTTTAGAACAGTTGGTGATAACAGGTAAAATTCAGGGAAGGAGAGATCGTGGAAGACAGAGTGAGAAGATGTTAAGTGGTCTGACATCATGGTTCGACAAAAGATCGACGTCACAACTGATTATCTGCATCAAGGAGAGAGAGTTGTGGAGAGACATGATCACCTACCCCTGCAGGCATGGCACCTGATTTATTGATATTTTTTTAAAACATTCTGTTAGTTTCGTAGTTATCTTTGATCAATCCCACAAAACTGATGATGTGGTCAACATTATGAAGCTCAACTTTATGAATTAGTATTTCTCTGTTATCCAAGAAAGACTGTGCCGACTTGAGAACTGTCAGAAATATATCACACTTTGTTGGAATTAGTACCAGTGCCAGTGGGCGGTCACTTGGACAGTAGTAGTTAAGTAAGTGTAAAATCACACTTTGTTGGAATTAGGACCAGTACCAGTGGGCGTCACTTGGACCGCAGTAGTTGAATAAGTGAAACTCTGTACTTACTGTCATAAGATGCAACATCTGATAAATGAAACAGCAGACCGATTGGCCAAGGAAGGTGCTGCAGGAGAGCAATCGGATGTGCTAGTTACTTACCACCAAAAGAAAAGGATGATTAAATCAATCAGAAAGCCACAAATACCAACAAAAGACGACTACTATAATATGAGCAGAATAGAACAATTTGTCATTCTGCGCCTTAGAACAGGACACAATCGACAGGTGGACAGACACATCAGACTGCAGAGCACATACTTCAAAACTGCCCCGAATATGATATACTGCGGCAAACTCACTGGCCTAACGAAACAACACTGGACATAACGGATCTCCGTGTGAGCTACAAAAGACAGTAAAGTTTATACAAAAGACAACATTCAATATATAGTCAATATTTCAAGCGAACGAAAGAAAGGAAGGAAGGAAATCACACTTTCTCTATGTGAATCCTGATCCTGTGTCCTGGCGTCTATAAGCAAATATATCGTTTTACTTCATTCATACCGTCAATCAGGTTACATAATCTGCATATTTGAATATAAATTTATATAATTATTCATATACGGAAAAACTGCATTAAAACTATGAAGCAATAGCGAAACACGTAAAAACAAAGTACTGTAGTTTTACAAAATACACATACAATAACAATACACAGCAACGTTTCGACCAAAAGACTTTTATCAATCAAAGGATACAAGAAAGGTGAAGAATTTCACCTCTCGCACAACACACAACATGTAAGAGTCAAAAATGTGACTAAAAACGAATAACGAAAAAAAGAAAAAACTAGTTTGGTAAAAAAGAAGAAAAACAATATAAATCATTTATATATATATATAAAACCCATATACAATTAACATACACACATATAGAATATGGAGTAGGAAAACAGACAGTATTAAGAAGGAAAGGAATGTGGTGTGTTGAGTCCATGAGGTCACAAGGTACCATATAAAGATATAAAACGATTCTCTATAACAAATCGACTTCGATCATCAGATGAACATGATCGCATAGCCGTGACCCAGATATAATTATTATTCAGGATAATCTTATTATTATCAAAAATGTATATTTTATATCAGCAACAAATGATTATTTTAACCTAAAATTAAATCGTAACAAGCATCCACAGAATCGTAACATGAGTCCACAGAATTGTAACATAAGTCCACAGAGTCTGATTACCTACTTTGTACAGAAATATCTATTGTCGCTACGTTACATCTCAGACTGTCTAGTATTACAAGCCACCTGATGTATCTATTTGATCAGTTATCAGATATTTGTCTAAATTCTAAATGAATCTACAAGTTTCAATCTATCGTCACGTTGAAATATGATAAGGGTCTAACTATGGTCTAACCTGTAACTAATATAAGATGTGGGTCTCTATGGTATAGAGGTTAAGCGATCGCCTCTCGTGACAAAAGTACTCGATTCGCTCCCTTCCAGAGATCCCTGATCTCAGTGTAGGTGAAATCGAGTGCTTAGTCCTATCGGAGACGAATGATAAAAAAACGTAGATCTCATGTTCAATCTGAGCACCTAAATGAACCCTCGGTAGTTTAAAATCGAGAAGGGCAGCTGGAAAGCCCCTGCCCGAGCAAAATTCATTAGAAAAAAGATTTTAAATAAAATTCCTACAACATATCTTCATCATCTTAAAAATTACACCGGGGACCCTCGCCGGTGCTACGGTATCGTGCACTGCAGCTGAAATCTGCCTGTGTAAGAAAGAGATCGGAGCACACATGGTTACTCATGGAAGCGCAATGATGATAGTGCTATCACTCAACCAACTAACATCAGATGTAATGACATTGCTAAAGTATGTATTTAAATGAATTTTAGCATTCCGACTATCCTTATCTACGTCTCTCTCTTCTTTTCTAAAATAGACGTTGAATAAATAGAGCGATTTATGGAGTTTGGAATTATACGTTGTACAAGTAGAGCTGGATGCTTGAGGGGCAGAGAGAGAGAAATGTGTTTAACAAGCGATTCACAAGAACCATCACTATACATACCCTTCGAAATATGTTCGAGGAATCTGAGCACCTACGGGTCTGCCCGGAGTGCTGTGACGTCAGTTCAGAAACCAATAATCAATAACCAATACTCGTATTTTACAAACTTTTCAACTCTTTTTTTAAAATTTTTCTTTCTTTTTGAAAAAATTTTCGTTTCATTAACTTCTGCTTTGCGTTTCTCATATTATTTAATTATTATTTCTTCTTATTTGTTTCTTAAATGTATATTTCTTCAATGTTCAACTAATGTAATTGATGTTATAATTGTGTCTTTTCTATGATTTCCGAACGCTTTCATTGACCTTTTATTCTCGCTTTTAAAAGGTCAAAGGTGATGAAATAACTTCATTCCACCAGATTTGCCTGTATGGAAGGAGTGTGGAAGTAGTGATTGAGTGAGTTAGTTGATTGATTAAAGATTGAGTGAGTTGAAGTACGTGAGTGAGTGAGCGAGCGAGTGAGCCAGTCAGACAGCCAACCAGCCAGCCAGTCAGTGAGTTAGTCAATCAACTAGTCAATCAGTCAGAGTCAGTCAGTGGGTCAGTCAGTCAGATAATCATTCAGTGAGTTAGTGAGCATCACCGACCAAGTCAATCATTGTGAAATCATTTCTAACTTGCAAAAAAGAACGTACAAATAACTGAAACAGAAGATACGATAGATAATACTACAAATAATTATATAGGAACTATATCAAGTTTAACAAGTCAAAAAAGTAAAATAATCAGAACATGTGTGCGCTAATAGAGTGATAATATGAGAATGTGATAACTAAAGATATTATAGTTACCAGTTAGATTTATGCATTATTTACTGATTTGAAATAGCTGAGGTGATAGACTTGGCAAATACATTGCAAAATCTATGGAGATCACACAGATGTTGTTGTTTGTCTGTCCATCTGGTTCTTGGTCTTCCTCTGGTTCTGCGTCATGGTTGCTATAGGCGCGAAATGATAGTAGATAGTTATCATTAAGTGACCGTACCATTGTATTTGTTGTCTGCTAATATGTTGGATGCATGGTGTGATTCCAACGACATTTCTAATGTTCCAGTTTCTCAATCCGGTCTTCTTCTTCTTTGCGTTCGTTCTTTACGACCAATTTTAATCACTCTTTGTGATATGTTTGATCTTTGCCAAGAACGTGTATACGTTGCATATTGGTTTGGTAGGCCCTAAACGCATAGACATGTTGCATCCGATTTCAGCCAAACCTCCTTAGTCGCCTCTTACGATATGCGTGCAGGTAACTGTGGTCCTATTCTTTACACCCCAAATTTGGGACCCGGTAACCATTCGAGAGAATCCGGTCTTGTAACATTGATGGCTTTATTTTAAACAGTTCGTTTCACAAGTTGCGATCTTTCTCGCTTTGAATTTAGTTTAAGACAATGTTTGACATTGATAACAGAGAGCTGGTTGAAATATGTAATTTATCAGTTTTCGCTTGACTGCCGTGTCTATGTTTGTGGTAGACAGTGGATTAAGTACACAATCAGAGATCGCCAAAGAAAAAGAATACTGGGAAGTAAAAGCTGCTGGAATGATGTTGACTACATCATCCATCATGTACCCTTGGTCAAAGACAAAAGCAGACCTACTACTTTAATCCTCGTGTCCATTGTTTCCCGTTGGTCAAATACAAGCATACCACTGTAATCCCAGTCAATATACCTTATGTTATGAAAACTGTTGTTCTGTTTACCTTACTTTACTAAACATGATTTCTATGTATTTCTTGATAATGTTAATGGAAGTGCTAGAAAATAGAATTGTATTTAGATATTTGTTACGTGCGCGGTGTAAACATTCTATTTTAAGAATATAAAATTTGTTTGTTGATCTGATAGTGTTGTAGAAGTAATGGATACAATTTGCAATGACGAGTTTATTTATCAGCAAAACAAAACAAGT
Source organism: Arion vulgaris (assembly GCA_020796225.1). Classification (NCBI taxonomy): domain Eukaryota; kingdom Metazoa; phylum Mollusca; class Gastropoda; order Stylommatophora; family Arionidae; genus Arion; species Arion vulgaris. The sequence continues at coordinate 35,229,637 of CM036762.1, read as the reverse complement.
GAAAAACTCGCTTTTATAATATACAGTGTAATGGTAAATGCGATGTTATGTCTGTATTGTTCTTCTACAACGGCACAGCGGAATGAGAAAATTGAAGTATTTGGACATATAAAAAGACACGAAGGGTTGGAGAAGACTATTATGTCAGAAGGAATCTTTAGGTAAAGAGGAGAAGAGAAAGACAACGGAGAAGATGGAATCAGAATTAAACTGATGAGTTGAGCATGACGACTTGGAGGCGGAACGTCTGGTCTAGGAAAGAGAGAATTTTCAAAGACTTTTATGGTGGCAAAGACCTACTCAGGACAAACTATTTGATGATTATGACAGCGGCACGAGTCAAGTCTTGATACCTTCACATAGAGCCAATTAGATATGTTACAATGCTGCAGTACAATTGAGTTGATGTTATACTATAACGTAAGGTTTATGTTTGTAAAATCTGACAGGTAGTCATCATCTGTAAAATATGCATGCCATTATCTGGACAAATACTGCGACCTATACCATCTATGACTGGAAAGAAGCCAGATTTATACTAACCAACCTGAGAATAGAGAACCAAGAAATTCATAACAACTGACACCCATCGTTAAAAGGCGAAGATGGAGGTGGATTTGGGACTTATGTCGTGTTCTATTGACTAGAACATCTCTCCGGTGGGCAGCTTATGGAAAAGAAGGCATGGGCGTCCAAAGGAAATACGGAGAAAAACTGTAAAAGGAGAGTTGAATGATTGGTGCCTGACATGGGGAAACAATTGATAGAAAAGCGACAGGACAGCAGCAATAGAAATCTCTTGTGAAAGTCTTATGTATAAAACGGGACATGAAGAAGATATAGCTAGACACCCATCGTAAATGCACAGTAAGTAGAAACATGATGATCCTCTTGTCTTGAACATTTGGACATATGCCTAAAGCTCTAAACCCGAAGGGCTGACTTCAATGCATCGTGTTTTACTACGTATGGCTTGATCTCTCTCCACAGCAATGGCATTCGACCTGCAGATAGTATTGCTCGAAGCACTAAAGATGTAGCTGTTGCAACAATTCTGTATCTGAAAAAAAGTTATTCACGAACAGAACAGGACTTTTGAGTTCGACCCATTACCTTCGGAATGTAAAGCAATGGTTTAACCACAGAGACCCCATGGACACATGCCTAGGGTTTCAGTAGAACTTGGCATAACTAGGAAATCTGGTGGAGGGAAATGAGCACATTGAGCCTCTGCTGAGTGCTGTTTCATATACTAGCGAAACACGTAAAAACAAAGTACTATAGTTTTACAACATATAGAAACAGTGACGATAAACAGCAACGTTTCGACCAAAAGGCCTTTATCCAGCAAACGATACAACAAGAGTGACGAATTTCAAAGAACACTACAAATGGACGATTACATACGGAAACATTCAAATATATCTAATGAAAATCTAAGATTAAAAACGAATAACGAAATGAGTGCAACACAAAACTAGAAGTGGGAAAGAAGAGAAACAATAAACAATCAAGTGAATATATTGTATGAATAAATTGTATCATATACTAGTATAAAGAGTCCCTCTTTCCTTAGTGCTATATTAGTTTAATTATGGCTATTTTCGACTAGTACAAATCCACATACGTCAGCTAGTAAATGCTATGTACAATATAAATGCTACATGTCATTGGGTCAAAGAACAAGTCCAAGGGTCACTAGATATTTAAAAAGAAGACCCACAATACACGCTATGCGATGTCGTCGACATCTCACCATCAGCATGTAGTTCTCCGTATTTTTCTGCTAACCGACTGGGAAGACCTCAGGAACCATTACAGTAGAGAAAATAATCCACTCCAAGTGAAGAATTTGTTATTGAGCCCATTGGACTACTAAATAAGTGTTCTAACTACTGCAATATCTCATCTCATCTTTGTCAGCAATGATGCTGATATACGTTTGAAAAACAGAAACGTTGAATTATATCACTATTCACTTATCTGCTTCTCCTAAAAAGAGGCTTTACTACGTTGTGATGCAGTATAAATCGTGACTACCATTTAATCGCCTTCTGGTTGACAATATCCGTTTTTCAAATGTAGTTTGTTTGGTGCTGAATCCCAGCATCTGTAATAGGATATTCTGGAGTGGCAATCCTGTCGCAGTTGCTGCAGGTGAAACTGGAGACTGGAGCTGATACATAGGATGGTCTTTATGTCTCTGCGTTTTTTTACTTCCATATGTTATGGCGTTTCTCTTCTTTTCGAGACATTCCTCACTGCCGCACGCCATGCTTGCCGGTCTTTGGCCAACCGCTCCCAATTTGCTCTGTCTATACTGCAAGAAGTTAGATCACGATTGCAGGTGTCAATAAAGTGTAGTAATAGCCGCCCATACTGTCTAGTATCAGTTGGGAGTTGGCCATATAGATTGTACTTTGGGATTCTATCATCGCTCATACTGCACACATTATATACAATTCAATCAATTTGACCTTCGGATACATAAAAAAGGAAGGCAACCTAAGTTTATACTACTTAATTTAAATATGTTTTCTACACTAACATATTTTTGTTCTATAAATTTCTCAACTAATACAGCTGTTTTTGTTTGTTGTTTTTTAAATCTGATGTTTACCTCAAATATCACGAAACCTCGTATCGACCACACACTCGATAAATTTAGAATATCCATTAGCTACGCCTGCGGTGCTGATAATCTGACTAATTCCTCTTCCCTAGTTTTCGTCTGTTAACAAAGATTTTTTTTAACGAATTTGAACATCTCTCCGATATCGTTCCCACCAGTGCTTGCAGTTTTGAATCACAAACATGTTTAACTAATTTTGTGAGAGTTTTCCTGGAGGTATATACTTGAACATGATTAAAGTTAGCAAACGATGAACCGTTTTATCTTAGTCACTAGAAATTAATGCATGCTAAAATAACAAACCTGACGTCGGAAATGAGCTTTCCGAATCTTCAGTAACAAGATTAAGTACCATCTCTATCATCATCAGCAGGTGCCGTGCCGGCTGGCGTAGGCGATCTTGGATCTCCACAAATCTCTGTCTTTGGTGTTTGCTATCATCTCAGGTATTAAGGCTCTACCGTCCCATAAAGTTAGGCTATCCAAAATTTTCTCTCTCTGTCTTCCTGTCTCGTCTATCATCTCCATATCCGTTTCTAATCAATATGCTACATTTTGCGTCTCTTGCAAGGTAGGCAAGACTATTATTTGTCAATTTTTTTTTAGTGTTTCAATCTTAATTACTGGGATGTATGATTCTTCAAGTTATTCCTCAGAGTTTCCTTCTGGCATGGACCTCGGCATGGCTCGAATTAACATATTGCATAAGCGTTCTCCTATCGACTCTGATACAAGAAGGATGTGGGTTCATCCCACACTCAACGTTCCACATGTGAAGAAAGGAATTGACCCTCCTACTTCCTGCACACTAGAAGCTAGAAATGGGAAGTGACATCATATCCTAAGGTCTGAAAAGGCTACGGGAATTTTTTTTTTTTTTAACACCAGCAGAATGTCATGTCCTGTTCTTCACCTTAAAAACTTCAAGTAGCATGTCTTTTGCAAAACATCTCCCTCTTCAAAGCCAACCTTGATAACTCGATCTCTAGCCAATTATCCTCTCCCCGCGGTTCAACGTTTTTTTGGTTATAACTTGTTGCAACTGTTGACTTGGTTTTCCTTTGTTTCATCTTCCAAGAAACGATCTTCTCCATTATAACATTTGCAAAGCCATATTTAGATATCACAATAACAATTTAGTATCATAGATAAGATATTGCTTATGAGATCATTATCTTCAGGTGCCGTGCCGGTTGGCGTGGCGATCTTGGAACTAAAGAAATCTCTGGTAATTGATATCATCTCAGATGTTGACGCTCTTCCGTGCCATGAACACTATCCAAAATTTGCTCTCTCTGTCTTCCTCTGTTTAGTTGTTACAATGTGTTCTATACCTCCCTTTCTCATCATTCAAATATATCTAATGAAAATCTAAGATTAAAAACGAATAACGAAATGAGTGCAACACAAAACTAGAAGTGGGAAAGAAGAGAAACAATAAACAATCAAGTGAATATATTGTATGAATAAATTGTATCATATACTAGTATAAAGAGTCCCTCTTTCCTTAGTGCTATATTAGTTTAATTATGGCTATTTTCGACTAGTACAAATCCACATACGTCAGCTAGTAAATGCTATGTACAATATAAATGCTACATGTCATTGGGTCAAAGAACAAGTCCAAGGGTCACTAGATATTTAAAAAGAAGACCCACAATACACGCTATGCGATGTCGTCGACATCTCACCATCAGCATGTAGTTCTCCGTATTTCTCTGCTAACCGACTGGGAAGACCTCAGGAACCATTACAGTAGAGAAAATAATCCACTCCAAGTGAAGAATTTGTTATTGAGCCCATTGGACTACTAAATAAGTGTTCTAACTACTGCAATATCTCATCTCATCTTTGTCAGCAATGATGCTGATATACGTTTGAAAAACAGAAACGTTGAATTATATCACTATTCACTTATCTGCTTCTCCTAAAAAGAGGCTTTACTACGTTGTGATGCAGTATAAATCGTGACTACCATTTAATCGCCTTCTGGTTGACAATATCCGTTTTTCAAATGTAGTTTGTTTGGTGCTGAATCCCAGCATCTGTAATAGGATATTCTGGAGTGGCAATCCTGTCGCAGTTGCTGCAGGTGAAACTGGAGACTGGAGCTGATACATAGGATGGTCTTTATGTTCTCTGCGTTTTTTTTTTACTTCCATATGTTATGGCGTTTCTCTTCTTTTCGAGACATTCCTCACTGCCGCACGCCATGCTTGCCGGTCTTTGGCCAACCGCTCCCAATTTGCTCTGTCTATACTGCAAGAAGTTAGATCACGATTGCAGGTGTCAATAAAGTGTAGTAATAGCCGCCCATACTGTCTAGTATCAGTTGGGAGTTGGCCATATAGATTGTACTTTGGGATTCTATCATCGCTCATACTGCACACATTATATACAATTCAATCAATTTGACCTTCGGATACATAAAAAAGGAAGGCAACCTAAGTTTATACTACTTAATTTAAATATGTTTTCTACACTAACATATTTTTGTTCTATAAATTTCTCAACTAATACAGCTGTTTTTGTTTGTTGTTTTTTAAATCTGATGTTTACCTCAAATATCACGAAACCTCGTATCGACCACACACTCGATAAATTTAGAATATCCATTAGCCTAGCCTGCGGTGCTGATAATCTGACTAATTCCTCTTCCCTAGTTTTCGTCTGTTAACAAAGATTTTTTTTAACGAATTTGAACATCTCTCCGATATCGTTCCCACCAGTGCTTGCAGTTTTGAATCACAAACATGTTTAACTAATTTTGTGAGAGTTTTCCTGGAGGTATATACTTGAACATGATTAAAGTTAGCAAACGATGAACCGTTTTATCTTAGTCACTAGAAATTAATGCATGCTAAAATAACAAACCTGACGTCGGAAATGAGCTTTCCGAATCTTCAGTAACAAGATTAAGTACCATCTCTATCATCATCAGCAGGTGCCGTGCCGGCTGGCGTAGGCGATCTTGGATCTCCACAAATCTCTGTCTTTGGTGTTTGCTATCATCTCAGGTATTAAGGCTCTACCGTCCCATAAAGTTAGGCTATCCAAAATTTTCTCTCTCTGTCTTCCTGTCTCGTCTATCATCTCCATATCCGTTTCTAATCAATATGCTACATTTTGCGTCTCTTGCAAGGTAGGCAAGACTATTATTTGTCAATTTTTTTTTAGTGTTTCAATCTTAATTACTGGGATGTATGATTCTTCAAGTTATTCCTCAGAGTTTCCTTCTGGCATGGACCTCGGCATGGCTCGAATTAACATATTGCATAAGCGTTCTCCTATCGACTCTGATACAAGAAGGATGTGGGTTCATCCCACACTCAACGTTCCACATGTGAAGAAAGGAATTGACCCTCCTACTTCCTGCACACTAGAAGCTAGAAATGGGAAGTGACATCATATCCTAAGGTCTGAAAAGGCTACGGAATTTTTTTTTTTAACACCAGCAGAATGTCATGTCCTGTTCTTCACCTTAAAAACTTCAAGTAGCATGTCTTTTGCAAAACATCTCCCTCTTCAAAGCCAACCTTGATAACTCGATCTCTAGCCAATTATCCTCTCCCCGCGGTTCAACGTTTTTTTGGTTATAACTTGTTGCAACTGTTGACTTGGTTTTCCTTTGTTTCATCTTCCAAGAAACGATCTTCTCCATTATAACATTTGCAAAGCCATATTTAGATATCACAATAACAATTTAGTATCATAGATAAGATATTGCTTATGAGATCATTATCTTCAGGTGCCGTGCCGGTTGGCGTGGCGATCTTGGAACTAAAGAAATCTCTGGTAATTGATATCATCTCAGATGTTGACGCTCTTCCGTGCCATGAACACTATCCAAAATTTGCTCTCTCTGTCTTCCTCTGTTTAGTTGTTACAATGTGTTCTATACCTCCCTTTCTCATCATTCAAATATATCTAATGAAAATCTAAGATTAAAAACGAATAACGAAATGAGTGCAACACAAAACTAGAAGTGGGAAAGAAGAGAAACAATAAACAATCAAGTGAATATATTGTATGAATAAATTGTATCATATACTAGTATAAAGAGTCCCTCTTTCCTTAGTGCTATATTAGTTTAATTATGGCTATTTTCGACTAGTACAAATCCACATACGTCAGCTAGTAAATGCTATGTACAATATAAATGCTACATGTCATTGGGTCAAAGAACAAGTCCAAGGGTCACTAGATATTTAAAAAGAAGACCCACAATACACGCTATGCGATGTCGTCGACATCTCACCATCAGCATGTAGTTCTCCGTATTTCTCTGCTAACCGACTGGGAAGACCTCAGGAACCATTACAGTAGAGAAAATAATCCACTCCAAGTGAAGAATTTGTTATTGAGCCCATTGGACTACTAAATAAGTGTTCTAACTACTGCAATATCTCATCTCATCTTTGTCAGCAATGATGCTGATATACGTTTGAAAAACAGAAACGTTGAATTATATCACTATTCACTTATCTGCTTCTCCTAAAAAGAGGCTTTACTACGTTGTGATGCAGTATAAATCGTGACTACCATTTAATCGCCTTCTGGTTGACAATATCCGTTTTTCAAATGTAGTTTGTTTGGTGCTGAATCCCAGCATCTGTAATAGGATATTCTGGAGTGGCAATCCTGTCGCAGTTGCTGCAGGTGAAACTGGAGACTGGAGCTGATACATAGGATGGTCTTTATGTTCTCTGCGTTTTTTTTTTACTTCCATATGTTATGGCGTTTCTCTTCTTTTCGAGACATTCCTCACTGCCGCACGCCATGCTTGCCGGTCTTTGGCCAACCGCTCCCAATTTGCTCTGTCTATACTGCAAGAAGTTAGATCACGATTGCAGGTGTCAATAAAGTGTAGTAATAGCCGCCCATACTGTCTAGTATCAGTTGGGAGTTGGCCATATAGATTGTACTTTGGGATTCTATCATCGCTCATACTGCACACATTATATACAATTCAATCAATTTGACCTTCGGATACATAAAAAAGGAAGGCAACCTAAGTTTATACTACTTAATTTAAATATGTTTTCTACACTAACATATTTTTGTTCTATAAATTTCTCAACTAATACAGCTGTTTTTGTTTGTTGTTTTTTAAATCTGATGTTTACCTCAAATATCACGAAACCTCGTATCGACCACACACTCGATAAATTTAGAATATCCATTAGCTACGCCTGCGGTGCTGATAATCTGACTAATTCCTCTTCCCTAGTTTTCGTCTGTTAACAAAGATTTTTTTTAACGAATTTGAACATCTCTCCGATATCGTTCCCACCAGTGCTTGCAGTTTTGAATCACAAACATGTTTAACTAATTTTGTGAGAGTTTTCCTGGAGGTATATACTTGAACATGATTAAAGTTAGCAAACGATGAACCGTTTTATCTTAGTCACTAGAAATTAATGCATGCTAAAATAACAAACCTGACGTCGGAAATGAGCTTTCCGAATCTTCAGTAACAAGATTAAGTACCATCTCTATCATCATCAGCAGGTGCCGTGCCGGCTGGCGTAGGCGATCTTGGATCTCCACAAATCTCTGTCTTTGGTGTTTGCTATCATCTCAGGTATTAAGGCTCTACCGTCCCATAAAGTTAGGCTATCCAAAATTTTCTCTCTCTGTCTTCCTGTCTCGTCTATCATCTCCATATCCGTTTCTAATCAATATGCTACATTTTGCGTCTCTTGCAAGGTAGGCAAGACTATTATTTGTCAATTTTTTTTTAGTGTTTCAATCTTAATTACTGGGATGTATGATTCTTCAAGTTATTCCTCAGAGTTTCCTTCTGGCATGGACCTCGGCATGGCTCGAATTAACATATTGCATAAGCGTTCTCCTATCGACTCTGATACAAGAAGGATGTGGGTTCATCCCACACTCAACGTTCCACATGTGAAGAAAGGAATTGACCCTCCTACTTCCTGCACACTAGAAGCTAGAAATGGGAAGTGACATCATATCCTAAGGTCTGAAAAGGCTACGGGAATTTTTTTTTTTTTTAACACCAGCAGAATGTCATGTCCTGTTCTTCACCTTAAAAACTTCAAGTAGCATGTCTTTTGCAAAACATCTCCCTCTTCAAAGCCAACCTTGATAACTCGATCTCTAGCCAATTATCCTCTCCCCGCGGTTCAACGTTTTTTTGGTTATAACTTGTTGCAACTGTTGACTTGGTTTTCCTTTGTTTCATCTTCCAAGAAACGATCTTCTCCATTATAACATTTGCAAAGCCATATTTAGATATCACAATAACAATTTAGTATCATAGATAAGATATTGCTTATGAGATCATTATCTTCAGGTGCCGTGCCGGTTGGCGTGGCGATCTTGGAACTAAAGAAATCTCTGGTAATTGATATCATCTCAGATGTTGACGCTCTTCCGTGCCATGAACACTATCCAAAATTTGCTCTCTCTGTCTTCCTCTGTTTAGTTGTTACAATGTGTTCTATACCTCCCTTTCTCATCATTCAAATATATCTAATGAAAATCTAAGATTAAAAACGAATAACGAAATGAGTGCAACACAAAACTAGAAGTGGAAAGAAGAGAAACAATAAACAATCAAGTGAATATATTGTATGAATAAATTGTATCATATACTAGTATAAAGAGTCCCTCTTTCCTTAGTGCTATATTAGTTTAATTATGGCTATTTTCGACTAGTACAAATCCACATACGTCAGCTAGTAAATGCTATGTACAATATAAATGCTACATGTCATTGGGTCAAAGAACAAGTCCAAGGGTCACTAGATATTTAAAAAGAAGACCCACAATACACGCTATGCGATGTCGTCGACATCTCACCATCAGCATGTAGTTCTCCGTATTTCTCTGCTAACCGACTGGGAAGACCTCAGGAACCATTACAGTAGAGAAAATAATCCACTCCAAGTGAAGAATTTGTTATTGAGCCCATTGGACTACTAAATAAGTGTTCTAACTACTGCAATATCTCATCTCATCTTTGTCAGCAATGATGCTGATATACGTTTGAAAAACAGAAACGTTGAATTATATCACTATTCACTTATCTGCTTCTCCTAAAAAGAGGCTTTACTACGTTGTGATGCAGTATAAATCGTGACTACCATTTAATCGCCTTCTGGTTGACAATATCCGTTTTTCAAATGTAGTTTGTTTGGTGCTGAATCCCAGCATCTGTAATAGGATATTCTGGAGTGGCAATCCTGTCGCAGTTGCTGCAGGTGAAACTGGAGACTGGAGCTGATACATAGGATGGTCTTTATGTTCTCTGCGTTTTTTTTTTACTTCCATATGTTATGGCGTTTCTCTTCTTTTCGAGACATTCCTCACTGCCGCACGCCATGCTTGCCGGTCTTTGGCCAACCGCTCCCAATTTGCTCTGTCTATACTGCAAGAAGTTAGATCACGATTGCAGGTGTCAATAAAGTGTAGTAATAGCCGCCCATACTGTCTAGTATCAGTTGGGAGTTGGCCATATAGATTGTACTTTGGGATTCTATCATCGCTCATACTGCACACATTATATACAATTCAATCAATTTGACCTTCGGATACATAAAAAAGGAAGGCAACCTAAGTTTATACTACTTAATTTAAATATGTTTTCTACACTAACATATTTTTGTTCTATAAATTTCTCAACTAATACAGCTGTTTTTGTTTGTTGTTTTTTAAATCTGATGTTTACCTCAAATATCACGAAACCTCGTATCGACCACACACTCGATAAATTTAGAATATCCATTAGCTACGCCTGCGGTGCTGATAATCTGACTAATTCCTCTTCCCTAGTTTTCGTCTGTTAACAAAGATTTTTTTTAACGAATTTGAACATCTCTCCGATATCGTTCCCACCAGTGCTTGCAGTTTTGAATCACAAACATGTTTAACTAATTTTGTGAGAGTTTTCCTGGAGGTATATACTTGAACATGATTAAAGTTAGCAAACGATGAACCGTTTTATCTTAGTCACTAGAAATTAATGCATGCTAAAATAACAAACCTGACGTCGGAAATGAGCTTTCCGAATCTTCAGTAACAAGATTAAGTACCATCTCTATCATCATCAGCAGGTGCCGTGCCGGCTGGCGTAGGCGATCTTGGATCTCCACAAATCTCTGTCTTTGGTGTTTGCTATCATCTCAGGTATTAAGGCTCTACCGTCCCATAAAGTTAGGCTATCCAAAATTTTCTCTCTCTGTCTTCCTGTCTCGTCTATCATCTCCATATCCGTTTCTAATCAATATGCTACATTTTGCGTCTCTTGCAAGGTAGGCAAGACTATTATTTGTCAATTTTTTTTTAGTGTTTCAATCTTAATTACTGGGATGTATGATTCTTCAAGTTATTCCTCAGAGTTTCCTTCTGGCATGGACCTCGGCATGGCTCGAATTAACATATTGCATAAGCGTTCTCCTATCGACTCTGATACAAGAAGGATGTGGGTTCATCCCACACTCAACGTTCCACATGTGAAGAAAGGAATTGACCCTCCTACTTCCTGCACACTAGAAGCTAGAAATGGGAAGTGACATCATATCCTAAGGTCTGAAAAGGCTACGGAATTTTTTTTTTTAACACCAGCAGAATGTCATGTCCTGTTCTTCACCTTAAAAACTTCAAGTAGCATGTCTTTTGCAAAACATCTCCCTCTTCAAAGCCAACCTTGATAACTCGATCTCTAGCCAATTATCCTCTCCCCGCGGTTCAACGTTTTTTTGGTTATAACTTGTTGCAACTGTTGACTTGGTTTTCCTTTGTTTCATCTTCCAAGAAACGATCTTCTCCATTATAACATTTGCAAAGCCATATTTAGATATCACAATAACAATTTAGTATCATAGATAAGATATTGCTTATGAGATCATTATCTTCAGGTGCCGTGCCGGTTGGCGTGGCGATCTTGGAACTAAAGAAATCTCTGGTAATTGATATCATCTCAGATGTTGACGCTCTTCCGTGCCATGAACACTATCCAAAATTTGCTCTCTCTGTCTTCCTCTGTTTAGTTGTTACAATGTGTTCTATACCTCCCTTTCTCATCACATGCCCGAAAACTGATGAATCCCACTTTCTTACGTTGATTATAAGCTTTGTTCGAACATTCACAAAATCATATTTACAAGTAACAATAATAATTTACTATCCTAGATAAGATATTACTTAGAAACTAATTTTGTTATAATCTACCTATCATCACCATCAAATAGCTTGTCCTGAGCAGAACTTTGCCACCCCAACAGTTCTCCAGAATTTCTCATAGACCTCTGCAACCGTCATGTTCAAACCATCAGTTACATACTGAATCCATCTTCTCTGTGGACTTTCTTTTCTTCTCTTTGCTGTACATTTCTCTTCTTCTTGAATATATCTATACAACAACAAAATACTAGAAAATAAAAACATGCTATTGGAAAAAATGCATTGCTAACAGAAATCAGTAATAGATTGCTAACAGACGGTGAGCCTCAACAGGCAATGCTAAACAGGAGGTACAGGGCAGAAGCTCGCTCATACAAAATATAGGAGGCAGTGAAAAACAACAAGTCAGAAGCGCACACAAAATGCCCACTTTAATAATCTCTTATCCTGACGATGTGAAACAAAACAGGATTAGAGAAAAACTAAGAAAAAGAAGAAGAAATATATTTTTTAAATATCAAAACAAGATGTCACATAATTTGGCAAAGTTTTAAAATCCGATTAAATCTATGTTTGTATATTTAACTTCCTTGTCTGTCACTGTTAATTAGTTCAGAGTTTCTATTCCCATGTCTGTTTCGTAAAGTCTGAGTACAAGATATTTTATCATACTTTCGATCTAAACATAATAATATGACATCCCACGTTAAGAGGATTTTATTTTCATATCTCTTCTCTTCATCATCAATATACAGAAATAAGAGTTTGTGGTTAGTATCGCTGTGTTTGGTAATGTGTTTTTTTTCCTTGAAGCCCTTTAATACTTGTTTAAAAGGTTTTAAAACCGAAGACTTTAAAGACTTAATTGTACCGAGATTTACCACATATAGCTCGGTCCCTCTCGGCAGAAATGACACGCCACATGCCGAGAGTATTGAACAAAGCACGAACTCCGTAGCTCCTGCAACAATCCAAGGGGTCTCTGGAAAAAACTGCACTCATGAATAGAATAGAATAGAATAGAATAGAACGGCGCAGTCCGGATTCGAACCCACGACCTTCGACTCGCAAGGCAAAGTGCTTAACCACTCAGCCACAGAGACCCCCACTCCCTTAATACGTGTACACTCTATTTATTGATAGTATTCATCGACTATGTTGCTTTCCCTTGGGCTACATATGAATGATGTGTGCATGTATGTTATATGTGTACACCTGTGTGTCTTTGAAGCTACCTATGTATGATGTGTGCATGTATGTTATATGTGTACATCTGTGTGTCTTTGAAGCTACCTATGTATGATGTGTGCATGTATGTTATATGTGTACACCTGTGTGTCTTTCAAGCTACCTATGTATGATGTGTGTATTTATGTTATATGTGTGCATCTGTGTGTCTTTGAAGCTACCTATGTATGATGTGTGCATGTATGTTATATGTGTACATCTGTGTGTCTGGATGATGTGTGCATGTATGTTATATGTGTACATCTGTGTGTCTGGATGATGGGGTTTTATCTCAAATATACAATGATGAAATATGCAATGATGAAAGGGGGTAATACTTGTAAATGAAGGGTTTATGTTCAAATATAATACACAGCACGAGTCACGTAGATGTTATAAATGCAAACGAGGGTTATATAAGCAAAGTATTGTGTTGTTTCTCATCAATCATAACCCTGGTATGATATGGCTATCCATTTTATACGGCAGGGGCGTGATCTTAAACAGTTGAGGATGCAAATGGCCGGTCACTCCTCCATATTTAAAAAACTGTTATTCTTTATTTGCATACACAAGCTACAATATTGTAGAAAATATATTACTGACGGAAAGAAGATGACAGGTATGAGACAGAGAGAGAGAGAGAGAGAGTAGAGGATGTAGAGAGAAAGATATAAAGAGAAATGAACAAAACAAATAACAAATGAGTAGCTTACAGATTGTGAAAAGATTGTCCATGAATGTCATCACAATCCTGTCCAAATCTGACGATGTTTATCTAACTTCTTATTATTGTTTCCTCTAATTTCTTTTTGCCTCACATTCTCAGGATAAGAAGAGATTTCTAGAGCGGGCTTTTGTCTGCGCTTCATTAATAGTGGTTTTTCACCGCCTCTGTGAATTCTAAGGTCTACATTTTGCGTGGACGGCCTTTTGCTTTGTATCCACTTTATCAGAGAACCATTGCTATTTGATGTGGCCCGTTTGTTGGGAATCTGCTTATGTGGCCGAACCAATTTGGCTTACTGCAAAGCGCAATGTGTTATCAAAATACTCGTCAGTTAATCCAATTGTTGCTTTGTATTTAGTTTATTTATTTTGAAGAAAAAAAATATTCACAGACATATGTACTACGAAACAGTGAGGCAACTTTTTAAACAGTTGATATGATCTTTGGATAATTTTCATGTGGAAATTATGTTTTATAAAATCCCGGTAACCTAGAGATATCCAAGTTGATTTTAGCATGCCATTCTCTAGCAATTGGATAAGTTCCATTTGCATGTCCACCAAATCAGCATTAAGGTCGATACTAAAAGGTGATGAGAAGCACATTAACTTTGTTTCATTGAGATGTGAATCTTTGAAACGGTCAACAAACTGACTGTGAACGCTTTAACAGAGTAAACGTAGGTACTAAAATGAACACAAAGATATTCTCTGTTCACAAGAAGTCTTACACACAAATTAGTATTTCTTTTACGCAGGTTTTCTTTCTTTCTCGAATCCTGTTTGCCTCACAGCGTCAGGTCAGGAAGAGATTTCTAAAACGTGCCCTAATATGCGCTTTGTAAATAGTCTCTTTCGTCGTCTCTGTTATCTCTGAGGTTCATCTTTTGCGTGGCCGGCCTTTTGCTTTGTATCCATTGTATCGGAGCAGCATTGCTCTTTGAGGTGCACTGTCTGATGGTAATCTGCTTACGTGGCCGAACCATTTAATTTGTTGTTTCTTGATGAAGTCTAGTACTGATGTTGTACTGATGTTTACGCAGGTTACTCTTTGAAAATCTCAGTTTATTCAGGTATGCATTGATGTGAAGAGAAGCGTCTAGTCAAATGGATTAGGCGCTGCCAATTCATGATAAGGTCAAGGATTTTTTTATGTTGTGGACATAAATGAAAAATCCTAACCTTAACAGCTTCGCGACGACTGCACTAGCCATGCGGTCATTAAATTCCTCCAGGCTCTGGTCCCACCTGTCCTACACCGCCCTGAGAAGTGGTACTACAGGCAGTAATAACAGTTGTTGTGTTGTTTGTTGCTTGTTATGTTTATTGTATTGATGTGCCCATAATGTTCATGCACTAGTTGTTCTCTAATATATAATTGGAGATTAAGAGTATTCAAATGCTGAGTCATGTCAACAAAATAGTAAAGGACAGATTCACAGAAAGTACTCGTATGATAATTCTTTGACTCTGTTACTCTTCATGTCCAAGAACAGTTCGATTGTAGTCCTTAGGTCCTGGAATCACTTTAGCATTTTCCCTCGACTTAAGCAGCTTACTTCACTGTAGTAAAGCAGATTGTCTCACTCGGGTTGGACATCTTGCGTTAATTCTTGAAACTTACGTTAGTTGAGTCCCTTTATTTGATTAATTTCATGCAGGATACCAAAATGTACATGATGTCTGAGACCTTAAACACTTTGACGTATTCATTTTTTGATGAACAATACAATGAAGGACTGAGACATCAATATTACTTAAATTATAATTCTAAAATTGAGATGTAACTCTCTCTCTCTCTCTCTCTCTCTCTCTCTCTCTCTCTCTCTGCTTTTTAACACGGATTGGGGCATAGGCCCTCAACCAACTCATGCCAAGTCTTCCTATCTCTAGCTATCTCCTGTAGCTCCCCTTCAGCCCTTCTCTACATTATTGATCTATGCCTCCAAATCCCGTCTCCGTGTATTTCTCGGCATTCCCTTCTTTCGCTGTCCATGCGGGCTCCAGGATTAATGTTGTCAGTCAGTCCTAACTTATGGCTGATCATAGCTAGTGTTCCGTCTGTTGTCCCTTCACAAAGCTTATTTTTTTACTTAATCATTGAAAGTTGTCTCCGTGGTTTTGAAAATGTACCATTCTGCAATTGTGTCCTTGTGGGATTTAAGAGCTAACATTGCGATGTTGAGGAATGGGTTTTTACGACTAATCAATCAATCAAGGGCCATACCTGAAAGCGCAAGCGATCATGTCCCTCCCCGACTCTCTCTCATTGGTGCAGTTAACCAGTTCTGATGTTGATCTTTTGTCAAACCATCGAATATCTTCTCCCTCTGCTTTCCACGATCTCCACTTCCCTGTATTTTACTCGTTGTCACCAAACGTTCGAATCTTCCTCTTCTCATTATATGCCCCAAGAACCTTGATTCTTATTCTTTTGATAAAGTTTCCTTGAGGGCAGGCCTCTTTTAAAACGTTATTGTTTTCTTCGTTCTCCGTGGAATTTTCAACACTCTTATGTAAAACCATATCTCTTTAACCTTCAGCGATCTTATTGTTTACTTCTTCATTGTCCATGATTCGCTGCCATACATAAGTATTGGTTCAACAATAGCACTGCAGTACTCTTTTCCCCAGTGTCATTGGTAGTGAATTCACGAATAGTGTGTTATTCATTTTCATAAAAGCTGTTTTCGCTTGAGTTAATAAGATAACTAATTGCGCTGTGCCTGTCATATCTCTTCACTTGTGTAAAGAGGCAAAAAATGCTACGAAGTCACGCTAATTAATGCTTTTTTTACGACCTCTACCATATGATCAATCTGTTTTTCTTCAGCTTTGCATGACAGTCTTAGTTTCTCAAACGACTTGCTTGATCAGAACAAAGCAGTTTAATTGAAACAGCTTCATATTTTATTTTTAATTAATGAAGTATCACATACCAAAAGCATTCTCTGACAATTTATTTAATTTGAAAATTATATTCTTATCAACATCCAAAGATTTCTTGAAATCAGCCATTTCATCCTGTCTGACTTATCATTCAAGTACACTGTAGTCTTCATACACAAACATGATCTTTGATGTATTGTTTTAGAACAAACACTTCTCCGTTACATATTAAACACACAGGGTTATCGCGATATAGAACAAAGAAATAATCCACATTTAACCTTTTCTGAAAAGTACAATATATTTGGTCGCTGCGATGTACGGAACGCTACAAAGTGGTGGTCATATCGTATCAGATCAGATCTGGAGAGAAAAGGGGGAAGTCTGCACTTATTAATACTGAATAAAAGGGTGACATGAACAAGGGTGGGTATTTGACAGTACTACAAACGCAAGAAAATAATGTTAATTAAATAATTGTTTTGTCCACTTTTTGTTTCTAGCTTAACATTGTAATTTCGTAACTTGTGACAAATGATTACCCATTTTCAGCTTCTTCCATATATTACCATTCACATCCACCACCACAATTTTGTTCACTTACCTTTTATTGATTGCATAGGCATATCAACATCACTCTTTTGATCTCAAAGACTTGCAAACAGTAGAAAATATCGCTGACAATCTCATTTTTTCCCCCACTATCAAATAATACGACCGACATTGCCTCTGCAACATCCGAATTGGTATACCCCAAAATGTATTTTGCGTGAACGCTTGTTTTGCTTGTGCCATAAGAAAATTAAAGAAAACATTTTAAATGACAGTTTTGCTACCTCCTTGTGTTACACTTATTTTTTCACATCTATTTTTTTAAAATTATAATGTATGTGTGTGTATGTGTGTGTGCGTGTGCACTCTCGCATTCCCCTAAAATACTTTTGTTTAGCACAGACGCCGGAGTGTATAGTGATGCTCGATCCACCTTGAAAGAAGGTTAACATTGTTTAGCGGGCCGGATCAGGCCGCGAGGCCGTAAAATGCCCACCAGTGTTCCAGTCTAAAAGAGAATCATTTGTCTGCGTTAATCTAATTCTTGGCTGCATCTAGAATTAATCAATGTATTTTATCCGTGTTGTCATTTAGACCTGTCTGTTGCGTGCATCTTCTACTGCTATCAAATACTCTTGAATAATACAAGTTGGTAATTTTGTTATGTTATTTCAAAAAATGAAAATCGTAGCATATCCTTTACAGAACGTAGCCATCAACCACAGTAAACGAGTCGTTGATTTTCTAAGCACCACTTATACGTTCAGTGGTTTGCCATTGCTTTCTGAACAGTGATGTTCTATTTTTACCTTTTGTAAAAATCCCACGGAAACGAATTTATTTCCAAATTGTCCATCGTGGGGTTTGAACCATTTACGCTTTGGTTTGTGATCGATCTCACTACCGCTTGAACTACAGACGCTCATATGTTATTTAGCTTATTAAAAACGTAATAACTTTCAGTATATTGTGTATACTGTTACATAGTTTCTATGTGAATGTTAGGTAAGGGTAATTACAAACTGCTTGTTCACACTGTCGTCACACATTGCGCGGTTTAGGTTTTTATTCTTCAACGTCAACTTATTTTTGTTAAACTCAGACGGTACCGTGGTTTGAACTCTAAACCTCAAATATCGAGATATTAGTGTCCTAGCTGTTCGGTCACCCGATCCTCGTTTACATGTTGTAATATTGCAATGAATAGTTATTGTCAGGCAATTAATCAAATGTTATGTTTATCAGCGTAGGCAATCACGTATAGCCACAACTTGATCTCCCTGATGGAGTTCATCAGTTCTGATGCCTATTTCTTGTCAAACTGTGATGTCAGACCAACCCACATCTTCTCCCTCTACCATTGACAATCTATCATAATTATGTATGTATCACTTGTCATCAAATTGTCCATACTTCCGCTTTGAATTATGCGTCAGTAGGACATTGTTTGTCTGATTGTCATTCTTTTGCTTAGGCTGCTTTAAGTGTGGCCTATTTTAAAATCTCGTTAGTTTTGTATTTGTTGTTATGCTCATGTGAGTTTTGACATTATTGTCATTACTATTTACATTATTACCTTCATATTATTTTATCTTCCTTTATCTCTCTTCCTCCATGTAAATATTTGAGTGAGATTAATAGTAATTATATATATATATATATATATAATCTCGAATAGTAATGGCGGTGTGAGTAGTATTCATTAGCACTAGGAGCGCTTCGGAATGTTTTATTAGTGTGTTTTCCTTAACATCAAGTGTCCAAACAAGGATGAATCTACGACAGGTCCAGCAAACCGGTAGAGGATTTGTTTGTTCAAACCCCATTGCTCAGGAATTGTGGGGAATACTTAGGAAGAAACACGGTAACAACGGCGCTCAAAACAAACACACAATAACAAAGCCGGCGGAAGTAGCACCAACACAGAACACAGCAATACGTAAAACATCAGAGTTTAAGATTGCAACGTGGAATATTAGTGGATTAGGAGATAAAACAACAGCGATAATAGAATATATGATCCAACATAAAATCACAATCATAGGAGTAGCCGACACTAGAAGAAAAGGACAGGGTATTAAGAAAATACATAAAGATTTCGTATTTACATGGCGAGGAACACAACCAGGCGAAAACAACAAACATGGAGTCGGGTTCATTATTGCCCCTACTGCAGCTTATATCAAGATAGCCAGAGTACAGTAAGAATAACAGAAGGAATGACCGACTGGTTCTCCATTACATCAGGTGTTAGACAAGGTTGTGTCCTCTCACCACTACTCTTTATTGCATATATGGATAAAATAACTCAAGAGTCAAATTCAGATAATGATGAAATAAATGAACTGCTGTTTGCAGATGATCAGTGCCTGATACATCAAAATGAACAAGATCTACATCATATTGACACCTTGAAAAAAATTGTGTAAAACATGACATGAAAATCAACAACACTAAAACAGAAATAATGAATATGGGAAGAAAACATAATAATCTAGACATCTATGTCAATGGCACTAAAATAAACCAAGTGAAAGAATTCAAATACTTAGGAAGCATGTTCACAGAAGACGGAAGACTAGATAGAGAGATAGAGGCTAGGGTACAAAAAGCAAATGCTGTAACCTACCAGCTAGCCCCATTGTTAAGGCACCCAAAAATTTCACAGGCAGCTAAGCAACAGATGATCCAACAGCATTTTTATAACTACTTTGTGTTACCAGAGAAAAACATGGACATTGAGCAAAGCGCAGTCACAAAAATAACTACATGTGAAATGCGTTGCCTGCGAAAAGTTACCAATAACACAAGAAAAGACAGAATCACCAACATCAGCATAAGAAAGAAAGTTGGCACAAAACCGTGCTTGAATTACATAGATAAACAAAGAATGAAGTGGTTTGGCCACTTAATAAGAATGCATCCAAACTCCACAGTATACAGAGTCTTCTACAACAGAACATCGGGAAAGAAGGCAAGAGGAAGACCACGGAAAAGATGGTTAGATGGCGTAGCAGAATCATGTGAAAGATCAAAGATAATCACACAAGCCACCAGAACAGCGCAAAACAAAACAGAAAACCACGACACTGGGCAACAACTCGGTAGCAGTGTGACGACAAAAAGAAAGAAGAAAGAAGATATATATATATATTCTTGTGCATATCCACATTTCACAACTTCAATTATTCTCTCCTCTGTTTGTTGATTTCACAGTTCCCTACCATACATCAATGATGAATGAATAAGGGGGAAGCAGTTGACATGTCTTATCGTTGGTGTATTTGTTATTCATTTGTGTGTTAAAATACTTCTCATGGTGTTAAATATTCTCTTGTCTATTCTTGTTTTCTGTAGAGCTTCATGTTCTCATCTATCTTCTCTTATTGAATGTCCAAGATAAACATAACTGGACACTTGCTCTAATCTGTCTTCGTTTACCACAATGTTTCTACACCTTTGTCTCGACACTTAGTAATCCTACTCGTTGGTTAATAGCTAATACTGCATTGTTAGACATTTTTGATCAAACTAAACGAGATATTTCTACAATAATGTAGAAGAAATATAGTAATACATCTATAACATTAAGAAAAATAACAGTATGCAATTTAATATATAAAAGCAAAATAAACTTTAAAAACTTAAATAAAATAAAAGGCTTCAAGTTATGTTTAAAACTACATTTAAATGTTATCTCAATTATAACATTTACAAGGAAACAAATTGAAAAATTACTAAAGGTATAGAAAGTAAAGTTGAATGCATTTGAAAAGATGTCTGGAAAACATAATTTACGGAAAATTGGAGGAATTCATGAGAAGTGGTGAAATTGGAGAAATGTCTGGACAACCAATAGTAACAACTGTTATAAAAAAGGGAAGAAGATATCTTATTTTGTCGTCCCACTGTTACTAGGTTGTTGTCCAGTAGTTTGGTTTCCCATTTTTGGTCTTGCGCTGCTCTAGTAGCTTGGGTGATAGCTATTTTTGCCTATTGACAAGATTCGGCTACGCCATCTATCTATCTTGTTCGTGGTCTACCTCATTTCTGTTTTCCTGATGTTCTGTTGTAGAAGACTGCGTATACAGTAGAGTTTGATTGCATTCTTATTAAGTGGCAGAACCATTTCCTTCTTTGTTTCTCAATGTAATTCAAGCAACGTTCTGTGCCACCTTTTTAATGATGATATCGGTGACTCAGTTTTTTCTTGTGTTTGCAACTTTTCGTATTCATCGCATTTCACATGTGTATATTTTTGTGTTTGTGCTTTGCTCACTGTCCATAGTTGGTTCTTGTAGCACAGAGTAGGCATGAAAATGCTGTTGATTATTCATCTTCTTCTTCTTCATTGAACGCTCCACATCGACCACTTGTCAACCACTCTGTGTGATTTGTACATGATCTGAGCTTAAGTGTGATTGTACGTTGTGCCAGTTATGAGCCCACAAGTAGACCAGCACATCCGATTTCTGCGCTGCTTTTTATTTACTGGGGTAGCATCCATAGGGCCTACATCAGTCGCCTCTTACGACATGCATTGTAGATTGCAGTGGTACTATTCTTTGCTTCCCTTGCGGGCTCCGGTACCACGCGGGTGAAAGCTGTTGATTATGAAGAAGATAGGTTGGGCATACTCTGAGAAGAAAGGAGCAACGAATCACAAAGCAGGCAATGAAGTGGGAGGCAAAGGTTTCAAAACCGAAACAGTGCCCTAGGGAACCCTGGAACTAACTTTACCAAGAGAGATGAGAAATATCAGATTCAATTCCAAGTGTAAAGATTGAACTAGTTGCCTAAAAAAGAGTGGTATGGAAAATTGCTTACAGACTCTATGTAACGTGTAACGGTACGAGTGGAATAAAGAAAAGATTGAATATAATACAATATATAAATATAATATATCATTCAAACTATAGTAACAAGAAAAAATGAATAATGACACGTCCTCTAATGATTATCGGATTAGAAGCATCCTATCACGTGATTTGCAATCGCCAGAATTGAGTTATCGTAAGCAAGAAAACGATACTAATTTTCAAACTAATATTGAGAATAATTATTAACTACGTACGTAATACTCTCATTAATAATTAGTAGTGACTACATATACAGGTATTCGTCAATACTTGGTATTTGAAACGCACTGACTAAATTCTACAAAATGAATATTTCCAATGTAACAGGTATACCAGAGCCAACTATAAACTTATTTAGATAAAATTAACTACAGTTGGCTGTGGGTGTACCGACTATTTGAAATCTAGATGAGAACAATTAGGTTTTTTTGTAAGAGCCCCAGGGGAATCAACGGAAGCAGTTAATATGATATATGTATACAAGTATTAGCAAGGGTGCAGAGTATTCGAACTTATCGGAACTAACGACACTAGTCTTTCTACCAACACGACCTTCTCTATTATCTGGCCATAACGCTCCATTTTAAAAGGCGGATAGGTGAGAGTCTTCAAAATGTATAGAGTCGGTCGTGCTACCAGATACGATAAAGATATAATTGGAAAGAGAACATCAAGAAGTGGACAGACAGCAGAGTGTACCATCAGGACAAGGAAAATAATTTTCTGAAAATATATAGCACCCAACCATTCATGTGGAGACGGCACAAACTTGTGTTCTAGCAATGCTAAAGTGACGAATACTGTTTCCTATGTACTATTCGGTACTTTAGAGTCCATACAATAATATGCATTTTAGTAACTAATAGTTACTTTTTATCATCTTTTAATGCACATAGATTCACTATCTAAGCTGTACAATTTTTTTTTCCAAGTCGACAACGACTGTACTAAACTGTATTATTTAATATGTTGTTATGTTCAAGTATTTGTCAAGCTATATTAATCTCTTTTGCTCATTTCCTATTTTTTAAAGTCTGTGTTTTTTTAATTTCTTCACTCTCTTTCTTGCCAGCTCTTTCCATTCCATGTGTTCTTTATATATGTGTTCTCTCTCTCTCTCTCTCTCTCTCTCCTGTATAATCATATTATATATGCGTTCTGTCTCTGTCTTTTTTCTTCTGCAAATTCTCAATCCTTTCTATAGTTATTAGTTATTTTCATTAAAACCAATCTACGTCATATGCTAGATTACAAGAGCTTGTATTGAAGATTGGAAAGGCTAGAAACTAACAGCACAATAGTTATATTAGTACATCGAACTGCTACACTTAGCAACTGGATGATATTGGAGATATTGCGAAGGAAATCGGAGGCTCTATGGACATGTTCAGAGTGCAATGAAGATATTCCAAACTGAAACTAGTTATTAAACAAGTGTCATAGTATTCCATGCAGACCTATTAGTCTCCCACATCAGATGTCAAATGATATACGTGCTGATAGTTCCAATAGCTCCATAGCTTAAACATACTTCTCAATTTTTCACTCAAGCATCCGGTTCTGCTTGCATTAAATGTAATAATAAAGTGTCATCATCCAACAGTTTGTAGCTCAGCAAGTGAAGGACCTCCCTGCCCCATCCAAATGCATCGAACACATGAATGTCCAGAACAGTAAATCCACTTAATCCCTTAGAGGTTAGCTGCATCTATCTACGACATCCATTCAAGCAAAATAAACAGCAATTTATCACAATCTCACAGACTCTTGTCTTTCTCTCTCATTCTCTTACTGCGTGTGTTTGTTTGATTTCTGATCTATTTTATTTTTTACGCATCGCGCACACTTTCTTTATATTGTCTGTTTACATAATCTTAACTTTTCTTCATTATCTATTTTTAATTTTTAATCTCAAGGACTTTCTGTGCACATTTGTTTATTTTTCTCGCTTTCTCTCTCTCTCTCTCTCTCTCTCTCTCTCTCTCTATCTATCTATCTATCTATCTCTTTCAACGTTATCATTTTCATGCCTTCTATGCCACTAGCATAGTCGTAAAATAGATAGTACCAACGATTTTTAAACTGCATCACAATGGTATACATTCATCATCAAATAGCTTGACTTGAGCAGAACGTTTCCATCCTAACAGGCCTTCGAAGTTTCTCTCTCTCTCTCTCTCATAGGCCAGATGTCCCGTCTCTACAGTTGTCATGATCAAATCATGACTTATATCCTGAATCCATCTTCTTCGTGGTCTTCCTCTTCTCCTCTTTGCCGGAATGCCTCCTTCCATAATGGTCTTTTCCACCCATGCATTTCTTTTAATATGTTCAAATGGTTTCAATTTTCTCATTCTTTTTTGTAGTATCACCCAGTTTTCTTGGAATATGAGTTCCTGTGGATAGATCTATTTGTTCTCTGTACATAATATACGGAGGACTCTTCTGTAACACTTATATTCTAAAGCAAATATGTTTTTCCACTGTCTTGTTAAATGTCCATGTTTCACACACATATATTGCCACCGAAATTATGCATACGCTTAGTATTCTGGTCTCTGTTTTCATATAAGTTACATTTCATTCTGCTAAGTTGTTTAAGTTATTGTAAAGCTATGTTTGATCATCTATTGATTCTCTTCATCACATTTCTATCTATTATCAACAGTAAATCGATATATTCAAAACTGTTCATATTTTCTATTTTCTCTCTTGTATCTATATGAGACAAAATAGTCTAATTAATTATAATTATTGCCTGGTATATTTCATGTCCAGGGGGCGTCTTGAATGTTATTCGAACCATTTTTTCTTTCATAATTATATCATGTATTTGTGCCCAGTCTATCAGAATATCATTTCTTTTAACTCTGTCCACCATTTCATATTCAAAGTTGACGATTCTATCTTTCTTCATCCTTTGTGGCTGTTGACACATATATTAGCCATCAATTCTGTTTTATCAGTTGTAAATATCTTTGTTTTCATTGTATTGAGATACAGGTTTTGATCTTCGCTGGGGTTTTTTTAAGTGACCTTCTCGTACATTATTTTTTTCTTACATTTGCTTTACATTTACGCAACGTTTTCGTTAGACATCGGCCCGAAGATACGTGCATTCACTGAGGATTTAGGGCCTGAGAGACGTGTCTGCGCTTGCTCTACTACCTATACCAGAGTAGCTCTCTCTCGATCCCCACCCACTTAGCCAGACAGGATCCTGTGTCTTTTTCCAAGGTCACCATGAGGAGGTGGGGGTAGGGTCTTAATCAATGCGAGCTCACTGACCCTGGCGATGAGTTGTCATTTTTTCTTTTGCGTCTGCGGCCCAGATCATTCTAGTAAATGGAATAACCCAGGAATAGACAAATAGAATAGTATATACTAAATAATAACTTTACCCAAAAACCATGAATTTTCCAGAAATGTGTGTCTGTCCCCACCAACAAAAATGGTCACGAGTCAATAACACCAGAAAAAGACGGTCACAAACATCGACATAAGAAAGAAAGTTGGGACAGAACATTACTTGAATTATATTGAGAAACAATATGGAATACAAGCTCCACCGTGTGGTGCCGGCGCCCGCAAGGAAGCAAAGAATAGTACCACTGCAACCTACAATGCATATCGTAAGAGGAGACTGATGTAGGCCCTATGGATGCTCCCCTAGTGAATAAAAAGAAGCGCAAGAAATCGGATGTGCTGGCCTAGCTTGAAGGGCCCGACTAATGAGCTCACAAGTACAATCGCTCTTAGGCTCAGATCACATACCAATCACCAGAGTAGGTTGATCATGTAGCCAATGTTGGAGCGTTCTGAAGAAGAAGAATACGAACTTAAAATGAATGGTTCTGCCACTTAATGAGGATGACCTTCTTCAGCGATCTCTGGCATGAACATGTAACAGTTTACTGTGGACCATAAACTGGGCGAGTCAGCTTAGGTCTGTCAGGTTTGACCCAAGCCTAGTATTCCGGGCGACTGGGTGGGCCACATGGTTGACTTCTTAGCTCACTCAGGAGAGGAACAGTCTTGCAGGATAGTGCTCCGGTGCTGACGCTGCCACACTGGCATAGAGCTGTTTGACGATTAAACCTAAACCAATGTATACAGTTCCTACAGCAAAACGATCAGGAAAGGAAGGAGAGTGGACTACAGAAAGATGGTTAATAAAGGATGAGAGTGCATCCAGAGAAGGCAGTAGGGCAGGTGAGCAAAACTTGGGCCTAGAAGATGAGTCTGCACGTGGGCCCAAGAGGCGAAACTCGGAGCCCTGAGGTGGGACCAGCCAGCCTCCGTGTCTGGACAGCAGTAGAGACATGGTAAATGTGAGCACAGGTGAGAACTATGGAGATGGGGACATGCACTAGGGCAGAGCGAGCACGCATGAGCGAACGATGCACAGGTGGAACCCAACGGTGGCCAGACGTGCACGGGCAGATGGTGTAGCGAAGAGAGGCGTAGCAGGCGCAGTAGCGCCCCAAATGTCAGGAAAACTGGAAGACCGAAAGGCTTGAGATCCAGTGCGCGTTTCTTCTCCAGCGAACTACTACTGCCTTTGTGTTTTATTGGGGACACAATCAAAGCTGCAGAGTAAACTCACACAAAACTGGACGCAGGAAAAGAGTAGTCCACAAAGACGGGTTCTTGGGCAGATGAGCTCAACAACCCGGGAGGGCAGGTGTCTAGGTCGCTACTAAAAGAATAATAGTACCTGCGCCTTGCAGTCAGCTAGTGACAGTCAAAGGCAACGAGGTAGAGCCAACAAATTGGTTGAAATCGACACTTGCCAAAGGACAAGCACTAGAGCTCCAAATGATACTAAAGATTGTGACTTAAAACTAACGTTCTTGGCAAAGGCTGTTTATATATCACAATAACTATGCATCCAAACTCCACAGTATACAGTCTTCTACAACAGAACATCAGGAAGAAGGCAAGAGGAAGACCACGAAAAGATGGTTAGATGGCATAGCAGAATCCTGTGAAAGAGCAAAATAACAATCACCCAAGCCACTAGAACAGCGCAAGACAAAACAGAAAACCACGACACTGGGCAACAACCGGTAGCAGTGTGACAACACAAGAAGAATGATAAAAATGGCCATCGTGAGAGAGAGAAAGATGGTTAGATAAATCCTTTCAAAGACCAAAAATAACTATCACCCAAAGCCACTAGCTAAACGCAAGACGAAAATGAAAACTACATACAACCTGGTTAACAATCCGGTAACAGTGTGACGACAAAAAGATATTCATTTCTTTTATCTCCAGACAATCATGCTATTCGAATATCGAATACAGTTACTATTCAATTTCTCTGGTTTTTTTACTCCGTAGATAAATGTTGCAAACAATGTAGGTAGCATATCTCACCATGGAATTTAAACTGAAGTAAATTACATTAATTTACACTTTCAGTTCTGTTCCGACTAATAGTTATCGCGCTTACCTGCTTTTCATAATAGTATTTATAGTTATTGTCTTGTCCTCATGCCGCCATGCATGGTCTCACCGGTCCCGTGTGTACTAACTTAACAATTGTCAATAACATAACATTTTAACTAATATTATAACATACTATAACTAATATTAATACTTAACTAATAACTAACTTAGTTAGGGCCTAAGTTAGGCTCCGTTACTCATCAGCGCTACTGAAAGTTTGAGTTCAGTACTAAGACTAATATTAATAATATAAATAATATACTACTCAGCTTAATTATTTAAATGAACTAAAAATAAAAGCACTACTAATCAGTAATCTGACTATAATAAATGTTCAACTATATAGTAACTAAGTATAGAATAGAGACTATAGTATACACTCATATATGATAGACGCATATCGCTATTACTTAGCATTACTATTATTATCTACGAGCAACACAAACATTAATGTGACATTGACATAGTTAGTAGTTGTTAGTTACTTACCATGCTCAACTTATACTTATACTACTCATACTATGCTCAACACCACTACTCAACTCATCATACTGAATAAAAGTGAAAATAATCAAATTTGAACTGAATGGTACTAACTAAGTAGTTCAAATTTAAAAGGAAAATAATTACACCCAACCAGTGACAAATTTAGGGAGTTAAATCTTTAACAAGGTATTAACAGTTTGTAGAAATATTTATTGACAAATGTAAAACTTGTTTTTTCCTCAGAGATGTATGTGGCCTCCTTAAATGAGTAACAGACAGAACTAATCATGCTATTCTTAACATTTGGAAACCTTTTGATGCTAAGCATTCGGTTTGTAAGTGAGACAATTCGATACCGGAACTACTGGCGCATTATGCAACGACTCATTCGAACTGCAAGTATTCTTGTGCATCGTAGCAAAAGTTTTCAGTCCAATAGTCTGTTAAGACCATCATTGTTAGATCTGGCAGAATCATCAGAAAATGGGGAGTTTCTTGATGACTATATTCGTATTTCCAGTCTGCAGCCAGTGGTAATATATTGTCATATTCGTTATTTTATGTCTGAGAATTTTAAGTAATTGATTAACTGAACAATGAGTTTATATCAACTTTTAGTGTACGCATACTGAGACAAACACATTTACATATCTGGGAAGTGTTATCAACATTCACGGTGGCTCAGATGAAGATGTTAGGGTTAGAATACAAAAGGCAAGATCAGTTTTTACCTTTCTGAAGAACATATGGAGTTCAAGAATGATCATGAATACAACTAAGATAATGATATTTAACTCAAATGTCAAGGCTGTCCTTCTATAGGGAGCGAGAATGGAGTACAACTAGGGACGCAAAGTTACAGACATTCATCAATAGATGCCTGCGTAGGATACTCCATCTGCGATGGTATGACAAGACTACAAACAAGGAACTCTGGGATAGAACAGGACAATGACAGGTGGAACAAGAGATAAGGAGCAGAAGGGGGTGATGGATAGGACACACACTGAGGAAACCCCTAACAGCATCACAAGACAGGCTCTCCGATGGAACCCCAGGGCAATAGAGGTAGGGAAGACCCAGGAACACCTGGAAACGGGAGTTGGAGACAGAATGCAAGAGAATGGGGAGAGATCTGGAAAGGATGGCCTTGGATAGACGGGCTTGGAAGGCCTTGCATTCGGACCTATGCTTCCCTAGGGACGAAGGGTGAAGAAGAATACTGAAACAACGGGTTCAAGATAAAAAAAAGGCGCTCATAGTACGAAAGATAGCTGAAGATGAAAGATGTTTTTTTCATGTGTTTTATTATCATTTATATCTATTTCACCTTATGTGTACCCAATGATGTTTAACTATGTAATTTGTACACTCATTTTTGTTAACAGCAAAAGATAGACCTCAGTTCATGGACAGCCTATACTTCATACTTAGAGACTCACAATGTTGTAAAAGAGCCTAACCAAAATATCTGCATTCTAATGGAAGCAAGGAGACCAAGAGATCTGAACAAGTTTGTGGACAACACTATGAGAATTCCACCAGCTTATAGAGTTCATGTAAGTACAGTTAGCGTAGTTCATTCCAGGTCATTCCCACTTTTTCTCTATCTAAGTTTCATCTCCATGTCTCTCTAAGTCTTTCCCAACACCTCATTCTGCTGGATTCCATTTCAGAGTCACATATGAGTGTCTGATTTTCTACATTCTTAATGTATGTCCCAATCACTTTCCATCTTTTCATATCTTCATTGTTATTGTGTATATGTGCATAGAGTGATCTCAGTATTAGGCATACTTTGATCGCAATGAATTTGCAGAATTCTTCGGAAACATCTTTCCTCAAAGACTTATGCAACTGTATGTCTTGGTACTGTTTTCCATGTCTGTGATCCATTTAATAAGACTTAGTGCGAATTTTGAATTGTATATATATATATTGAGTTTAGTCTGTGTCCTGTATGTTGATGATCTCCATATATTGTCCAATGATTTGAATGTTACAGCTGCCATTCCAATTTACACCGATTTCTTTTCCTACATCTCCATCTATGGTTAACTACCTGTCCCAATATTTGATCTACCAGACATGAACACTTTGTTAGAGGCATGAGCCTTTTGATTAATCAACACAGAATGTGTGTGCTTATACCTTATACAGCAGTAAAGGCATCAGTGCTACAGAGTTTGTGCACTGCTATTGAGACTGTCATGTCTGAGATTGATGACTATAATCCTAACAATACATCAAGTCCTTATATGTGCACGAAAAACAGCCACATCGCTACCCTTGTGCTTCATGATGTCTATTATCAAACAGATCAACTACTTATTTACTTACTACTTATTCCTCTCTGCTCCTCGTGGAGCATAGGGCCTCAACAGTTGTTCACCACTTTTTCCAGTCTCTGGCTGTTTTCTTTATGGTCTCCCAGGATAGTCAAGCACTCTTCAATTCCTCAAAAAGACTTTACCTCCATTTCTGTTTAGGACGTCCCGTTTTCCTTGTGGGTTCTACTCAAATGTTTGTCTAGTGACACTCGTCAGTGTCTTCCATAGGGCAGGATGACCCAACACCATTTTCTCCTCTTAACCTGGGTCATCATGGGTTCTTGTCCTGTTCTTATCCACAGATCTGTGTGTGCAACTCTGTTATACCATCTCAGTCTGAGAATACGCGGAAGACATCCATTGGCAAAGGTCTGAATTTTATTTGTTTTTAAACTTTGGGACTCACCACATCTCCGAGCCATACAGCAACACAGATTTCACATCTGATCTGAATATCCTGAGTTTTGTTTTAGTAGAGATGGCAGTAGATTTTCACACTGCATTATAACAAAGTCTTGTCAGGCTTTCCTAATCTTGGCCTTAATGTCCACATCTGTACCTCCTGATTGGCTGATTTTGCTTCCAGGATCAACTAGCTGGATATTAATTCCACAATAATTATTTACAACATCCATATACATAAACTAATTTTTTTACTGAACATTACCCTTTTTTTTTACATTTGTAAACTATTTCAGTCATCACAGACTAAACTTTACAGACTATCTTTCTCATGCCATTTAATCATTTCAGGTATTATCACTTGGTTGCCCAATAGCTTGGAAAACGGCAGAACCCTTCGGAATTATTCTTCACTGCAGTTTTTCTGGTCTTGTTTCACTTTCCGATGCATTTGGCCAGGGCCGACTTACCCTAGATGAGGATTTAGAGCTCACAGGGTTTGCAAGTAAGTAAATTAGCGATGTTGAATTGTCTGATGGAAATGGTAGTTACGTGCAGACTGTTTATTGCGTAGAGAGATATGTTAGTCACACTACATCGACCAGAAATCTCATTATGTTATTCATTGTGAACAATGAGAGCTGTGCATGTGATTAGCAGTCTTATGGCATACCAAGGGACGAAATGACGACTGCAATGTCACTATCAATCACGTGACATACAAGTGACCAATGAGAGCTGTGCATATAACTAGCAATCACATGACATATCAAGTAGTCAATGAGAGCTGTGCATGTGACTAGCAATCACATGACATACCAAGTAACCAATAACAGTTGTGTGTGCATGTGACTAGCAATCACATAATAAAACATTAGCTATAAAAATCACTGTAAAAGTACATAACCTTGCATGGAGGAAGTCATATAGCACACTGACAGTAAGCTGAATTTGTGCAATGACTTAGTATAATAGCTGACTGAACCTGTTCTGAAATATATTCATTTTTTAACCAACATTACTCACTCATAACTCGGAAAACACACAAAGTTAAAAATGACAACATTGCAATACAAATTGTTGCTTGGCTCAAGTTTCTCCTAGTCACACAAACAATCAGTTTTATAATTAAGATAATTAAAAGATGAACAAACAAACTTTGAATTGATGATTGACATTAATTTATCTCTTTTTAGGTGGGGAGCTCTGTGGTTACATGTTGCATTGCGCGTTGAATCGGACCGTTTTGTTCACAATGCATTTTTTTTCAGAAACCCCTAGTATTGTTTGTGGAGTTTGCGCTTGCAATACTCGGCAGGTGGCGACATTTCTGAGTACAGGGACCGAGCCATATGGGGTATAACCCGGTGCAATGAAGTCAATCCTTCGGCTTTAGACCCAATTTTAAAATTGTTATCTATCTCCTTTTTAAAGTAGTGAAATAAAATTGATATTAGTTATTTTTGATGAACTCACCTATGACCAATTAGATCTGACATTATGCTACAGTATAACCCAGTAGATGTGGCAAAATTGGGTTTTAATATTCCTAAAATCTTATCAGTAACTCATCTGTACATATTTATTTCCAGTTGGACAGTAGTTCCCCCAGGATATTGGGGTTTGGGAGAAGACCAACAAACAATATCTATGAAAACTTCTTTGTTAAAAAAACAGCAATCATTAGTGATATGGTGTATAACAATTTAAGCGTTTTTTTCCATTAGGCCGAAAAGAAGTCTTCATCCAGACGGCTAACCTTCTATCACTCAAATCCACATTTGTTATAAGATGTTGGAATTTGACAGCAGATAGGAAACGAGGGCCTGGAAGTCCAAAGGAAACATGGAGAAGAATTGTGTAAAGAAAGTTTAGAGATCAGAGTCTAGGTGGAAACAGTTAGTAGAAAAGCGGCATAGCAGCAAGAGTGGAAATCTTTTTTGCAAGCCTTATGTGTCAACGGCACACAGAGAAGATATAGATAGATAGATAGTTGTGTTAGGCATGCTGAATGAAAAAAACTAATAGAATTGTTATTAATTGATTGATTTCATTACACTGAGTTTCCCATATAGCTCCTATCTGTCGGCAGAAATGGCATACCACCTACCGAGAATATTGCACAAAACACAAACTCCTTAGCTCCAGCAACAAGATGATAATTGTTAGTGATAAGTTTCAGGCCTGCTGAATTAAAAGAAATAAGAGAAAAGAAGAGAGACAGTTTCCTAACTTTATTCACATTAGTTCCTGTTTCTTGCCTTTCAGCAGTGA
Organism: Arion vulgaris; assembly: GCA_020796225.1. Lineage (NCBI taxonomy): Eukaryota > Metazoa > Mollusca > Gastropoda > Stylommatophora > Arionidae > Arion > Arion vulgaris. The sequence goes on along the minus strand of CM036762.1, from coordinate 35,196,656 downwards.
CAACGACAGGCAGTCCTCAGAAACTGGTACCACAACTAGGAGAAACCTTATCAGTGAAAGAGAATGATTACTTTTCAAGGAGAGATCACAGTGGTGTTGTTGAAGAAACAAGTCTTGAACTTAGAAGAGGTTTGTTCCTATTTGTTTATATCCAATATTGTGTGGGGGAGTTAAAGTAATGAAGTAACAGTGAACTGTGAAAACCAGCATATCATGTTCAGTTCCCAATACAGCCAATTCTCTAGTCTACCCAACTGAAATTGGGTACCTGGATTTTTTAGTTGTGAAAATTCATAATGCTTGCTAGAACTAACACTGCTGGTGATACTTTCACATAGCTTTAAAAAAACTGCATATGGATCTTTCTGTTTTAACAAGTTCGGAACACACATGGTTATTCACCGAAATGCAATGATTGAGGTGCAATCTATAAATGTCTACATTTTAATATCCAGCTGTAACAATATCTAATATTGATAAAGTTAACAAATATTTTGCCCAACTTTTTTGCCCACAGTGTATAAAGAGATAGCCTTGCAGTAGTTTAAAAATCAGAAATTGTATCAGAAAGTATTAATGTAAATGTAGCACTAATTTTACATGAAGCTTTTTTTGGGCACGGTGTATGGCATTTGAGTTATTTTAATAATTAACCTTGGAGTCATCTGTAGCCGTATGGCATGTGTTAATTCTGTTTTTTTAAAGTGTTAATTTTTGTGTTAATATTACTTGACATCTAGTAATGTGTTTAATGTTGTAAAAGTAGTTGAACATCTACATTTTTTTAAAGGAGAATGCAGTGTACCACTTGATTTATCTAACCAAGAGAGACGATCAGCTGCACCACTTGATGTATCTAATCAAGAGAAACAATCAGCTGCACCACTTGATGTATCTAGTCAAGAGAGACCATCAGCTGCACCACTTGATGTATCTAGTCAAGAGAGACCATCAGATGTGTCTGATATTTCTGAGAAAAACATTCCAAATCTGGACAGTCAGCAACAGCCCATTGTTGAGCAACAGCCCATTGTTCAGCAACAACCCATTGTTCAGCAACAGCCCACTGTTCAGCAACAGCCCATTGTTCAGCAACAGCCCATTGTTCATCAAAGTATTGCTTCCAATAATAATGTTGAAGTGGATCACACAGAAACATTTGTAATACCACAGTCCAAACAAATCAGTGCTGAGACAGTCAGAAAACAAACAGCTCAGATTCCTCACACTAGAATTCATGGTCTCCAATCTGAATCTTTGTTAGACAATGTCAAGAATGGCAATGAGAACCCTCGCATGAAGCCTCCAAACATCCTTGTTTACTGTGGCATCAAAGATTCTGTTCGAAAGTTTGCCCAGGTGCAGTCAAGTCTAGAGGCTTGTATCAATACTGAGGCATATACAATATACCACCTGAAACACGACTCCATATTGTCATCTCCATGGAGAAATAATGCTGCCTTGCTAGTAATCTCATCATGTACACATTTGAGAGAAGAAGCAGAAACAGAAATGATAAACTTTGTCTTGAAAGATGGAGGAACTCTTCTAAGCTTCAACAGTTCTGTGGATTCTACTTTTGCTGAGAGATTAGAAGAAGAGGGAATTGATGGAGAAAGGCTTGTAAGTTTTAAATTTAAGGATGACCAGTACATCACTTCTGTTCGAGGCAGATTTTTTTACAGTGGTTTCAAGGGGAAGTCAGAAGTAATAGTTCCATATGAGTTATCTGAGCTACAGAAAAATGATGCAAGCAATGCTGTACATCGGAAGGACATCAATCTTGGAGAGGATCATGTCAGAAACATTAGTTACATTTACAGAACAGAGCATTGGTTGTGAAGATAAAATTGACGGTGGTGGTACAACAGTCTCCCCTCAGGTAAGTCCTCTCTTTTCACTATATGTTCTTTCTATTTGTCTCCGTTCTTTTTCTTGGTTCATTTTTTTTTATTCATCTTTTCTTTAATTTTTGTAGTTCAGTTTTTAACATATTAGTTGCACAAAGGGACATCACTGTTTGCCGTATGTATATTGTATATATCTCTGTTTCTTGTTAAAACTATTTTTAGTAGAAAAATCAACTCTATTAGCTAGGTGAAAGTTTTATTTTTTTGACTATTTTGAGGGACACAACCCTGAGAGAAGAACAAGCTGGTTTTAGGACCTGGGAGAAGCTGCTTAGACCAAATAATTACCCTACGACTAATTTTGGAGGAACATATTGAGAAGCAACAACCACTCATACTAAATTTCATCGATTTTAAAAAGCCTTTGATAGTCTACACAGAATCTCTCTGGAATATTCTGAGATGCTATGGAATACCAAACAAAATAATAAACATTATAAAGAGCCTCTATGATGGTTCACAGTGTGCAGTTCGCACTGATGGTGGACACAGCGACTGGTTTATGGTTGAAACCGGAGTAAAGCAAGGCTGTATTCTATCTCAGCTATTGTTTGGAGTGGCCATTGACTGGGTGATGCGAAAATGTTGCAGGGCGAAACTGGCATCGATTGGGTAGAAAATAGTCAACTAGAAGATTTGGATTTTGCAGATGATATTGCCTTGTTAAGTAGAAACAACCAAGATATGCAAAGAAAAACAGACAACTTGTCATCTATAGCATCAAAAGTTGGACTACAGATAAGCTATGAAAAAACAAATATAATGAAGACACCTATGGCAAGTAATGCAGATATCACACTGGAATCTAAAATGATAAAAATAACAGCAGTTCACCTGTTTGGGTAGCAATTTTGATTGCACAGGAAATTTAAAAAAGAAATTATGATACGAATTGGCAAAGCAACATCAGCTTTTAAAAGTCTAAATAAAATATGGAACTGCAAGTTATATAGTATTAAAACTAAATTACGAATTTTCAATTCAAATGTTGTATCAATCCTAACATATGCCAGCAAGAGTTGGAAAATGACTAAAGATATAGAAAGCAAGTTGAATGCATTTGAAAATAGATGTCTGTGAAAAATAATGAATATAAAATGGAACAATTCAGGAGAAGTGATGAAATCAGAGACATGTCTGGTCAACCACTAGTGACAACTGTTATAAGAAAGAGAAGATGGAGATATGTTAGGCACACCTTGAGGAGAAATGATCAACGAATATCAAAACAGACATTGAAGTGGGATGCAAAGGGTTCAAGAAAGAGAGGTCGACCTAAGGAGACCCTGAAGCGAACTTTGCTGAGAGAGGCAGGAAATATCGGTCTCAGTTCCATGGAGGAGATTGAGCGAGTTGCTCATGATAGAGCGGTATGGAGAAATTACTTGCAGGCCCTATGTAACATATAACGGTACGAGAGGAATTATTATTTTGAGGGAAATAATCTGTTATCATTGTGATGCTGTGTCACACAAACACACAGACGTATGAGCAATAGGAATTTGACAACGAACCCGCCCAGTCTTCATATTTGATTCAGCCTGTCTGTACCAAACACAACATTCCTATGATTCATCAGACTCTACTTCTCCCTACATGTCTCCTTTGCAATTTTTGACTGTTCACTAAGTTGAAAATGCCACTCAAAGGGTCCTGATTTGTATCACAAGATGATATGTGAAACATGATGGCAAAGCCATATTTTCTTCCCCCCCCCAAAATACTTTCTAAAATGTTTCCGCCAGTGGCAAGACCACTTGGAGAGGTGAAGAAGTATGTGCAGTCTCAATGAGAGTATTTATTTAGAAGGGGATTAGGGTCTCAGACATTCAGGTGAGTAATACCAGACAAAGGGTTACATCCTTTTTTAATAGATCTTGTATAGATAACCATCTACATTCTCAATGATAAACATGTGATATAATATTCCATGGTACATAATTGGTGGATACTTGCATGGTAAATACACATACCAACTTCTATCTATGGTAAACATTACATGGAAATTTGTACACAGTATGTAGAAATATCAACAGGAAAATGTAGCTGAAAAGTTCTGAAGTTCTAGTAAATGCAGGGTAGAAAAATCCATAGTAAAACTATACTTTTTCTTTCCTTCTGTTTGCTTGAAATATTGTACATATATTTAATGTTGCCTCATGATAAACCTTGTAGCTTAAACAGAAGTTGGTGTAGTTTTCTTTCCAGTGTTGTTTCACTGGGTCAATATCTTTGCTTTAATATATCATAGTCGGGGAAGTCCTCAATTATGTGTGCAGTGTGGTATACCTACACACATGGCTGAATTACCATTCTTGAAATTTGCATGCATGTGACGAATAAATGTTACATGATCAAATTATTTCATTATAATTAATTATTTCTTGTGACTCTTTCAGCTGCTGTTGGAGAGAGACCCAATAGAGTACGCCAAAGATCAAGATTCATTTGCTGCACTCAAGCAGTCCAACACTGATAGGTTGGCAGTCCTCCGTGACATCTTGACCTCCTTGGACATTGATACCAGCTCGGGCACTATTCCTTCACTCACTCCATGTATTCTCCTTGCTCAGCGAGTGGTATGTTTTGATTTATTAATTTTGTTAGTTGGAATCAAATGTAAAATTCATAATTGTGTGTAATATAATTAACTACAATATAATTGCAAAGACATACCGGTTAATGGACTTGCTTTGTAAGCTACTGTCCCACGATCAAATTCTTCAGGTGGCATATAATTATTTTCCATTCGATATTTGTTTTGCTTGATGGCAGTCTCTTAGTGGAAAAATCATTTTTGTTTCTTTCAATTTTGTAAATCTGATTATCCATTATATAACTGATTTTATATTGAATTTTCCATATGTATTTCTTTTGCTTATGTAGTCTTCTTCTTCTTTGCGTTCCTTCTTTACGACCAATTTTAATCACTTTTGTGATATGTTTGATCTTTACCAAGAACGTGTATATGTTGCACATTGGTTTGGTAGGCCACTAAATGCATACACTTCTAAATGTTTAGGACGCATGCATCTGATTTCAGCCAAACCTCCTTAGTCGCCTCTTATGTAGTTCATTTCATTGTATTATGCGTGTGTACCTTCTCACAGCAGTATCGCTACTTTTTTGCAATTTTATTCATCTTAGGGTCTCAAAGAATCATTCCTGGAATCATTTAAGCATCGTTTGAAAGACAATGGTCTGTTAAAGTCACAGAAGATGAGCCTGAAATTTATGCAATCTCTTGACCAATTTACAGCGACTTCAACATGTCTACCTGTCATCACCGATTGTGAAGTTGATGCTCAGATGGAGTATTTCAACCCTCGAACTTACTGGAAAAATTTGACCACCTCCAAGCTAGGACAGATCTTGTTTTATACAGATGTCATCACATCTACAATGCCTGTGTTTGATGGACTTCAATTTTCCATCCCGGATGATATGGGTCTTATTGCAGTAGCTGGAAGACAGACAAGCGGAAGAGGTAAGGTTGCTAATATTTGTACACTGTCTATTTATTGATCATATTCATTGTTTCATTTCTTCCCTGGGATTCTTACAACAAAAACCTCCTTGTTCTCATCTTACAATGCTTGAAGCTACCTGAATGATGTAGCATGTTTGCTATATGTGTATAGATGTGTTTGTATGATATTGTCTTGTCTCAAATATATAGGCACAATAAGCTTGTGTTTGTGCAAACACTGTTCGATCGAACTGTACCTGATTATTCTGTCTAGCTAAAACGAAACGCTTGTGAAAGACACTCCTCAGTAAAGTCATTTTTTTAATGGCTCGCATGTTTTGTTCGTAAGAATGCTCATACTACTATGCTGTTCCATGGGTGCCATAAGAAATAGGGTAAGTTGTTTGATTCCTGTGTTTGGTAATTTTTTTTTTTTTTCGGAAGGTCCTAATACTTGAACACTGTCAATTTATTGATCATATTCATTAGCTTCCGTTGCTTTCCCTAGGTTCTTACAAAAATCTTTGTTCTCATCTCTGATATTTGTCACTGATTTCTAGATGATATGTGAGGCTATTAAAAGCATAACATCAAGGAAAATTAAATATTTCTGAACATCAAACGACACAAGTGCCTAAAGATGGTAATTTTGGAGGGAATGGTGCCTGGAAGAAGAATGAGAGGAAGACCTAGAAGACGGGTGCAAGATGTCATTGATGATTTTAAAAGTGCAGTTGACGCAGGTCAACTTACACAGAATAGGGTTTCTTAGGACTGCTGTCATGGGAGTCAAGTTCGAAGGACAAGCTATTTGATGATATAGGTCTAGTTTTTGTGTAGGTCTAATTTACTTGCAGGTCTGTGTAGACCTAGTTAGCTTGCACACCTATGTGTGTGTCTAGTTTTATGACACACCTTTGCAGGCAGATCTAGTTTGCTTACACACCTGTGTAGGTCTATATTGCTTGCAAGTCTGTATATATCTAGTTTGCTTGTATACCAGTGTAGGTCTAGGTTGCTTGCATGCCAGTGTATGTCTAGTTTACTTGCAGGCCAGCATGTCTAGTTTGCTTACATGTCAGTGTATGTCAAGTTTGCTTTCATGACAGTATGTCTAGTTTGCTTACAACCTGTGTATGTCTAGTTTGCTTGCATGCCAGTGTAGGTCTAGGTTGCTTGCATGCCAGTGTATGTAAAGTTTGCTTGCAGGTCTGTGTATGCCTAGTTTTCTGGCACACCTGGTAGGTCTTGTTTTTTTGTAGATTTGTGTAGTTAGTTTGATGTACTTGTCACTTCGAATCCTTTGAACTATATTTTATATTTTGAACTGAACTATCGGTGTAAGTAACTATGTCTGTTTCATTGATGTTGTCATTCAAGAGGGTCAAGCATGCTAGTCTCATTTTGTTTCCAGGTTCACTTTTGTATTTACTTGTCAAGCTTTCTATTTTGTCCCATTTTGTTTCCTATAATTGCTTAACGTATAAAATACTCATTTTTTTCTCTCTACCATTTTTATTGACAGGTAGGGGAGGAAACTCATGGCTTAGCCCTGCTGGATGTGCAATGTTTACTCTCCCCTTGAGTCTGAGTGTATACAGTGAACTTGGCCAGCGAGTGTCATTCTTACAACATATGATATCCTTGTCTGTTGTTCACAGTGTGTTGACTCTACCTGGATATGAAGTAGGATTTATAATTTGTATACTTTAACTTTCCTGAAGTTATACAAAGATGCTTCAATTAGAGAGGATTTGTTGTTCCAGATATATGAGTGTCAAAATAATAATAATAATAATTCCTCTGGTACCGTTGTATCGTTTCTATAGAGCCTGCAAGCATTGTCTCCATACCTCTCTATCTTGGGCAACTCGCTGAATCTCCTCCTTGGAACTGAGACCAATATTTCTTAACTTTCAGCAAAGTTCATATCACGGTCTCCCTAGGTCATCCTCTCTTTCTTGAACCCTTTGCATCCCACTTCAATGCCTGATGCCTGCTGTGATATTTTCTATGATCATTTCTTCTCAAGGTGGGTCCAACATATCTCCATCTTCTCCTTCTTATAGCAGTTGTTACTAGTGGTTGACCAGACATTTTTTCTGATTTCATCACTTCTGAATTTGTTCCATTTTATGTTCATTATTTTACACAGACATCTATTTTCAAATGCATTCAACTTGCTTTCTATATCTTTAGTCATTTTCCAACTCTCCCTGGCATGTGTTAGGATTGATACATTTGAATAGAAAATTCTTAATTTAGTTTTAGTACTATATTTTAGTACTATATAACTTGAGTTCCATTTTTTAATTTAAAATTTAAACACTGATGTTGTGACAATTCATAGCATAATTTTTTTCAAACATTTCTTGTGCAATCAAAATTTACCTAAATATGTGAACTGCTTTGTTATTTTTATCATTTTAAATTTCCCAATGTGAAATCTGCATTACTTGCCATATGTGTCTTCATTATATTTGTTTTTCATAGCTTATCTGCAGTCCAACTTTTGATGCTATAAATGACAAGTTATCTGTTTTTCTTACGCATGTCTTATGTAAACTTACACACAGCAGTGCGGCCGGAACAATAGTTCTAACGTGACTGTAACATGCACAGCGACTACAACGGTTACATCACCTATTCGGTGGTCAAACCAGGTGAGGGTAACCGATGGGTCTAACAGCATCGGTAATCTAGGCACTGTCTGCCTATGCATGCAAAGACTGGATCCGGCTGACTTGAGTGGATGAGGCCACTAGCTGGCTCAACAGTTAGAAAGGCAGATCACAGCAGAGCGGTGTGGACCGCATAGAGCACGGCGAGGCATTTTAGAAAGCCCTGGTCATCCACTGCATCTGGCACTATCTCCAGTCGTCTTGACTTGTCTTGCCCTGGATACAGATAGTCCTGGACGAGAGAGTGAGGTTGACGAATAGCGCAACTTTTCCTCACTATAATCCAAATGCAGCGCAAGCTACAGTTTCAGACAACTACATACAACACAAATCACACAACATGAAGAACACGCTAAAGCTCTCACCATGGCGCTTGGGCGTGCGAACACTATTAGATAACAACAAAGCTGAAAGACCTGAGAGACGGACTACACTCGTGGCTAGAGAACTGGCACGCTACGATATACACATAGCTGCCTTGAGTGAGATCAGACTCCTGACGAGGTCAGCTGTCAGAGTGGGCGGTGGTTACACTTTTTTTTGGAGTGGGAGAGCCAATACAGAACGTCGGGAATCTGGTGTAGGGTTTGCTGTCAAATCTCATCTTGTGCGCGGCCTCACCAGACTCCCAAAGGTGTCAGTGACAGAGTGATGACTCTTCAGATCTCACTAGGAGAAAAAGAGTGCCACTTTACTCAGTGTCTACGCCCGACAATGACAAACCCAGCGAAATCAAGGATGGTTTCTACAAGGACCTTGACTCAGTCATCTCACCCGGTCCCAATGTCTGAGAAGCTCATCATACTCGGGACTTCAATGCCAGAGTAGGGACAGACCATCGGGTCTGGGATGGAGTACTTGGAGTACACGGCGTGGGCAAGTGCAATAGTAATGGGCTTCTATTACTCAGACTATGTGCTGCCACGACTAAATTACAAACTCCTTGTTTGGTTTACCAACCGAAACAAAAGCGTCATGGATGCATCTCCGTTCCAAACAATGGCACCTCATTGACTACGTCATCGTTAGGAAAAGTGACAGGCGTGACGTCAAGTCACAAAGGCTATGTGCAGAGCAGAATGTTGGACCGATCATAGATTGATCGTGTCAAAGCTCAACCTCCGCATCAAGCCTAGAAAACATCACCAGGGTCGCAAACCAACTAAAAAGCTGGCAGTCTCCAAATTGAAAAGCTCCGCTGTCACCGAAAGTTTAATAAGAGACCTGGACAACAAATTGAAGGACCTCCAGTTTGGCAAAACCAGCGTGGACGAGGACGACTGTCCTCAGAGACACCATGTACCTATCTACCTCTGAGCTCATAGGACACTCTGTACACAAGAGCCATGACTGGTTTGATGAAAATGATGAAGAAATAAAGTATATTCTCCTCACGAAACATGAGACATACAGAGCCCATCAAAATGACCCATCATCATCATCCAAAAAAACAGCTTTCCTAGATGCTCGGAGAAGGGCTCAAGATTGAATCAGGAAATTACAAGACGCCTGGCTAAGAAAAAAATCTGATGAAATCCAGATATATGCAGACAGACATGATTCCAAACGCTTCTACGATGCCCTAAAAACTGTTTACGGCCCTCAACAATCTCACCCCACTCCCATACTCGATGCAGATGGAGCAAGGCTACTAATTGACAAGCCTCAGATACTAAACCGCTGGGCAGAACACTTCCGTTCTGTCCTCAACCATCCATCCACTATATGTTATGAAGCCATAGAGCGCATGCCCCAGGTCCCAATCAATGCCAAGCTTGATATTCCACCTACCTTGCAGAGTCAAAGAAGGCAACAAGCCAGATGTCCAGCGGGAAGGCACCTGGTGCGGACTCAATACCAACCGAAGTATACAAAGAAGGAGGGCCCACGCTGATGCTAAAATTGACAGAGTTATTTACATCCATTTGGTGCAATGAACGTGTGCCACAGGAATTAAAGGATACCACTATTGTCCCCCTGTACAGCGAAGGAAACCGCCAGGCCTCGATAATCACAGGGATCTCCTCCTGTCAATTGCTGGCAAAATACTGGCCAGAGTCCTCCTCAATCAATCGATCACCTGGAACAGGACTTACTCCCCGAGACTCAATGTGGCTTCAGAGCAGGCAGTGGGAACAGCAGACATGATATTTGCTGCTCGCCAACTACAGGAGAAATGCCAGAGCAGCTCCGTAACCTCTATATGGTCTTTTCCGATCTGACGAGCTTTCGACACGATTAACAGGGAGTGTCTATGGAAGATCATGGAAAAATTTGGATGCCCAGTTAAATTCATCAAGATCGTCAACAGTTTCACGAGGCATGATGGCACGTGTACTTGGGAAAGGGGCTGTCGGAAGCCTTCCATGTCATCAACGGCGTCAAACAGGGCTGTGTACTGGCCCCAACACTCTTCAGCATGATGTTTGCTGCCATGTTCCCCTGGATGTCTTTGGGAAAGCGCGAACATGGGGTAAAGATTAGATACAGGACAGACGGTAATCTATTCAATCTTCGGAGGTTAAAAACCTCCACCAAGGTAAAAGAATCAACTATCTCAAACCTGTTGTTTGCTGATGACTGTGCCTCGCTACCAACTCTGTGGAAAAATCAGACTTACATGGACAAGTTCTCAATGGCCTGTGATAGGTTTGGCCTCACCATTAACACCAAAAACAGAGATCATGTTCCAGCCGCCCTAGAGAACGTATTACATCCCGTCATCAACATTAAACACCAGCGTCTCCAGTCAACGGACAACTTTGCTTATCTTGGCAGCCTCCTATCCAGATCGGCAAACATAGATTCTGAGGTCAACAATAGGATATCCAAAACCAGTGCTGCGTTCGGAAGGTTACGTGTCACTGTGTGGGAACGGAAGGGGATAAGCATAGTCACAAAGCTGAAGTTTACCAGGCCATAGTGCTAACCACGCTGCTGTCGAGCGAGACATGGACAGTGTATAGCAGACACACAAGAAAATTAAACCATTTCCACACAAGCTGTCTTCGCAGAATACTAAAAATAAACTGGCAGGACAAAATTCCAGACAGCGAAGTCCTCACAAGAGCAAAGATCCAAGCGTCAACACCCTGTTGCAGAAGGCCCAACTGAGATGGGTCGGTCACGTTGCTCGAATGCCTGATAAACGCATCCCAAAACAGTTGATGTATGGTGAGCTTGAAGGGGCAGACGTTTAGCTGGTGGACAGAAAAAACGCTTTAAAGACACTCTTAAAGTGTCTCTGAAATGCTTCGATATAGACAATACGTGCTGGAATCCCTTGCGCAAGATCGCCAAATGTGGCACTGTAACAATAAAAGAGGAACCCGAATAGCTGAGAATCATCGTATTGTTGAGTCACAGAGGAAACGAGCAGCGAAAAGACAGAGCACACAACACGCACATGTCTAACCTTGATCATGTATGCCCCACCTGTGGTCAGGGATTCTGTTCTAGGATTGGACTCTACAGTCACCTCCGCACACACCAGAGAGGTGCAACAGTACACGTCTGAGATTGTTGTCATCATCGCTTGCATGGGCGCTGTTATGATGTAACAAGGCAATATCATCTGCAAAATCCAAATCTTTTAGTGCCATAATGATTTATTTTTAATAAGTAGTCACTCGTCAAGCAGAATCCTGTCAAAGAGCAAACATAACAATCGCCCAAGTCACCAGAACAGCTCAAGAAAAAAGAAACCCATGACACTGGACAACAACCTGGTAGCAGTGTGACAACAAAAAAAGAAGTCACTCGTCTTTGCTTTGAAGAATATAAATTCATTTTTAATACTTGGATGCTTGTTTTTTACACTGAAATGAAGTTATTTTGATGTTATTTTTAACCTTTTACATCCGTAATATTGTTTACTTCTGGATGCTTATATATTGAAATGTATATTGGATTAGCTAATTCTGAGCTTTCCGTCATCATAACAAATTCAGCGATCCAGTAAACCAGCTCAGTATGTTGAAGGGGTTAATACTTTGTTGCTTGTCTTCTACAGTAAAGTGAAGTTATTGATTACTTAAATTCATTTGCAAAGAGATAATGCAATATGTATGCCTTTTGGTACGACACATCAGTTTTAAGTGCATAATTTTAGATACCAGGTGGGCCTTCCCTCGTTGATCTCTATATACTTAACAAGACTATTCTACTGAAGATGGTGTTAGGGCCACCCCTTTGATGTAGAGTACGGTCTTGTTTAGCTCTGACTTTCATCATCTGATTCCTTATGTCTTAGGATTCAATGAAATTCTAATTCTCAGAAATTGAGAGAGAAAAAGAGAGTGATTAATGAGGATCATCATCACATCACTCCGGACAGGCCCATATGTGCTCCAATCTCCTTAATGGTATAACAACTAATCAGTGGAGCATCTGGCCGAATGGATTAGAGCCTGGTTGCCATGCGGAGATATCCGGTTCAATCCATGGTACGCCCAAAGAGTTTTTCTGTTGGGGGCATAAAGAAAAGTCCTAACATGAACAGTTTCGCTATGACTGCACTTGCCATTAAATTCCACAGACATGTCTCCCTGTCCTGCACCACCATAAAAAGCGGTATTACAGGCAGTAACGACAGTTTTTGTATTTGAAACACCTAATCACACCCTTTCTATGTTGATTAATCAAATGTCTTCTACATATCAACAAAGTGTTCATGTCTGACATTCCCATTTTACTCCTATCTCCTTCACTGTAGATAGGGTTGTTGATTTATAAATATTGATTTCTCAATCCATTTTTCTTATCGGAAGTGAAAATTGCCCCTATGTATTTGAACTCACTTGTTTGTGTGATTGATGACTGTGTTTTAGTTTTATTGAAAGGGCCTTAATGCATATCATAGTTGTCTTTTCTAAGACTTGATGACTCCATGAGCATGATTCATAAGTCGAATCAGGAATGCTGAGACAAAACTGGGTGGCAGTACTGGTATGGACAGTGATCAGAGAAATCACCTTCATTTTTTTCCCTGGGCATGTGGGATTTAGTGCTAATGAACAAGCTGATAGATTGGCTGGCTTGGCTACAATATCAGAGGGGCGCATGGACCAAAATGACATTCTTAACACATTGAATCTTTCCACGCAGGAGTTTCAGGGCTGTGAATCCCACTCGTTGACTAGATTGAGAAAGATGGGTATCAATATTGGTGTATCCCGAAAAGAACAACATAGCAAATATGCAAAGAGATTGATTAGTCAACATTGAACTGGCGCCTATGGACCTGTCCGGATTGCTATGATGATAGTCCTCATAGATAACTGACACAATTGTCTTGGTCTTTTCAGTGCCCTTTCATATTATATTCTTTGCCTTTTGGTATTACCTCATGTACACTTCTTTATGGTAGTGACACACGCTTGCGTACTCACCTACTGAGCAGCACTTATACAGTGTCCACATGTGTGCCTTCAAAGACTTCTTGTCATTTGGTAGCAAGATAAAATCACCAAGTATTGATAAGTACAAGTATAACAACGATATTTTCTATGTTCGGTCTTCGTAGACTAAGATGGTGGATGGTAGAATGTCAAAAGACCTCCTCTGAGGAATTACGCAGGGAATTACAGAGGGGTTGAAGATCTCAGAGCCATCTGGTAGCAGGCGACTGGATCACAGTGCTTGGGGAGAAAATCAAGAGTGCAATTACAAGAAAGAAAATACTTAATGCAGGAGGTTAAAATCTGAACATCTGAAAGAACACATCAGGAACCAATGTTTCAACAATGTTCATGGAATCCCACTCAACAATTGTGCAAGACTTTTCTTGGTGCAGTCTGATCTTACTAGTTACATGCAAGACTGTCATGGCGTATAGTTTTTTTGTTTTTGCACCATGACAGGTCTCTATGGCGATGTAAAGTCATTTACTTTGTATTCCAAATGTTGTGAGTTTGACTTCTGACCGTATAGTTTAGTTTGCAAGTGCATTTCTTCCAGAGATTTGTATGATTGTTGGGTAACTTACTGAGTATGTGCTTTGTGCAATACTCTTGGCTCATGGTGTACCATTGCTGTGAACATTCCTGGTACAGTGAAGTCAGTACTTGGCCTGTAAAACGTTTTAAACCTCTTTGTAACATAACTAACGCACTATCATCTGTAAAGTGGAAAGTGCCCAAACTAATGGTCAGTAATACATTGAAGAGAGTTAATAAATACTGTACACAAATTCTGGGGAGTTGAAGATGGATAAGGGTGATGTTCTTCGGTCTCTTCATGACTGCCTGTTGTATGAAGACACTAAAATAGATGTTGAATCGATCCAGCAATTTAAGCAGTTTGGAGTGATCCATTGTACAAGTAGAACTGGATGCCTGAGAAACAGAGTGAGGAGTGTTTAATGAGTGAGCCAGCCCGCCTGCCCAGCACGGTATTAGCGCATTGGAAGACGGGTGACAAAGCTCCTGTGAGTGCAGGTTCAATTCCGCGGGCTGGCAGAAAAGCTGCAGGTTATCCAGATTTATGGTGTTCGTGGCACCGAACTGAAGGGTTACGATATCCATGGCACCGAGCCAAAGGAGCTGAAAGCTGGATCGGAAAAAAAAAAAACTAATGAGCCACGGGAACCATCAGTATGTATACTCTTTGATATCTGTTGGAAAGAGATTGAGCACCTATGGGTCTACCCGGAGTAAAATGACATCAGTTTAGTAACCAATAACCAGTACACTCTCAAGCAATTTTTTTCTCTTCCTCAGAATCTGGATATCAAGCTGAAGTGGCCTAATGATATTTACTATGGTAAAGAGATGAAGTTGGGTGGTGTTTTGGTCACATCAACTATTGTAGACTCTACCATCTATGCAACCATAGGTACATAAATAATTAAATGTATTGTTTAATTAAAGAAGCGAACACTACTTGTACATGCCATGAGAAAAGGAGGTTTATAATACTTGGTGACAACTGATAAAATCAGTGTGGAATGAAACAGAGTATGACAGAGATAAACAAATTCTGGTTAGTTCAGTTTCTTGCATCATCATCAAGTGCCGGCTGATGTAGGCGATCATGGATCTCCACAAATCTCTGGTGTTTTCTATCATCTCAGATGTTGACGCTTTTCCATGCCATGAATTCAGGCTATCCAAAATTGTCTCTTCCCTCTGTCTTCCTCTGCTCGATTTTACCAGTTGTTACAATGTGTTCTAAACCTCCCTTTTTCATCACATGCCTGAAAAATGATGACTGCCTCTTTCTTATATTGATAATAAGTTTTCTCTGTGTCGACCTCATTCAACACCTCCACATTCGTTATTTTAGCAGTCCATGGGATTCTCATCATTCTTCTTCATGAATAGAGTTTTAAAAAATAACCTATTTTTATATCATCAGGTATATTGAGGAATATAGTGTTAGGCTGGTATTTTTCTTTGACCATGACACTCAATTGATGATGTAATCATAGTTACGCTGACTGCATTTATGTTCCAAGTATTTCTCTGGTACCCAGTTGAGACTGAATTTACCTGAGATCCGTTACTGACTGAAAAAATCCAACTCCCTTTTAGTGATTTTGTACCGAGGTCCTCATCTATGTAGCGAGTTAGTTCCTCTGATCGACATCATTGCATATTGAGCCAGTCCATACATGCTCCATTCATCAATGCGGTAGCAATATCATTGTTCTCATACTCACTATGCCCAAGTGGTGTTGTTTGACACATCGTTTCACTTTACCTTATAGACAGAATTTATTCCCCTACACAGCAAGTCCAAATATTGTTGAATATATATATATATATAAAACAAACACTTGATGGCTCTTACACAGGGTGTTCAAGAAATTTGTTTACTCATGCTAGATTCTCTTTCTTTTATAGGCTCCAATTTTTACTTCTCTTTGATTTGATAATTGGTGTGACTTCTAAATTTGTCACATAATTTTAATAGCTATTGTGGATTCTGACTTACTTAGATAATATTAATAGGTCTGTGAAGCGATTAGATATTTTCAGATATCCCTGTCTCAGTGTGGTGAGATCCAGTTCCTAATCCTATTGGAACGGATGATAAAACATATGTACCTGCGTTCAAGTTAAGCACTGAAGAAAAAACCACCCAATGTAGTAAAATAAACAGATAAAAGCAGAATGCAACAAGAGCAGAATAGACCGCTGCCTTGGCATCAATTAATTAAATTTTAAAATAAATGTCTGAAAAATGTTAACCATCTTCAAAAGTTGCATAAGGGACCCTTGCTGGTGCTGTGTAGTTTGTGCACTGCAGCTGAGCTCTACCTGTGTGAGAAAGAGATTGAAGCACACATGGTTATTCACCAAAGTGCAATGATGATGATTCTATCAGTCATTAAAAGATATCTTATTTGTTTAACAGGATGTGGATTCAATGTCAGCAACAGTAACCCAACAATTTGTATCAATGATGTCATTAGATTGTGGAATACATCACATCCTCAACTTTCTGAACTTTCACCTTTGAACTCAAGTCAGCTGATTGCTCGAACAATGAATTGCTTGGAGGCACTTCTGCAAAGTTTTGAAAGAAATGGTCATAAGTCTTTTTGTGATCAGTATTACAAGAGCTGGTTACATGGGTAAGTATTTTATCTTTATCATTCTTATCTTAATGGGCTGCAGAAATAGCCAGTGCTTCAAGAGCTGGTTATATAGATAAGTATTTTATCTTATCATTCTTATCTTAATGGGTGCAGAAATAGCCAGTACTGCAGAGCTGGTTACATAGTTAAGTATTTCATCTCCAGCATTCTTATCTTCATGAAAAGCACAAATAACCAGTACTGCTAGAGCTGGTACATGGTTAAGTATTTTATCTCTATCATTTTTATCTTAATGGGCTGCACAAATAACCAGTACTGCTAGAGCAGGTTACATAGTTAAGTATTTTATCTCTAGCATTCTTATCTTAAGGGAGTGCACAAATAGCCAGTACTGCTAGAGCAGGTTACATGGTTAAGTATTTTATCTCTAGCATTCTTATCTTCATGAATCACACAAATAAAGGGTACTGCAAGAGCGGGTTACATGAGTAAGTATTTTATCTCTATCATTCTTATCTTCGTGAAACGCAAAGATAGCCAGTACTGCAAGACCTAATTAAGTGGATAGATATTTTACCATTCTTTTCTTCATAAACTGCAGAAATATCTTAAATCAAAAGAAAAATTCTTTCTTTTGTGTCTTTTTAACCTCAGTTGGGGCATATGCCCTCAACCAACTCATGTCAATCGTCCTATCTTTTGCTATCTCATGCAGCTCCTTTCAGCTCTTCTGAATATCTCTTCTAGAAGAGCCTCCTTTCCTCTTGGTTAGCACAGTTATAACTCAACACAAAAGATACATGTGGAACATATTTGATGATTCATAACAGCCAACCTTTTGATGTAGAGATGGCTTTGATCTGATCATGTGTATAGTGATACACATGAAAATCTGTATTGATTATTTTGTATTTACTTATTTCACCAGTAACAGAATTTAGTATCATGTTATATGTATATATTTATGCCTTTCTTTGTCAATCACCTTGTGTTAATGTCACCATATTATAATGAGTTTATGTAAAACAATGTAAAGAACTTGTTTTTATACCGTGTGATGGGGGCCACAGATACCGATGTTGAAAATAAGCTCCGCTGGTGACTACATGCAGTGGACATTCCTTGGTTTGAGGACAAATTTCAAAATTCTTGATATGCACATAGTGCAGTTTGACTACAGGAGACCCTGATCCTTTACTTGGTTATCTAAATTACAGGTACCTCTATAGTAGGAGTAGGTTCCACTGAGTGACAAAGAATATTGGTGATATGGAAAGTAAGCCTTCATGAAAAAATCAGTCAGAGGAAACATATTAAGCGTTTCCTATGACTATGCCTGAATTCATAGAGGGAAGGAAATATTAAATATTTTTGTTAATTTTGTGATATTTAGCAGAATATAGTGTTAGACCTGTATTTATCTTTGATCAACGACACACAATGAATGATTTGATCAACATCATGCTGGCTGCCTTTACTTCCTAGTGTTTTTCTGGTATCCAGTTGAAGCTGGGTCAACATGAGAGCCAATGAGGTTGTAAAAATTCCTACTCCAGCTGGGGAATGTGCTCAGGACGTTCAGCTTAAATATGAAATTGTCTTGTTGTATGGCTCGGAAATGTGGAGAGTCACCAAGTTGAATACAAATATGATTCAGAACTCTGTCAGCAGATATCTTTGACCTCTTCTCACACTGAGATGGTATGACAATTACAAATACAGACTTGTGAATAAGAACAAGCCAAGAACCCACGATGACCCAGGTTAAGAGGAAAAAATGATGATGTGTTTGACATATCCTGCGGAAGACACATTCAAGTGCCACTAGACAAGCACTTGAGTGAGACCCGCATTGGAAAAGGGGATAGACTTGGAGACAGGGTCTTCTTGAGAAACTAAAGGATGCTGGATTATCATGGGAAGCCATAAAGAAAATAGCCAGAGACCGAAAAAATGGGAAAATAACTGTTGAGGTCATATGCTCCACTAGGAGCAGTGAGGAATAAGTAACTGGGGAATTTGATCCTAGGATCACTCGCATGTGAGTCAAGTACACTTAACCGCTATGCTAGCATTGCCATCAGGAAATGAATTTTTGTGTTGAATTTTAAGTAAGTCGAACAGAAATGCTTGATTCACCTTTCTAATTAAATTTTGTTATCAAATTTGTCAGAAATTCCAAGGTGCAATTACAGTTAGACAAGGACACAGAAGGTGTGATTGTGGGCCTGGATGATTATGGATTCCTTTAGTTCGTACACCAGATGATGTTATTAGTGTCCAGCCTGATGGAAACTCATTTGACATGCTTCATAATCTTATACATACTAAACCCAGGTCCTGAGGTATGTCTTCCATAAACTGTATGCATATTTTCTGTTGTGGACATTTTGACAGATGTGAAATTTATTTTACTAGAATCTTGCAGTAATATACCACAAGGGATAGTTTGTTTCTCATCTCCAACTGCTGATTAGTTAAAACTAGTTGTTCTCTTTTCTTGAGTTTGAGAAAATAGAAGTCAAATTATTTATTTTCATTTGTTGCTTTTTTTTAATTGGTATATAATGAGGAAAAATAGAGAACAAAAATGGGATTCTACTTTGAACACTCCATATTGACCACTTGTTAACCACTCTTTTTGATTTGTATGTGATCAAAGTCTAAGAGCGATTGTACATTGTGATTTCTGTGACGCTTTTTATGTCGCACATCCGATTTCTGTGACGCTTTTTATTTAATAGGGTAGCTTCCCTAGTCCCCTACCTCAGTCGCCTCTTACGACATGCAGTGTAGGTCGCATTGTTACTATTCTTTGCTCCCCTTCGGAAGCTCCAACAACACACTGGTGACAAAAATGGGATAAATTCAAGAGATAAGAAATGTTTGGTCAGCCACTAGTAACAACTGTTATAAGAAAGTAAAGATGGAGATATATTGGGCATACCTTTAGAAGAAAAGATCAAATAAGCACAAAGCATACATTGAAGTGTGGGACAAATGGTTTAAGAAAGAAAGGATGCAATAGAGAAACCCTGAACTTAACTTTAATGAGAGAGGTGAGAAATATCTGACTCAGTTCTATAGAAGAGATTGAAAAAACTGCTCAGGATAGAGCAGTATGGAGAAATTGCTTGCAGGCCCTATGTGACATATAACAATACAGGGGAAACACAATACAATGTACTAAGGATATTTTAGAATGCTGTATTTGAACATTCTCCATACTTAGCTGCATGTAACACTTTCCATTTGATGGAGGATAAGTTAGATGCACACACAAGATTAGTTTGAATGAATTGACAATGCTATGGAGATACATTACAGCCAGCCTTTAATGTGGGATGTCACCTAGTCAATCAATAAATCATTCAAAACATATATTTGCAAACTTCATGTTTTATTACCACATATGTTCTTGAAAAGTAAATTGCATATCCTTTACAGGACTTTGCGAATCGACCCCAGCTTTTAAACGCTGTTTGTGATTTTTCTAGGCATTATTATGTTCAGTAGTTTGCCATTGCTTTCTGAAGCGGTGGTGCCATCGTACTTTTGTAAAAATCTACACGGAACAATTTGCAACCAAACTGTCCACAGCGTGATTCAAACTCAGAACATCGGGTTAATAGACCGAGTCACTATCCCCTAGGCCACAGACGCCACCATATGTTCTTTAGTCACTCTTTATAACAAATATATACAACATGTTGTGCAGATTTGTATATTTCATTGTAGCATCATTTTTTGTTTCTGTAATTGTTCATTGAACTGCCACTGAGATCTTCCTGTGTAAGAATGCGATTGAAGCATGAATGGTTATTCATTTGATATTGGTAGCTTAGCAGTGAATAAATTTGTTCACAAGTGAATAACAAGTATTTGTTCTCTTTTCACACTAGAATTTATATTGTAAAGATAGATACCATTTTTTGTTGCTGTGACTTGAGATCATTTTGTTCATGTGCTTGTAATGATTATATTGGTGTGTGCAAGAGAAATGTGGGACGAAATAGCACAATGCAGAAAAATATTTCTTTTTCAAAATGAGATAAACAAAGGGTCATGGGTTGAATTCACGCAACCCGTTTTTTCACATATAAGGAAAGGAACTCATCTGCCTGCCTCCAGCCATACGTGGAACTAAAGATGTAAAGTGGTAGACAATTCATACCCTGTGGTCTACAAAGACTGCAGGGCTTTCACAAGTAATAGATGAGATGAATAAACTATTCATATGAACTTGCAGCACAAGAAACTTCATCTACTTTACAGAATGTCATTCTCATCACAGTCCATTCGAAATAATCTTGATCTCTGGCCTTCTTCTAATGCTCCATATTGACAACTTGTTGAACCACTCTTTGTAATCTGAGCCTAAGAGCGATTGTACCAGTTCCAGTTATGATCCAGTTATAACACACAGGTGAATCTCTGGTCAATTTTATAACCACATCCATCATCATGTTCCAGATTTCTTTAATGTCTTGTTGCCGCTGTCATCTTGTTCGCTCCCTGTCTTATCTTCTAGGAACCCTGTCCTCTATGTTTTTTATAATCTCCTTGAGGTCAAAGTTGATGGGTACTCTTGTGCATTGTTTGTTTGTGTTCGTTCATTATGACCAGTTTGTAGGCCTACCCACTTGTGCATTTATTAGGTATAGAATATTGCCAATTTCTTGTGCTTCCATTTCCTCCCTCATAGTTTCCTGCTATTCCTATATTTCAGAATAACTTAAAATCATTTACTACAATATAGTCTGTCTCTGCGATCTTCATTGTCTCTGCCACAAAGAACTCATTTTTAAGGCTGTGTATGTTAAATAGATGAAGTGATTGTGTATGATTGTTGAAATAAATTTGGCATTCCTATTTGTGGATAATTTTATCAGTTTACGGGGATGGCGTTATGTACACATGTAAGTATTCCTCCCTTATGTACTTCTCTGTCCTATCTGTAGGCGTGATTTCTGATGATCAGAGTCAATTTGTTCTAGAAAATCATTTTAAATCTTTGTATGGTATCTTGCGACCTCATGGACTCAATGCACTACATTCCTATGCTTCTTAATACTGTCTCTTCTTATATTCCATAGTATTTCTAAATGTATATATGCTATGTATATATTTGATTATTATTGTTTTATCTTCTTTTTCCCCATTTCTAGTTTTCACATTTATTTCATTTTTGTCACATATTTTCATTTTAGGACCGTTAGGCTTTATTTTTCAATTGTATATGTTGTGTCTGCTGTATAAGAAGTCAAAATTTCATCACTTCTGGTATATCCATTTGCTTTATAAACACCTTTTACTTGAAATGTCTCTGTATATTGTTTCTGTATGGTAAACTACATACTTGTTTTTACATGTTTCGCCATCTGAGACTTGCTGAATTACAAGCTACTTGTAATAATATAGAATATGCCTCAGAAATATTTAGTAATGTTATGCACACATTGTTGGGATTTTCCTTTCAAGTATTAAATAATAAAAATAGTTTTCAACTCAGACGCTGAAGTCAGTCTTATTGTGGGATTGTTAATTGTGGACATAAACATGATTGTATTGTTGTTTTTTTTACTTTTCTCCACTGTCTTCTTCTTCTTCGAATGCACCATATCGACCACTTGTTAACCAACCTAAGAGCAATTGTATGTTATGCCAGTTATGCATCTACAGGTAGGCCAGCACATCTGCTTTTATTTACTAGGGTAGCATCCTAGATCTACCTAGTCCTCTTACCTCAGTCGCCTTATAGGTCGCTGTGTTACTATTCTTTGCTCCCCTTGCGAGCCCCAGCAACACACAGGAATTCTCCGCTGTAAAACTTTGAGATGACATTTCCAGATATCCATGGTTTATTGCTAATAATTTTTGTTTTGTTTTTACATTTGTTGAATATTTAATTCCAGACTATTTAGTTGTTCTATCTATATTAATATCTTCAATAACATAGCTTAGAAAGTTAACACTGCTATCCTGTGTTTGTTTACATGATTGCCTCATATTTAGAAGCAATGACTTTTACAGTTGTTTGCAGTGATATAATCATCAAATAAATAGTCATTTTGTCATTGTGCTTTGCTCATTGTCCATGTTTGACTCTGGTAACACAAAGTAGGCATAAAAATTATGTTGATCATCTGTTGTTTAGCTATCAGCGAGATGTTCAGGTGCATTAACAATGGGGCTAGCTGGTAGGTTACAGCATATTTTGGTTTTAGTGTTATTGATTTTTATGTCATGATTTATACAATTTAGGTTAAAGGTTGACGTCAATCTGTTGTTGTAGGTCTTCTTCTGGACAGTTTGGCTTCTTGACTACGGAAGAGTTTCAATATCTAAACTGATGATAAACTAAGGAAGACGGGAAGTTTGAGGAGATCCATGATTGCCTACACCAGCGAGCATGGCAAATGATGATGATGATGATAATCCGACGTTGTACACATTTTTCATATTGCTTTTATTCTGTTGGTTTCTTACAGTCCATCCTGTATATACTTTACTTTTCTCTAATCCTGTTTTGCCTTACTGCTTTAGGATATAAAGAGATTTCTAGAACAGGCTTTTGTGTAAGCTTTATCAATAGTGTTTTTTCACCGCCTCTGTTATTTCTGATGTGCACCTTTTGCTGGCAGTCTTTTGCTTTGTATCCGCTGTATCTGAGTAGCATTTCTCTTTGAGGCGCACTATCTGTTGGTATTCTGCGTATGTGTCCGAACCATAATTTGTTGTTTCTTTATGAAGTTCAGTATTGATGTGGTATCCACTTTTTTCCTGATTTCTTCATTTCTAAACCGATCTCTTCTTGATACTTCAGCTTTCTCAAATTCATCTCGATATAAATGATTAAACTACATTTTTTTATTATTCCAGACTTTTTATGGTTTAAAAAAATTTGATTGATTAATAGGATCATTATTTCAGTGAGTAACCATGTGTGCTCCCGTCTCCTTCTTACACACAGGAAGATCTCAGCGGCAGTGTACGAACTCTGTAGCTCCATCAAGTGTCCCCAGTGTAATTTAGAAGATGGTGAAGATATTGTCGAATTTTATTTAATTTTTATAATGACTTTTGCCCGGGCAGCCTGCTCTTCTGATTTTGAACTGCCAAGGGTTCTTTGACATGCTCAAATTGCTCACAGGACCTACATTTTATCATCCATCTTCGATAGGACTAGGAACTCGATTCTCATCTAAACTGAGATTAGAAAAATTAGAACCACTCAGGACAAGAAAGAACACATTCAAGCTTCCATTACATTGGTTCAATCACAGAAATCAACAAGTGTGTCATCAGTTATATTTTTGTTAATATCAAAACGTAACAAATTAAGAAGTGAAATTCAATCAATAATATATATAAGTAAAATTATCATGCAAGTAATGAAAGTGTGATTTACATTAAATATGAACTACAGTGATTGCGTTTGTAACCAAAAAAAAACCACACAATGCCAGCAAAGGTAGTCCCTTCTTTTTAACCAAAATGAAAAATTAATAATACAAATAGAGAAAGACAGTTAATTATATAATATATGGTGTCAAAATTATTTTTCTGCACACAGATTTGCATCAGAGTTCTCCAGATTCAGCAGTCAGTAACATATTTCAAACGTATTACAAAATCCACAATTTAAAAAAAACATTTAAATTAGTTTCAGAAATAGGATGAATTGATTATTAAATAGATGGATGGAATGTAATGATTGTTTCGCAACATTGTTTACTTTTCACGAGCCTTGGTTTATTTACTAAACCTATTTGGTTTCATTGTTTAAATTCGACTAGCCTCTCTCTGCATGTATAAATACCAAAATTAATTATATTTCCCGTAGCCTTTTAGACCTACAGGTATGAAGTGCCTGCCACTTCACATTTCAAGGTAGGAGGTAAGCGGGTCAATTCCTTTCCTCATATGTGGAACATCGAGTGGGATTGAACCCACAATCCTCTTTAGTCCGAATCGATAGGCAAATGCTCTATGCAATACGCCAATCCATCCTACCATGTATACTCCACCTGTAATTTGTAATTGATTTCATAATTGCAAATATTCAATATGATATTTACGAAAGTAATTCTAGCCACGTTTCTTGCGATATGGTTGATATGTTATCTGGAGGAAATAAAATTATAATGCATATAAATAAATAAATAGAGCCTCCAATAAAAGAATATCACGGGGGACAGACATCTTCAGAGTATCTAACCTGATGATAATTGTCAACAACTTTTTCCATTTTTTCTTTTGGATTATACATGTTGTTCTGCTTATACAAATACTTTTCCATTCTTATTGCTTCATCAAGAAACCAGAACTCAGTACAGAAATTGGGAAATATTATGATTGATTTATTAATAGGACCATCATCATTGCACTTTGGTGAATAACCCATATCTGCTCCGATCTCTTTCATACACAGGATATACAAGATTTTAGCACCAGTGAACAAACTCCATCAAGATCTTTTTTTTAATGATTTTTGTCATGGCAGCTGCTTTTAATCCTACTCTTGTCGATTTTCAGCTGCTATGGTCCTTTTATATGCTTAACCTGAACACAGACATTTGTCATAGGATATATTGCTTAAATTTTGAAATGTATTGTCTAGATCACCAAAAGAAATCACTGAACAAGAAAATAAGTGCTGCTGATATATTGTAAATAAAATTGCCCATAGTCTTTTCAGACCTTATAGTATGAAGTCACTTCACATTTCTCAGTCCTAGTATGCAGGAGGTAGAGGGGCCAATTCCTTTAGTTATTTGTGGAATATCAAGTGTAGGATTCAACCAGCAACCCTCTTGTGTCCGAGATGGCAGGCGAATGCTTATGTGTTACGCTAATGTGCCCCACCTCTGCTGATCTTACCAAGGAAATGATCTTTAATGAAATCACTAAATAGACTGCTGAAATCACCAAAGGATATAGGCATTGCTGAGATTAATGGGACATAAAACTCTTCAGATACTTTTAAAAGATTTGAACACCGACCAGTGATTTTTTTAAAAAATATGATTAAATCACTGACAGGTGGGTGATAAGTTATATTAAACTTGGTGGTATTGTGAACCTGAAGAGACAAACCAAATAGTCCAAAACATTTATACATACAGAACATTTTTTTTTCAACAAAGAATTCCACAGAACTTGTTTAAAGCATTCAAGTAAATACATTTAAATGTACTCTAAGTGTTACAAAAAAAATTAATATATATCTATATGATATAAACAAGTGATGCAATGCAATAATCTCCATTGAGAAAAAAAAGATATTGAA
This sequence comes from Arion vulgaris, assembly GCA_020796225.1. Taxonomy (NCBI): domain Eukaryota; kingdom Metazoa; phylum Mollusca; class Gastropoda; order Stylommatophora; family Arionidae; genus Arion; species Arion vulgaris. The sequence continues at coordinate 35,170,762 of CM036762.1, read as the reverse complement.
TACTGGTATGCAAAAGTGAACAGCTCAAATCCAACAGGAAACATGCATGGTGATCAAATAATTGTCATTTTGTGTTAAATACCGTTCAGATCCTGTATTGTCTACATAGAAAAACTTGGCATCTTCAGCAATATTTCTTTGTCGTTTGTTCATCTCTTAAAGTTAATCCCCACACATAGCTTTGTCTTCTGCTGCTCTCATTTTGCTCTCTGGGACTCATGTTTACTGGGGCTGTTGTTTCTGACTCAGTCTAAGTATTCTTAATATCTAGAATGGCAGGTTGCACTATGAGTGAATGCCATCTATAGGGGTTTTCAACCTTCAGAGTCACATCGATTTACTGTCCTGGTCATGAGTGTATTCACTGCAACAAGAGAGCGAACATGCTTGCATCAATTGTTGAGGAGTTTAGAATTGATGCGGGGTAATGTTCTTCGGTCTCTTTGTGATCTACTGTAGGATGACGACACTAAAATAGACTTTGAATCAATAGAGCGATTTAGGGAGTTTGGAATTATACGCTGTAAAAGTAGAACTTGAGGGGCAAAGAGAGAAGTGTGTTTAACCAGTGAGCCACAGGTACCATCAGTATGCATACTGTCGAAATCTGTTGGGGAAGACTGAGCACTGGGGGTCTGCCAGGAGTGCTGGGACGTCAGTTCAGTAACCAAGTTTTGTCTTCCTTTTGTTCACTGATTGATCCATGAGCCCTTCATACTGGTATGCTTTCATCAACCAGTATTATGTCTCAGTATCAAGGAATTCATTTACTGGAAAGCACTTTTAGCTTAAATATACTAATTCAAGCTTGCGAAATGTGGGTATTCAGAAGAATGTCAGAGAAAAGGAAGAAAACTAATAAGCAAGTACTTCAACAACTAGGAGGAGAAAAGAGAACTGCTCAGGGAGATAGAAATTAGCTCATTAAGAGACATAATAAAAATTCCTTTCATTCATTACATAGGGTCTGCAAGCAATATCTCCATACCGCTCTATCCTGGGCAACTCGCTCAATCTCCTCCATGGAACTGAGACCGATATTTTTTGCCTTTCTCACCAAAGTTTGTTTCAGGGTCTCCTTAGGTCATCCTTTCTTTCTTGAACCCTCTGCATCCCACTTCAATGTCTGCTTTCATATTCTTTGATCATTTCTTCTCAAGGTGTGTCCCACATATCTCCATCTTCTCCTTATAACAGTTGTTACTAGTGGTTGACCAGACATTTCTCTGATTTCATCATTTCTCCTGAGTTCGTTACATTTTATGTTCATTATTTTTTGCAGATATCTATTTTAAAATGCATTCAACTGGCTTTCTATATCTTTAGTCATTTTCCAACTCTCGCTGGCATATGTTAGGATTGATAAAACATTTGAATTCTTAATTCAGTTTTAATACTAAAGACAAAACACTGTTGAAAACTATCTTGGAAGAGAAGGGTGAGGACAGAGATACAATTGAGGAGGAGAAATCAGGAGTTGGACAGACAGTATGGCAAAGTGTGCAGTATAGTCAGCAGGGCAAAGGATAGAACTTGTTGCAGAGCCATTACAGTTAACCTTCGATGCAGAGACCGCATAGGATATCTCATTGTCGATGTTTGAGAATATGGTCTAAACTAGTCTCCTTCAATATGGTTTTCAATTATTGTATACACATTCTCAAGACTATCTTACAGTATGCATGGGAGATATTGAAGGAAGGGAAGAAGTTAGCCCACCTTCTTCTCTACTAGACTTCAATTCTGTAACATCAGAAATCAACAAATCTGTGGTCATCACTTGATCAACACACTGGACGACACTACCATCGGATGGTATTACCTCATTAAGTCTATGCCGCTTAGCTAATTTCCGCCTGACAATTGCCGGCTTTGATGGTGGGACAACAACACATTTTGGAGTTGTGTTGAAATCTTCATTGTAGACAGTGTTTAGTAAGTTTTTGCCATGTAAAATCATAGATTCTGAAGTTTTTGCTTTCTGCGGTTGCTTCAGAAAGTGTGGTGGACAGTTTTCTGATAATCTTAGTCGGTCCTGTGCACTGCGGAAAGGTTTAAATGGTTTGGGTACTAATTTGCTGAATGCTGGGGAAGGATGACTTCCTGTTCTGAAGTTCTGAGTACCAGCATCAAGTGGGAACATATGATTGTTTTCATCTGGAAGGCTTGAGGCATTCATGTCTATTGTCTTAATAACACCTCTCCGTGACAACAACCGGTTGTTTTGAATGTATCGCCGAGAGTGGCTAGGCTGAACACTTTCATTATTGTTGTTGTTGCAACTTTTCATGGTGATATCGTGATATTGCTGTTCAGGATTAGCAATGTTAAACCTGAACTTGGGGTCAAGTGACCCTTCCTCTGAAGTTTTACTCCAGTTGTGATCAGAAACAGCAGAGATGACCTCATTTTTAACCTGCCTGGTTGTTGGTAAGTGTATCCTTGGAGAATTCATATTCTTGGACTGGTTCTGAACATCAACAAAATTAAACTTATTCTGAAAGTTTTCAACAGCATTCCTCTCAGAATGAGCTTTAGCAGTATCTATCTGTTTCTCTATACATGTTTTTCCAATTTCCAAATGATCCATTACTCTTTGGGTAGTGTTCTCAAATGCTGACTTTCCTTTTGTAAATAATTCTTTCACTCTTTGCTGTGGTGAGTGTTTAATTGCACTTGGTGAAGGCCTGCTGTTACTGAGCTGAACAGCTTCGGATGTTGGAGGGTCACAAGACTCAATATTGTTAATCAGCTCATGTCTGGACAGTGGATTTTTATTGACAATCTTGTCTGTACTGCTATGTTCTGTAGATAAAATAATTCCAAGTGAGTTCTTGATTGAATTTTCACAGCATTAAAAATGATTAAAACATGAAACGTTATATTGTTGATTTCATTCTGAATTTATTAACCCCTTGAACACTGGCCACCTGTACCTTAAAAACCCATTCTATTGAGCAAAAACAACACACCAGGGTGATATTAAAACCAAGATAATTTTCCATAATTAATAAGTTCTATAATTTGTTATTGGCACCCATTCATCTCTGATATTACTGGTTATTAAGTATTTGTAGGAAACCAAACTGTATTAAAGCTACTTGTACTGTTCTTTATTACTTTATGTTCTTTATTGTTCTGTTATATATTATGTGGGTCACGTCCCTCTGCACTCCCATGTATTGTATTCTGATCTCCAGATTGAGCAATCCTAGCTTGAACCTCAGTCAATTCAAACAATTTGTCTCTAAATTATCATCTGATTCCCTTTCAATATCTTTTTCAGAATAATCCCATTCTAATTTGTCCTTGAAATCATTCGAGAACACAAGTTCGACAGCTTGTTCTGTTATCATTTCAGAATGACAATTTCCTAAATTTTCAGCAAGTCTTTTCAACATGAAAGCAATTGAAACAAACTTTTTCACAATTAATTTGTGTGTGTCTGTCTAGTAACAAGTGGGTTCTGTTTGACATCACATTTGTATACAATTTATCTTCAATCTGTGATAAATAACGACGATGTCTTGCTAGACCTATAAATCGGGATGTCTGGAAGCTTCAGGAGATGCTTACATTTCATACCTATATACCAGGGTCTCGGGTTCTAAGGGTTAATACAGAATATAACAGATATGGTCTATGTACTTAGAACTTCAACAAAAACTATGTCTAAACTAGAATTGTTCTACAATTTAAACTAAAAATAATGTTATCTTGCAGAGCTGTTTGATGTGTTGTTTAAAACTTGCATATTTGCTAGCAATGATACTGACTTAAATTTTAATTCTATACTTTGAAAATGTAATAAATAATACTGGTCCTCATCAAAGAATTATTACATATGCTCACAACAACCACTGAAACACACTTGATCCATTATCCAGAACTCAACTCTTTCCACACAGAGTTATTTCCTCAGTTTTTAAACAGTTAATTCAAGGGAGGTATACAAAAAATCCCAACTATTCGTCAATAAATAAACATATATATATATTATTATATATTAAATTGAAGAAAACTGGACAATCTAATAGAATAACAAGGTTAAAAAGTAGTAGAAGTAATACTAGAAAGACTTCTTACAAGGGAGCAACTCTATGGCGCAGTGTGTGGCTAATGACGTTCAACAGACTTCCGCTGTGGTGCAGTGTGCGCAAAAGCATGGAAAGAGTTAAGCTTGCCATGTCACTTAACAGCATAAGAGACTAAAGAACAACAACAATTTCGTGTGGTGTTTCTTGGTAGCTGCTATTTGGTGTGAGCATTCATCACACTTTGAGTCACATTGTACTAATATTACGGATTAGTGAAGTTCTTCATCATTGCATTCCGGACTGGTCCATAGGTGCTCGGATCTCCTTAACATTTCAAACAGTGTAAGGTAACTGAATAAAAATCATTGTTTTGATATGCTTCTCTTATGGCACTGTTGATGTCTGACCTGCATTGATCACTTCTGTGTCTGCCAGCAATCACGCTCATATGACCTGCCACGAAAATAAATGTTATATGGATGATTTGTGATGTATTAAGCAAATTGAGCCATTCATTTCGCGTGTGGCCAGATTGAATTTTCTTGAGCATGTTTATTGAGTCACTTATAACACATGCAAGTTTATAATCTTGTGTGCCAATCCAGCTCAGCGTCCTGATCACTACCATTGTCTCTATTGTAATTCTACTTGTTACAGCAAAAGTACCACTTATCTTCCTCTTGAACATGCTGTGAAGGACCAAGCACTTTGCCCAAACCACTTGCCCTTAAAACTATGGTACATTATCACTTACCATTTGTTCCCTCTGTAACTTTAGTAGTCTCTTTCTTAACGTTGTTTGTGGTACTGGTGGTGTCATTGTTATCTGTGGTTACCAACTTTGCAGCTTGCATTTTAGGTGTTGACAAGCCATTTTTGAGGACTGGACTTGGCATAGTTTGTTCCGTTCTGACATCAGTACACAAGTCCTAACAAATGTAAAAACAGCAAAATTATGAATACATCTTTTTTTAACTATTAATTCGAATAAGATAAATAAGTCTATTGTCTATCCCTAGGTGGAAGATGGAATTGGTTGTCCACTCTTGCCGTTAAGCGAAGGGGTGGGAGTTTTCATTTGCATTCTAGAGCCAGATGAGTCACCCTTGTTGTGTTATATCTGTGTTTATATAGTGTGGTCTTGATGTAGTCTATTCATCTTTGCTTGGTCTTTCCTTCGCTCTAGTACCTGATCTTTTTTAATTGTATGCTGGTTGTTGGTTGTATCCCATTCTTGATATGTCCAAACCACTGCATTTGTTGTCTTTGATGTATTCGGTGCATGAAATTATGCCAACTCTGCTTCTGATGTCCTCATTTCATATTCTATCTTTCCTGGTGATACCACTGCCTCCCTCAAGCATTTCATTTCACACATGGGGAGCTTTCTGTGGTGTATTGCTGTAAGAGACCAAGTTTGACACTGGTAACAAAGTGTTGGTAGAAAAATACTTTTTATCATCTGTATTTTCACTAAAGAACAGTACAAGTGTTTTATATTGTACATAAAATATGTTCATCAGTGTCCACCTCTGCTTGCTACCTGTAGAGCATAGGTTGAAATCTGGTAATAAATATCAAATCTTTAATGATCCAACAGCACATGAACTTTTGCCCTTTGACCCAATGCCATGTTGTGGTATCTGCTGAGTGTGTTTGTAACTGCTTTGTTTCGTATAATGTGTCCCATTTATCTGACTGCGAAGACAGAAGAATCTTCCTGACATTATCCAAATGCTTGACACCAAAAACGTGGTGTGTGATCCACAGTTTCATGATGATGTGTAACAGCTGACACTCTGGAGTGTGTTGTGAATGAATTATATTCATATGATTATTAAGTAGTATGTACTGAGTTTGGAGTTGAAAAATGGTGCTGTGATCTGACCTTGTATGGTGGTTGATGTTGACAGGGCTCGGGTTAGTCATTTGACTGCAGACCTATTTTCCATGACCCATCTGTTCTGCAAAATGTCTAAGTTTGCTGTTTTTATTTTAGGATTTTCTCGGCTGTAGTTGTTGGAGAGTTGTTGATGTGAAATCTTGAGTTGGTCTCTTCTTATTTTGCTGCCCGGACAAAATTCATTAGAAAGATTCAAAAATAAAATTCCTGCAAAAAATTGTAACCGTCTTCTAAATTACATCGGAGATCCTCGCCGGTTCTATGGAGTTTGTACACTTACACCTGTGTAAGAAAGAGATCGGAGCACACATGGTTACTCACCGAAGTGCAATGATGATGATGGTCCTATCAAATCAATCAATCTTTTTATTAACTTGTCTGTTTTATCATTTCAGGAATTAATTTCCACCAGAATGGCAACAATTAAAATTTCTTGTAGAAGTCTCATGTTAAAAATGGGATGTGAAGAGGATGTAGATAGATAAAATATTGTATTCCTCAATAGTCCACATTTTATTAAAAAATAAGTTCCTTTTTTTTTATTTTTCACTCACCCTTGATAAGTCACAGCCTTATTATATCAATTGCTAATATTTCCATATCAACATTGATGATTGTGGACCTCAGAGATAATAGAGGCTATGAAAAAAACTGTTTATGAAGCTCCTACAAAAGCCAGTTCTAGAAATCTCTTCTTATCCTGACGCTGTGAGACAAAACAGGATTAGAGAAAAAGAAAGAAATAGTGATGAGGAACAGAAACTAACCTGTAAATGAAGCGTGATGCGATTGTCTTCACTTCTTGACCTCAATGTTGCAGAAGTTGACCCTCTAAACATCATATCTGCTCTATAGCGGCGCAATTTCTCATGATACAGGTGATATGTTGCACATGCTGTTGACAAGGAAATGTATATATTTATTCCAATTTTTTTTTATACGCAAAATCTAAATTTTATCTACAATTTGATCAGCCTCTCACTTTCTGAAAAGTTAACTGATTTTGTACACATATCATCTATAGTTAGTACTCCTGACCACAGTCATTTTTACGAAAGGTCAATATTGTGACGATTAATATTTCGTAGCTTTTTGTAAACTTTTGTAATTTATGTTAACCGGAATTAAATTACTACAGGAAGTAGACGATTTTCTTTAGATATCCAGCTGGGTTTTGTCCTTTTAATGACAGATGTGAAGTCTGAATATGTCATATACATCTCAATTTCACAATTTTTCAATGATATTTTTACAGACACCTAGTTTGTGTGTGACCAATACATGTTATGTCAAGTTAGTGGGGTTTTTTATTGTAACTTATTCATATATGGATTGCCTACAAGAAAATAGCAGATGGAGTTTAATGCTCAAAATTTAAAAATGCTAAATCAAAACTTCAATGTTTTATAAATGAATATCAGCATATAAATTTAATCTGCTACACATTTTGATATATAGTTTACTTGTACCAAATAAATGACACATTTGACCATAAATAATACCTGGACTAGGAGTGTTATATGTGACAGATTTGATAACTTCAGCCATTCGAAAATTGAGGTTATCAGACATGTGGCTCAGAATATCAGCATCTAGGTCTGAAGCTCGCATTCTGTTAGGACATGGATGTCTTGTTATTTGCTTGTTCCTGCAAGAAAAATTCATAAATCTGTGTTTATATAATATAACCTAACTAATCTATTATTTCTTGTTCCCTGAAAGAAGCAATTAATAAATATGTTTTATATTGACTTATTCTTCTTGTGGAGCATAGGGCCTCAACAGTAGTTCGACACTTTTCTTTCTGGCTGTTTTCTTTAAGGCCTCCCAGAATAATCTAGCACCCCTCAGTTCCTCAAGAAGACTGTCTCCAGGTCTGTTTAGGATGTCCCATTTGCAATTTTCCATGCTGGTTCCACTCAAGTGCTTGTCTGGTGATACTTGACTGTATCTTCCATAAGGTATGCCTGACACATTGCCATTGTCTCATCTTAACCTGAGTCATCATGGGGTCTTGTTCTTGTCCACAGGTCTGTATTTGCAATTCTATCACACCATCTAAGAACATGCTGAAGACATCCATCGACAAAGGTCTGAATCTTATTTGTACTTCTAACTTGGCGACTCGCCACGTCTCCAAACTATGCAGCAATACAGATTTCACATTTTATCTGAATATCCTGAGCTTTGTTTTAGTGAAGATGGCAGTAGATTTCCACATTGAGTGCGGAATAACGTCTTGTCAGGTTTTCCTAATCCTGAATTAATGTTCTCATCTGTACCTCCTGATTGGCCGATCACACTTCCAACCTAATTAATCAATTAGTTTTTGTTCCCTATAAGAGGCTCTGTGGCGAGGTGGTTGAGCTTTTCGAGAGGTCATGGGTTCACATCCAGACCACATTGTTTAATTCACGACTGTATCTTTTTCAGAGATCACTAGGGTTGTTGCCAGAGCTACAGTGCTCATGCTTTGCCATTACTCTGGCAGGGGATGTGCGAGTCCTGCTGAGAGGGACTGAGACATATAGGGAAATCTGGTTCACTTAAATTAATACTTGGCTTTTAAATGCCTTGTAAGCATAGACAGGAAGTATGTTTTACATATGGTAACCTAACTAATTGATTATTTCTTGAACCAAATTAATTAATTATTTGTAACCTGGGGTCCGATACCAACAGCACGAAGATTTGCAACTAAATGTTTCCAGATAATAAATCATATATGATCCAGTTACACTATACAATATATAGATATTATAGATTACCTTGCATAATCCATGGATGATTGAGTGCCTCTGTGATTGTTATTCTACGCGCTGGATCTGGAGTAAGGAACTTGCGTAACAAGTCCTTGCACTCTGGAGAAGAGACAAACATGATAGTTTCTATCTTGTTTAAATTTTGATTTGGTGAATAAATGTGGGAAGACCATTATGGAAGGAGGTATCCTAGCAAAGAGGAAACCATGGGGAAGATGGATTCAGGATGCTACTGAAGATTTGAGCATGAAGACTGCAGAGACGGGACATCTTGCTTGTCTATGAGAGAGAAAAACTCAGAAAAACTGTTAGGGTAGCAAAGTTCTACTCAGAACAAGGTATTGGATGATGATGAATAAATGATGATAAAATAATAATAATAAAAGATATGATGATAAAATAAATTTGGGAAGAGCCATACAAAGAAGGATTACAGATGGAGCAAGTTTGATGATCCACAAGACAGACAACTGTTTTCCCAGACAAAGAAATCAAGAATAATACCAAGTTTGTTAAGTGGCTTAAAAAGCAAGTAGTACGAGTATGTAACCTGTTTTAGTTACATATAGTATATTGGGAAATATGATGTGAGGTTCATAAATTTCTTGACCAACAGGACAAAATGGGTGATGTAGTTAACATTTCTTCAACTACTGTTACTTTTAGGATTGTTCTGGTAGCCAAATGAGGTTGGGTCAGCTCAAGAAAAGCAACCTCTTTTGAAGTTCTAACCAAGACCACCCATCTAGGAAGTCAGTAAACTAATCACTATGGTTACCTCGGCTCACTTATAACATGAACACTCATCTAGGAAGTCAGTAAACTAATCACTATGGTTACCTCGGCTCACTTATAACATGAACACTCATCTAGGAAGTCAGTAAACGAATCACTATGGTTACCTCGGCTCACTTATAACATGAACACTCATCTAGGAAGTCAATAAACTAATCACTATGGTTACCTCGGCTCACTTATAACATGAACACTCATCTAGGAAGTCAATAAACTAATCACTATGGTTACCTCGGCTCACTTATAACATGAACACTCATCTAGGAAGTCAATAAACTAATCACTATGGTTACCTCGGCTCACTTATAACATGAACACTCATCTAGGAAGTCAATAAACTAATCACTATGGTTACCTCAGCTCACTTATAACATGAACACTCATCTAGGAAGTCAATAAACTAATCACTATGGTTACCTCAGCTCACTTATAACATGAACACTCATCTAGGAAGTCAATAAACTAATCACTATGGTTACCTCAGCTCACTTATAACATGAACACTCATCTAGGAAGTCAATAAACTAATCACTATGGTTACCTCGGCTCACTTATAACATGAACACTCATCTAGGAAGTCAATAAACTAATCACTATGGTTACCTCGGCTCACTTATAACATGAACACTCATCTAGGAAGTCAATAAACTAATCACTATGGTTACCTCAGCTCACTTATAACATGAACACTCATCTAGGAAGTCAATAAACTAATCACTATGGTTACCTCAGCTCACTTATAACATGAACAAAAAATGAAAGTCGTGACATATCCTTTACAGGACTTCGCCATCTACCATAGTAAACGAGTCGTTGATTTTCTAGGCACCACTTATACGTTCAGTAGTTTTACATTGCTTTAAGAACAATGAGGTATATTTTTACCATTCAAAAAAACCACGGGAACAAATTTGCTTCCAAACTGCCCGCCGCAGAGTTTTAACCAGGTACGCTTGGGTTGTGATCGAGCTCACTACCACGCTACAGACGCCCACTACACCTATAACTTTACTGGAGAGAAATAGTACTACTATCACTCTCTCATTCTAATAAATAGAAAAATTCAATATCAACCTCCCCAATGTGTTTGTGTAGCAAATGCAGCAATGGAACTCAAGTAACCATTGCCATAAGCGGACAGCTGTAGGATTGTTTAGATCCGGAAATCCCACTTTCCTTTATATCTTCTTCTTCGAAAGCTCCACATCGACCACTTGTCAACCACTGTGTGATTTATAAGTGATCTGAGCCTAAGAGCAATTGTGCGTTAGAAATAGTTGTCAAATACAGAGTGCTCCATCATGTGTACAGGAAAATGCAATGAGAAACCACTTCATTGTTTTCCCATGAAACTGCCTATACATCTACTTTAGAAGAAGAGTCCGTCATCAGATGAACAATCTGCTACTTGCTAACCTAAAGTTGAAGAAAATGCTAATATTTAACTTCTTCACTAATTGTAAATCTGTACTGTGGCCTAGCGTAGTAGTTAGCAAACTCGTTCCTTAGCTACATGGTCCTGGTTCTTCTTCTTCTTCTTTGCGTTTGTTCTTTAAGAACCAATTTTAATCACTCTTTGTGATATGTTTGATTTTGCCAAGAATGTGTATCGTTGCACATTGGTTTGTAGACCCTAAACGCATAGACTTCTACACGTTTAGGACATGTGCATCTGATTTCAGCCAATGCAGTTTTATTGAAATTTTACGAGTCCATGGTTATTTATTGATGAAAAATGTTAATATTACTTATATCTCTTAGCATTAAATTTAATTTCTGACATAATACAACATTTCTTTTGCATGTTATATTTTTTTTAAATAAATTCATCTTAACTAACAATGCTGGAATGCAAGGGTACCGGGAAGTAGGTGGTCTGATTTTAGAGAATTTCCACTTGAGCTGAACAGTAACTAAAGGAATCTGTAAAATGTGGTTATTTTACCTTTGGATAAACCATCCGGTAACGGATTCATCTGTCTGTCCCTCATCTTAGAATACAGAGCTTTGATGTTGAATGGTTCTACAGTAAAAGGCAGGCCACCAGTCAGCATTGCATACATATTCACTCCACTGAAATAGTGATACATATATATTTTACACAAACAAAATTCCAGAACAAATAAATGAATGTAAAATTGGTTAACAACATTGCAAATTTTATTTCAAAATTATACTCATATGATTATTTCAAAATTATATGATAATATGTCCATTTCGTTCATAATTATATTTTTCTGAAGGACTTGGGGGTATTTTTCTATGAGATGTTTATTGCTTTACCATCTATCTTGTTGTGCCAGCCTTGATCTGTTCTCCTTGTATTTTCTTGCCTGATTGATTAACAGGCTCATCATCAGTGCACTTTGGTGAATAACCATGTGTGTTCTGATCTATTTCTTACACAGGAAGATCTCAGCGGCAGTGTATGAACTACTTAATACAGACAAGGTTTCCCAATGTAATTTTGAAGACTTATTTTGAGTGCAGAGAAAAAATTTACTTTTCTCTGCAGCATTATCCCAAATAGGGTTTCTCTAGTATGACACATCTCAGATACCATAGTCCTTGACAGAGTGGGTCTCTCTGGTGTGATACATCTCAAATACCATAAACCTTGACCGAGTGGGTCTCTCTGGTGTGATACATCTCAAATACCATAGACCTTGACAGTGGGTCTCTCTAATATGATATATCTCAGATACCAAAGTCCTTGACAGAGCAGAGTCTCCCTAATATGATATCTCCCAGATACCATACTCTACGGCAGAGCAGGTCTCTCTAATACAATACATCTCAGATAACATAGTCCTCGAGTCTTCTAGTATCTACAAGGTCTTGATACAGCCACAACCCGCATATAGTTTGCATGCCAGGTTATCGACTGCCAAAAAAAGAACTACTATTTGAGGAACTGATGAAAGGTAAATACACCCATAGTTGCCACAAGAAATGTTTTAAATACACGCTCAATACCTCACAAACAAACTTTTAGTATAAACATTAATGCATGAGAAACTACTGCACAAGACCGAATGTCTGGGTGTATATAATTTCACCACAGTGTGATGGTTTGTGGTGTTGTAGTTTGTAAGGCATGCAGAACAAAGGAAAAGAGAGCCAAGCCAGAGAAGCAATACACTATCCTAAAATTGCAAACATTCCCTGCTCACATTGTCCAAGAGCCTTTCAAGCTCTCATAGGGCTCATTACACATCTATGCACCCGTAGATTGACTCGACCCAAGTAATTATTTTGGCATGAGAAGAAAAGAATTCATTACTCAGGATGAACGTACAATGCACATATACTTCATTCTGTATTAAACCTTGTGAAACATGTTGCAGCATTTTCAATAGCACATACACATTGGATTCTACAACTATAGCTACCGCAACACTATCATCACCATTCCTTTCATCATCATCTATACTTAGTTTGACTGAACCGCAACCATCATCATACTTCTATCATCAATACTATCACGACAAAAATATGACACCAATTTGGAACTCACATGCTCCACAAATCCACTTGTAATCCATATTTCTCATGGTTCAAGAGCTCAGGGGCTGCATAAGCTGGACTACCACATTGTGTCACACAGAACTCTTGTGCTTGGACCCCCTCATGAGATTCAGTGACTTTGATGAAGTTACTCAGTCCGAAATCTTGTATTTCAAACAAGAATATTTAGTGAGTTATGCATGGCTAGGATTAACATATTTTTTTTAAAACAGACACAAACTAGTATATAGTTTACAATGGGAAAAGCAAATATGACATGACAGTCATAAACATTTTCTTTACATGTGTGTAGAGTGTCACCAGGCACTTTGGTAAAGACAGCACACTGAGGGAAGGAGAAGACTGGGTTCACCAAAGGAAACCAGGAGAAGGACAATGGAAATGAGAGAGTGGGTCTGAAATGGGATGCCAAGAGTAGAAAGACAGCAGACTAATAGGGATCACTTGTAATTGTTTCTTATAAGTGGACTGACATGATAAATAGAATTTTAAAATATCATTATGCTTGCTTTATTGGCCGTTCGTTTCCTTTATGGTATACCATGCTCTGTTATTATAGAAAGTCAGTTGACTGCATTTAAAAATAGTTGTCCATGAAAAACAATGAACATAAAAATGGAACGAATTAATGAGAAGTGATGAAATCAGAGAAATGTCTGATCAACCACTAGTGACAACTGTTGTAAGAAAAAGAAGATGGAGATATGTTGGGCATACTCTGAAAAGAAATTATCAAAGAATCACAAAGCTGGCATTGAAGTGGGAGGCAAAAGGTTCAAGTAACAGAAAAACCCTGAAAGGAACTTTACTGAGAGAGGCAAAATATATAGTAAATCAATTCCATAGAAGAGGTTTAAGAAGTTGCCCAGAATAGAGCGGAATTGGGAAATTACTTACAGACCCCATGTAATGTATAACAGTACGAGAGGAGAATAATATAATAAAATATGCTCTGTTATATAAGTAAACAAATATTTCTCTTTTTCTTTCACTAAACCATTAACATAAACTTTTGTTACACTATCGCTGCACTGTACAAGACATATTTGTATCACTTGATTTCACCACTTTCCTTTCATTGTATCATTTGTTGATACAAAATTGCTGTTACATTCTCCCCACATCTCTATCCCTACTCCCTCTTTCCAATATGTCTTTCTTTGCCAATCTAAGTAAATATTTACCTACTAAGAAACTAAACAACCTGCCATAGCCAGAATCTGGAACAGTTCAAACATGCACTAAACAGTTTCCAAATTGAGCCATTTCGATTTGAGAGGGACTATCAAGCATTTTTTCTCTATCAAACAATTAAACTCTGGAAACTAAAAAAATTGGGTAGGTCGCAAACACTCAGATAAGAGTCTTCAGTGAGTCGTAAGACGTGCGTCATAAATTTGGTTATAAGAAATAACTTGACCACACACACAACATTGTTGGTTAGAGCTCTGTTCATGCAAACAAAATAGTAATGATTTCGTTACCCACTTGTTCAGAACCAGTTCAGATAAAATGTGACTACAACGCTTTGACTAGGACATGATAGTAACAAAGGCAGGATATTAATAAATAATAAAGCTGCAAGTGTTATAGCTAAAAGTGTAGTTAGCACTAAATATCTAGCAAAATGTTTAGTGAACGTAGTAACATGTGACAGTCATGACAATGTATTTTTTTCAACAATCTGTCCTTGCAATCCATTGACTACGCAATCAGTAATAATCAAAGTATAATGGTGTCTTAAGTGGCAGAATAAAACTCTCTCCACTTTGTTCATTTTGTCACCGTTCTTTGTGAGGTTTTCCAGAAATGATTCATGATTTTAATATAGGTCTCTACTGTTCTTTATCAAATCTTTGACCTTACTATCTTTTGACTTCCCTATAGGATCAATCCGTTCAGAAAGCAATGACAAACTGATGAACGTATAAGTGGTGCCTAGAAAATCAACGACTCGTTTACTGTAGTTGTTAGCGACGTTCTGTAAAGGATATGTCACTATTTTCATAGGATCAATATCATAGCACTTCTGGTGATGGTAGCGATCGATTGATTGATAGGACCATTTTCATTGCACTTCAGTGAGTAACCATCTGTGCTCCAATCTCTTTCTTACACAAAAAGATCTCAGTGGCAGTGCACGAACTCCATAGCACCGGCGAGGGTTCCCGATAGTAGAGAGGTCTCTTCTAATAACATAACTTAAACCATCATTCTTTTTTAAAGTCAGATTCATCATCAAGTAGCTTGTCCCGTCAGGAACTTGGCTTCCATGACAGCAGCTCTGAAAAACTCTATTCTGTGCAAGATGCCCGGCGTCAACAGCAGTCATTCTTAGCTCGTCAATGACATCCTGCACCCATCGTCTTCTAAGTCTTTCTCTCATCTGTCTTATCAGATTAGCCATTACACAAATTATTGAATCTATTCAACAAATAGCTTTACCTATTAACTTGATGTTGTTGTTTTCATCCAGTAACAGATTTTCAATCTTCAGATCTCTGGAAACAAAAGAAGATGAACAATTATTAGAACATGTAGTCTATCTGTGCTGAAAACAGACACATTATCTTTAACTAAAGAAATATTAACGGGCATTGTATCCGTGGCAAACAAATGCAATTGTGTTTCTAGAAATGTTTGATTGATTGATAGGACCATCATCATTGCACTTCGGTGAGTAACCATGTGTGCTTCGATCTCTTTCTTACACATCAAGATCTCAGCTGTAGTGCACGTACTCAGTAGCACCAGCGATTGTCCCGATGTAATTTTGAAGATGGGGAAGATATTTTGTAAGAATATTATTTGTAACCGTTTTCTAATGAATTTTGCTCAGGCAGCGGCTTTCCAGCCTGATCTTCTCGGTTTTGTACTGCCAGTGGTTCTTTTACGTGCTCAAATTAAACACGGTACCTACGTTTTATCGATCGTCTCCGATAGGACTTGGAACTCGATCTCACCTACACTGAGATCAGGGATCTCTGGGGAAATATCACGATGGCGCCACAAGGGAGCGAACAGGTTACGTTTGGCACGAGAGGCGAGCACCTAACCTCTACGCTACAGAGACCCCTCCTGTTCCAGAACAGCACATTCTAGAAATGTACGACGATAGAGTAAGGAGGTTTAGATCTGTAGTTGAAGGTATATAACTAGTTCCTTACTGCATCGAATAGGGCACGCCTTTTACGGCTTGGTCGATTAGAAAGCCGATCGTACCCTGTCACGATTACTATTTACTCAAGAATTCATAAAACTGTCTTACTATATTGGTCTCCTATACTATGTTACAGTGGCGGCTATTGATCATTTTTGTTGGTGGGACCAGACATTTTTTCCGGATAAATCATGGTTTTTGGTTGCTATATTTTAATTTATAAAATAATAAATACACGTTATACATTATTTTGGTGGGGCCCGGCCCCACTCGCCCTTAATGACGAGCCGCCACTGCTATGTTGTATTAGTTAAGAATAGCAAGGATGAAAAAGGTGGGCAGGTCTATTTTAAGTACAACATACAGTTGACGTTTTTACCACACATTTCTCTTTCTTCATGTGTCAAATGTCTGACAAAGACGCCTTAGTTGACATGTAGACTCTGACTGCAATAGTTTCATTTGATTTTTCTTGCTTAATGTTTGTTAGCGACAATTTATGAATTATATATTTCTACCAATTCTCTGTTATCAATGTCAAGCATGATTCCTAACTAAAATCCAAGAGAGAGAGTGAGAGATAACTTGTGAAATGGAACTATTTATGAAAATCTGTCAATGTTACAAGACGAAATACAGCATAAAACGAGAACATCGCAATAA
This sequence comes from Arion vulgaris, assembly GCA_020796225.1. Classification (NCBI taxonomy): domain Eukaryota; kingdom Metazoa; phylum Mollusca; class Gastropoda; order Stylommatophora; family Arionidae; genus Arion; species Arion vulgaris. Next base: position 35,153,914 of record CM036762.1, on the reverse strand, counting down.
TTGTTGGAATCTTACACTGCATGCAATAAAATAAAGTGTTTCGATAACATCATAGAGATCCTGCAACAACATGGACTAACAACTGCATATGCAACAAACGAGGTCTAAGATACAAAACTGCAACTCCCCACGACGCTAGCCGACGCATGTGGACATGACAAGTGGACATGACAAGCTCTTTCCACGCGGAGTTATTTCCTCAATTTTTAAACAGTTAATTCAAGGAGGTAAAAGAAATCCTAACTACACGTCAATAAATAAACATATATATATTATTATATATTAAATTGAAGAAAACTGGACAACCTAATAGAATAACAAGGTTAAAAAGTAGTATAAGTAAAATATAAGAACACTGATGTCCTGAAAGCACTAAATGTTAAAGAGAATTGGCTGATAAACAACATACTATACAGAAAAATTACATACTTTGGTCACATCAAGCGTCACGATGGCCTGGAAAGAACAATATTAGAGGGCAGGGTCCCAGGACGTAGAGGCAGACAAAAAGAAGATGGCTACAAGATATTAAAGAAACCATGAACATGACCATCGACGAAGTGGGTGAACTGGCAAGAGACAGGGTGAATTTCAGATGTGCTACAAAGAGAGTAACGTCCTATAAAGGATACGCACCTTGATAATGATGATGATGATAAGTAACATAGTAGAAGTAAAACTAGAAAGACTTCTTATAAGGGAAGCAACTCTATGGAGCAGTGTGCGGCTTAAAGCGTGCAACGGACTTCCGCCGTGGCGCAGTGTGCGTTTAAAAGCGTGGAAAGAGGAAGTGTGGAAGACCTAGAGAGCGTGGAAGGGTATGATATATGTTCTCATGAGGATTATTTGCTAAAGAATGGGGATATCTGTTCTCATGAAGATTTGCAAATAAGTGGTATTTTTTCCTTCATTAGTTGTAAGTACTTTGCTTGTTTTGTTATCTGTATTGTAATGGCACGGTAGAGCTTCAACATTTGAGTTGATAGCAAACACCACAGATAAAGATTTGTGGAGATCCATGATCGCCTACGCCAGCCGGCATAGCATCTGATGATGATGATTGTTCTACCCTGGTTTTTTTCTTTGAAGGATCAACTTCATTGCAACACCGAGTGCTCCCCATATGACTCAGTCCCTTTCAGCAGAAATCAACCGTCACCTGCCTATAGTATTGAACTAGGCACGAGCTCCGGCAACACTACGGATCTCCGGAAATAAATACAATCGAGAAAGAACGGTCCGGATTCGAACTCACGACCTTAGGGATACAAGGCATTTGGCTTAACTACAATTTGATGAAGGTCTATCGGTTGATATTTTCCTTTTGACATTTTTTGTCAAACTTCCATTGTACTTACATTCAATAAATAGGATCACAGTCTGATGAAGGTCTATCGGTTGATATTTCCGTTTATGGCTTGAATGTCCTTACTTTAGTCAAACTTCCATTGTACTTACATTCAATAAATAGTGTCTCTGTGGCCTAGAGGCAAAGGTGATCACCTCTTGTGCCAAAGGTACCAGGTTCGCTCCCTCTTGGAGCCATCTGGATATTTTTCAGAGATCCCTGATTTCAATATAGGCCAGATCGTTTTCCCTAGTCCTATCGGAGACGGATGATAAAACGCAGGTCCCGTCTTCAAGTTGAACACGTAAAAAAAACCTTGGTAGTTCAAAATTGAGAGAGCAGGCTGGAAAGCCGCTGCCCGGGCAAAATTTATTAGAAAAGATTAAAAATAAAGCTCCTACAAAAATATTTTCACCGTCTTCAAATTACATCGGGACCCTCGCCGGTGCTAGTGAGTTCGTGCACTGCAGCTGAGATCTTCCTGTGTACGAAAGATATCGGAGTACACATGGTTACTCACCGAAGTGCAATGATAATGGTTCTATCAATCATTCACTAATATCTGCTACTTGCGTCTGCTTTCTTCTTCAATTATCCACCGTCGACTGTGCTATTGTCCATCGGCCCAGTACCTTGTGTAATATAGCATTGAAGAACTGACTTGTTTGTTGACTTTTTACACACCCTGGACAGAAGCCAGAATTGAATTATCTTAACGCGAGGGGCTCGTTGTACCGCTTGCCGATACAGTAGCAACGGTATGGGTCACTCTAATGATTAATGATACCACAGTTCGGATAAAAACACACGACCAAACACAGAACTCGAACCACAACCTTCTTTCTGACAGCACCCATTGCCTAGCTCTACAGACAAGCGTATTTAATAACATAACCAGCTGTCTCTCATCTTGGTTGTATTCTTTACAAACAAACGCTCGTCTGTAGGGATAAGCAATGGGTGTCGTCAGAAATAAAAGTTTGTGGTTCGAATCTGTGTTTTGTAATTTTTTTTTTTTTTCGAAAGTCCCTAATACTTATTCACTATCCATCCATTTATCATATTCATTGCCTCCTGTGTTTCCCTTCAGAGCAGTGCGGTATGTTTTTATTTTCAGTATCATGCAAGTCTTCGAAATGCCGCCCCTTAAATGTTTGTTCTTAAAAGTCTTTGGCAAGCGCTCGCCAACTATACACCTGCACCAGCAACTATACACCTGCACTCAGCCACTATCACCTGCAACACCAACTATGCACCTGCATAGCCAACTATACACATGCAGATTGCAATTATGAATGCAATCAGATTTCAATGCCCAGCCAACTATACACCTGCACCAGCCAACTATACACCTGCACCAGAAACTGAAATCAAATGGTACTGAAAGCGCTTATGCAGAGGCGTGCGATAATTCGTATACATCAATATCGGAATTACATAGACCAATATAAAAAAGTGTTGCTTAAAGATTTTTAATTATTGAATGGTTCAAATTGTATTTTGATTTTGCTGCGTATGCCGCCCCTTATGGTACGCCTGATGCGCCGCTTCTCTGTATCATAGCATGGCACAGCTCTGTTTCTTCTTCATTCTTAAAACTCCTTGTTCTCTTGTGACAGCTAAGGTAATGATAATGCGCTCATTCCCGGCAAACCTTACTGCCATTCGGAATTCTAATAACTCTAGTTATGTGTTCAAGACAAAGGGATCGCTACATCAAGTGTCGTTGTCTCTATGCCATGGGTATCAGAAGGGGACGTCTGTGACTTAGTGGTAGTGAGCTCGGTCACAGTCAAAGAGTACCTGGTTTAAACACTGCGGCGGGTAGTTTGATAGAAAATTTGCTCCCGTGAATTTTTAAGAATGGTAAAAATAGACCTCACCGTTTATAAGCAATGTCAAACTTCTGAGTATATAAGTGGAGCCTAGAAAATCAACGATTCGTTTACTCTGCTTGATAGTGACGTCATGTAAAGGATATGTCACTATTTTCATCAGAAAGCAAGGGAACATCACCCAAGCTACCCGAACAGCCCAAGACAAAAACAAAACCACGACACTGGGCAACTACCCGCTAACAGTGTGACGAAAAAAAGAAGAAAGAAGCATGCGAAGAACAGACGACAGTTCACCAACTTGTATTTGATAAAAATTAGTACACTGCGTCGGCAGTATTAACTTATGGATACGAGAGTTGGAAAGCAACCAAAGCTCTAGAAAGAAAATTAGATAACTTTGAGAATAAATGTCTTAGAAGAATACTGAACCTCAAATGGTCAGATTTCAGACCCAATACACAAATAAGACAAGAGACCAAGCAAGAGAATGTATCAAATTTTATAAGAAAGCGCCGCTGGAACTACATCGGCCACACACTTAGAATGGATGAGAGAAGACTCCTTACCAATCCCTCATATGGACACCAGAGGAAAAAGAAAACGAGGAAGACCAAGAGAGACTCTGCGTAGAACCATCACCAGAGAAGGCTCAACGATGGGCCTAGTAAACATTAAAGACTTAAAACAGATAGCAACGAACCGCGAGACATGGAGAGCTATGACCTCTGCCCTATGCGCCGCCCACAGGTCCAAGAGGAAAGACTAACTAACTAAGTACACTGCGGAAAATTAACACTTGTCAACCAACGTATGTGCGATATGTCTACGCCTAGAGTGGTAATATTTTCTGACCGCATACATGTGGCACATAAGACAATAATAAGGAACAGCCAAACTAGAAATGAATGAACGCTAGAGAGACAAGACGTGCAAGAAATTGATTGCCAATAACATTAAAATCATTGATCTCATTGTGTGACTGTTCTCTCCAATCGAATATAATATGTTTGTTTATGAACAATTTATTGTTGAGGCCCTATTTTTTTCTGTTTTATTTCCGTTTGTTTATTGTTTGGTTTTGATTACACGTTTAATGCTATTTCAATTTTCTGGGGGTTTTTGTGCGGGGAAAAAAAACTTCGCTAATTGAATATCAACATTGTAAAATTCTAATTTTGCATGTTGCAATGAAATTAACAACATAAAAGTACCGATGAGAATGCTTCTGCAACACACAAAAAATAACGAACCAATCAATTAATTATTCAACGTGTTCTATGTTGGTCCATTAGATCGTGTATCGAACTGTTGTAACGTATAATTAATGCTAATTAAGAATGCTTCAGTCACATTAGTTCAAAATGAGTTGGGGAGATAGCTTCCAGATATAATTTAGAATTTCTTATAAAGGCTTTCAGCTCGTTCTGACACTGAACTGTTCTTATTTTTTCTGTGCAAAATCTATTTCATTTCTTTTAGACTAAGTTGGTAATATATTTTCTGTGCATATTCCTTTCTTTTCGTTCAGACTAAGCTGGCAATATATTTTCTGTGCAGAATCTATTTTATTTCGTTCAGACTAAGCTGGCAATATATTTTCTGTGCAGAATCTATTTTATTTCGTTCAGACTAAGCTGGCAATATATTTTCTGTGCAGAATCTATTTTATTTCGTTCAGACTAAGCTAGCAATATATTTTCTGTGCAGAATCTATTTTATTTCGTTCAGACTAAGCTGGAAATATATTTTCTGTGCAGAATCTATTTTATTTCGTTCAGACTAAGCTGGCAATATATTTTCTGTGCAGAATCTATTTTATTTCGTTCAGACTAAGCTAGCAATATATTTTCTGTGCAGAATCTATTTTATTTCGTTCAGACTAAGCTGGAAATATATTTTCTGTGCAGAATCTATTTTATTTCGTTCAGACTAAGCTAACAATATATTTTCTATGCAGAATCTGTCATTTCGTTCAGATTTAACCGGAAGCATCAAGGTATGGACAAATTACGTCATGACATATGTGCAACATTAAGGCAAAAGACAAGGGATGTTGGGAGTCTCTTGCAGAAAGCTTTTGATGCAGAGACAGCACGACTGATGATGAAGTTGACAATATATTTTATGTATGTTAAATCTCTTTTATTTCGTCCATACTAAACTGAAATACCAAAAGATGGACAAATTACAGTCCGGCGGAATGCAACATCGAGGCAATGGTCGAGGATGTTGGAATCCCATTGTAGTTAACATTCGACGTGGAGATGGCACCTAATGATGATGATTTAAGCCGATAAAATATTTTCTTTGTTTAAACTCTTGCATTTCGTTGTTTCATCATTCTGATTGATTTTCAGTCCAACCATATGGTCGTACTGGTTATGGCGGCTGGTCTTTTTCGAGACATTCTTGTGTGTGTGTGATCAAAATGCAATGTCAATTGTTATTGTATACAAAACACTGTCGTTATGGTCTGTAGTACCGCTTTTTAGGGCTGTGTGGGACAGGTGGGACGGTAGCCTGAGGAATTTAATGGCTGCATGGCTAGTCATTGTATAACTGCCACAAAATATCATTTAATCACTGTTACTAACACAGTCACTGAATCTGTGTTGCACATTGTCCCTGGTCATGAAACTATTCGTTACCAAAGGACTGGTCACGGAATAACGGGTCATGTCAAGGAATGACTGGTCACAGAATGCATGGTCAGGTCATGGAATGACAGATCACAGAATGACTCATTACGTCATGGGATGACTTATCAGGTCCCGAGATGACTAGTCACCACACTGATACTCAACAACTATTGCGTGACGACAACGGTGAACTGCAGAATAGCTAAAATAATAACAGATATTTCTACTTCAAACAATATCCAATGATAACGATGAAAACAAAGAAAATATATTTGACAAAATGTACCTGTGTATAATACCCATCCGATGAAGGTAATCCACCGCCGAGACAATCTGTTTGACGAATTTTGAAACCTCTAATTCTGGTAGTCTCTTTCTGGCGCTGATATACTCCATTAAATCGCCGCCACTGTTTAAAAATAGATAATGCAATAACATATATATATATGTTGTTTATTAGGGGAAGGCTAAAGATTAACCACTTTTCAACTACTCTTTGTAAATAGTATGTGATTTGATCCGAAGTGCTAAGTACGTTGTGCTGTGGTTTGTAGCGGTTAAACTTTGGTATTTTCTTCATCTCTCTGCCCAACAGCACATCTAATACAAATATATATATGATACCATAAATTAATGTGTGGAAATATTAATATAATCCAATGACTGTTAATACAATATTAATGATATATTAATACAATACAATGTTAATTATAATACAATCCAATGACATATAATACAAATAAATATGATAACATATATTAGTGTGTGGAAATATTACATAAATGAACAGAAATGTACTAAATTTGAAAATATTTAAAGATTAGTTAAGAAAGTTTCGCAGAAAATAAAAGAATGGAATGAGTATAGAAAACGATTCTAGATTGTACACTACAAGTTCTCATCTACTTATTTTATTATGTCATTAAGGGGCCAATACAACCAGGAAACAACAAGTGAGAACAGTAATGTCACACCTCTTTTATTGCTTCTTCTTCCTCTTGTATCTGTCTTCTAGTGCCTTTCGGTGTTGCAGAGACGAGGCAGGCGTAGTGTTCTGGACATCAAGATGTGTGTGGCTTGATATGCCATCACATTGAATTTAGTTAGCATCATTTTGGCATTTTCCAGCTATATTTTGTTCTCATTTTCCCTCTTGCATTGATATTATCGTGCTATTGCTGCAGGTATTTGCGATTAATTCTAACCAAATTATCAAACCATTTAATTCTTTGATATTCGTTAAAATCATTTCCTGGTGTTGTCCGAACAATTTTTCTCAGTGTTTCCTTTCTTATATGGTCTCTCATTGTCTGGCCTGCATAATTTCGTATGCACCGTATCTCATATGATGTGATTTTTCGTGTATGTATATATGTATAAGAGAGAAAGAAAAAAACCATGGAGACATATGTAGGCCGATTTCAGATAGTGATACAGACACACAGAAAGAAAGAGTAAGAGAAGGAAAGAGAGAGAGAGAGAGAACATGTTTGCACATAATCCTTACCGGCATATTTCCGTGACCAGATAGTAAGAATTGTCAGTCTCCATGACCTCTAATAATGCGACTACATTAGGGTGTCTGATCAGCTGAAGAAGCTTACCCTCACGACGTAGATTTTTACGGACGTAGTTGTCAGTTTTCGCACGTTTTTTGTCGATAACTTTAACTGCTACCTGGAGACATTTTATAACATATGCTACAATTAAACATGTCGACGATAAAATAACAAATGCAAGAATATAATAAATAAGGGCATTCTTCTTCTGCGTTCTCACTAGATTGGGATTTGGGATTCTCTAATAAAGGCAGCCGTCTGCCTCAGATAATCAGCCACGCCCTACAGTTTGTCTTCGACGCTAGTGTAAGTGGGCCACCTCTTTCTTCTCAAGTCTGCACACTGGGGGCAGTTCTGAAGGACATAATTTCTATGATTTCTGCATCCCCGTTAGTGCCGACCTCTTCCCGCAGTAAGTTTTGGCTACCCTTGTGATGGTAGGACTGACATTCTTACTGCGTGGCTAAATTTCCGAGGCAGATTGGCGACCGTAGAATCTATTATCCCATTCCTCATTGTGAGGGGTCGTTGCACCATGTTATGCGCCTTACGGCCTTGTGCATCCGTTTTCTGCAAGCATTCGTTTCGGGTTAGCATTCCCTAGCGGACACGTGCATCCGATTTCATCCAAACCTCCTTACTCACCTCTTACAACATGCGTGGCAGGTAACAGTGGTTCTATTCTTTACACCCCAAATTTGGGCCCCGGTAACCACTCGGGCGATAAGGGCATTCATATAGTAATGTTGACAGACATGGGCGTAAATACTTTAAAACAAAGGGGACAAATGCGCCCCCTTTCTTATAAAATTTATTTTTGTTGATAACCCAGTTTTATGCGAATCTGGTTTTCTTCATTTCCGCGTAGTAAACTACCAACTAAAATTTATTTTTTAAATTCATTTTGCGCCCTCCTGGAAAAACGTATGTTGACGCCCACGATGACATATATCAAAGATCAATAGTGAAATAAGAGAAAGTGCGAGTTTGTTATCCCCTTTGAAATTGTCAGTAGCTTTCTATGAAATGTATGGACTCTGTGTCAGCTTTTGCACCATTTTTAACACGTGTGTTGTATTGTAGGACAGAGGTCAATTACCATCACGCTTGATGACATCTTGTAGGATACTGGTCATTAACCATCAAGCCTGATGTGACATATTGTATAGCTGTAATAAACGCTAACTTTGGGGGAGGTATCTGTGGCGTGTGGTAAGGTGATCGCCTCTCGCTTCAAAAGTACTCGATTCGCTTCACACACGGAACTATGGGAAAATGTTTCTGTGCGGTTCGCTTCGAGAACGTGAATACATTGCGCTCCCGTAAGCTCTACGTAAAGACAAGCGCATCCTAATTTTGGTCAAAGTGTATGTAATGCACAACATTGTACAGACGGGTAACTAAGATTAGGAACTTTTTTTGTAGCACTTTGTTTCAAAATATTTTATTGTCTTCTTTAAAACTTATGTAATGCTCCATGATTTACACCGCCATGTCATATAATAAATGCAAATCTTCCAATTTTATATATATATAAAAATCTTGCATGTTTGTACAATCGTTATCTATAATTCATAGTGCCTAACTTTGATGGTATTAACGTTTTCAAACAATTTATTGGCAAGACATAAAACAAAAGCTTATAAACATAGCTAGCATATATATAGAAGAATGGTGGATGTTTATTTGACGACCCGCCCGAGTAGTTACCGGGGCCCAAATTTGGGGTGTAAAGAATAGAACCACTGTTACCTGCCACGCATGTCGTAAGAGGCGACTAATGGGGTTTGGCTGAAATCGGATACGTGTGTCCTAAACGTGTAGAAATCTTATGCGTTTAGGGGCCTACCAAACCAATGTGCAACGTATACACGTTCTTGGCAAAGATCAAACATATCACAAAGAGTGATTAAAATTGGTTCATAAAGAACGAACGCAAAGAAGAAGAAGAAGGAGATTTGACGACCTACCTCTACTTCTTCTTCTTCAAACGCTCCATATCGACAACTTGTTAATCACTCTGTATGATTTGTATGTCATCTGAACCTAAAAGTGATTGTACGTTATGCACCTACAAGTAGGCCAGCACATCCAATTTCTACGATGCGTTTTATTTACTAGGTAGCTTCCTAGGTCCTACATCAGGCGCCTCTTACGGCGTGATTTGTTTGGTCGCAGTGGTACTATTCTTTTTTTCCCTTGCGGAACACTGCACCACATGGGCGGCTTTGATGATATTAAAGTTTTCAAACAATTTGTTGGCAATACACAAAACAAAAGTTGATAGACATAGCTAGCTAGTCTGTATATAGAAAGAAGTGGACTTTTTACGATCTCTCTCTCTCTCGCGATCACCGCTTAGACTGATGTAAAAGGTTTCCCCATAAATTCAAATTTGTTGTCTTATTCATGTGGAAATCTGATTCATGCAGCCTTAGCATGGGTGTGTTTCGTCACATCTTTAGCGCCATTTGGAGCTCTGGTGCTTATTCTTCGGCGATGCGTTCGGTGTTAGCCAGCGTTTACTGTGTTCGCTCTCCGTCAGTCTTGGGCTGTCCCCAGCCGACCTGTAAGGCAGCAGGTTGCTATTTTCTTTTAGGGTAGATACCCTTAGACAACCTTCCATCCAGGTTGCTGAGCATCATCTGCCCAGGTTACCAGTCTTTTTTTGACTGCTTGGTTTGCCTGCCGTCCAGTTTTGTGTACGGTTTGCTCCGCTAGCCTTTGATTGTCCCCAATCTAACTACAAGGCAGTAGTAGTTCTCTGCGAGGGAAACGCGGTTATTGTTCTCTGGATGGAGACACCATCTTCGAGGTCCGGCACCGTTTTGTCCACCTCTCATTTCTTTTGAGTCCCCGCTCGCCCATCTCTGCTTGTGCTTTGACGATCTACATCAGTCGACATGACACACACAGCAGAAAACTTAATTTAAAATGTCGTTGTCATCAGAATTTCTTTATGTTGTTACAATAACACCATGAGACAATTTTTTTGTTTTTAAAATCTCAAATCGATATATCTATTGCAAAGTCAAACACAGACTGTCTGAACTTTCTGATACGCCTATGTTTATCTTAGAGCGACATTGGAAGAAGTAAGATTACCTTCCGTCAGTGAATGTTCTATTTCAATAAGAACAATGAACAATGGCACATTTGTAATCTTCACACATGGGAGAACATAAACAAAGAGTGTATGATGGTACATGTTTTGTTAGGTCAACAAACATTAGACGTAATCGTATGCTAAATTGCACATAAAAAACAGGATTTTCAAAATGGCACTGAACATTGAGAAACAGCAACTGCTATTTAACGTAAACATATGCAATTAGGAATATACTAGGTACTAGTCAAACAGGGAGATGCGATAGCGTAGTGGTAAGTGCACTTGCACTGTGTGTGCGTGGTCATAGAATAATTTTCACAATAAAAGTCGGATTTCATCTGACTGTAACGGCTCTCAAGTCGACACAGTCTCAATTTGGTACTAAATAAACGCTGGGAAGTAAAGGCGGCCGACGTCATGTTGACCACATTTCCCATTGTGTGCGGTTGATAAAAGAAAAATATGAGTCTAATACCGTTTTTCTAAATATATCTCATGGTAAGATAACTCTCAGTCGATGCTTCATAAGATCCAGTAGGGTAGGTTTCGGTATGAATGGATGTCGTCTATAGAAGTTTCTAACCACCAGCGGCTTACATGGATATACTGTTCTGGGCATGCGGGTGTTTACGGTAATCCGAGAGCGGACAGGTTTACATCAACAGCATCGATTATTGGGGGCTGACAATGGATAAGGGGATGTTCTTCGGTCTCTTCGCGAGTGTCTGTTGGATGAGGACACTAAAATAGATGTTTAATCTATCAAGCGATGCAGTTTGGAGTTATCCATTGTACAAGTAGAACTGGATGCCTGGGGGGTAGAGTGAAAGGTGTGTTTAATCAGCGAGCCACGGGAACCATCAGTATGCATACTCTTTGATATCTGTTGGGGAGACTGGCACCTATGGGTCTACCCGAAGTGCAATGACGTCAGTTTAGTAACCAATAACCAAGATTACGGATTCTTCTGTTCTTATATACATATGTAGATAACATATGTACACCGACGTCTAACATAGATCTCCACAAACGTCCGTACTTATTACTATCAATTCCGATGATGCCACTCTTCTGCACAATGAAACCAGGCTGTCCATAATGAATTTATTTTCACTGTCATCCTCTTCTTGTCTCCCATTAGTTTTACCGGTTGTCATAATGTGTTTTAAACCTCCACTTCTCATCACATGTCCAAAAATTGATTGTCTCTTTATTATATTGATAATGAGTTTTTCCTATGTTATTGACCTCTTTCTACACATCAACATACGTCATTATAGCAGTTCATCTACTTCCAAGCATTCTCATGTGAAACCAAATCTATGTGGCCTCTGGAGATTTTGCTGTCTATTTAATGTTCATAATTCGCTACCATATATCAGTACTAGTTCTACGTAAGACTATAGAGTTCTCTTTCTGACTCTAATAGACAGCGACTTGTTCCATATAATGTCTTTCATTTTCTGAACTGCTGTTTTTGTCTGGCATATTCTAATTTGTATTTCTGTTTTTTATCTACTATTACCAGGGTTCCCATGTAGTTAAGTTGATAGACTTGACTTATCTTTGTTCAATTTACTTTGATGGTGTATTTTGATGGGACCTCTACTTATCTTTCTTTCTGTATATATCAATTGCGTTATGAATAACCCAAAGTGTACAATGAGATTCAATAGTATTGGCTTCTGTGGCAACTTTTGCCACCATGACAAGGTTGATATGACCATGTACGGACAATGTTGATAGCTACATGCACGATCTTACTTACTGGGTTTTTTTTACAAAATGTGTAACGTTTTTTCTAAATTATGAGTATCTTCCATAAATGTGGAACTGGACTGTAAGTTAAACATGGAAGTGACAGACATTCTACACTCTATGCTCTGAAAATGTTACGTCACGTTTTGATTTATTTGCTCATAATCTGATGTCTCAATGGCTTCTTTGTGTTATTCTTTCAATTATGATGTGTGATATCATCCATGCTTGATTTTTATTGAATTTATGCACTGGTAACTTTCCATATCCTGCATGTATACGACATATGGGACACTCCCATTTTACGTTGACTTTCTTGTTTGAATTTTCTCTTTTATACTACTCCATGTCTTCTGCTTATGCGCATTCATATTTATTTTTCACATCAATGATTTGAATTACAGTTCCTCATATTAATTTAACATTTTCATTATGCAATGTGCACTTAAAAAACTGATTATTTTTACATTTTAAATGTTGATGTTATAACGGAAGATGAAGATTTTACTAAATGAACAGCAGCGGAGGATTTGAAGAAGCAATAGTTTCAACTATCAAAGAAATAATAAATAAATAAAAGTTAAATAATATGACTATTGATAACTTACTTCCGCCTGTCATTATTGACAGGTATAGTACATATATAATAATAATAATAATTCCTCTCGTACCGTTATACGTTACATAGGATCTGCAAGTAATTTCTCCATACCGTTCTATCCTGCGCAACTCGCTCAATCTCCTCCATGGAACTGAGACCGATATTTCTTGCCTCTCTCAGCAAAGTTCGTTTCAGGATCTCCTTAGGTCGACCTCTCTTTCTTGAACTCTTTGCATCCCACTTCAATGCCTGCTTTGATTTTCGTTGATCATTTCTCCTCAAGGTGTGCTCAACATATCTCAATCTTCCCTTTCTTAGAACAGTTATCACCAGTGGCCGACCAGACACGTCTCTGATTTCATCACTTCTCCCGAATTCTTTTCATTTTATATTCATTATTTTTGCAGACATCTATTTTCAAATGCATTCAACTTGCTGTCTATATCTTTAGTCATTTTCCAACTCTCGCTGGCATAGTTAGGATTGATACAACATTTGAATTGAAAATTCGTAATTCAGTTTTAATACTATATAACTTGCAGTTCCATATTTTATTTAGACTTTTAAAAGCTGATGTTGCTTTGCCAATTCGAATCATAATTTCTTTTTTAACATTTCCTGTGCAATCAAAATTGCTACCTAAATAGGTGAACTGCTCTGTTATTTTTATCATTTTAGATTCCAGTGTGATATCTGCATTACTTGCCATATGTGTCTTCATTATATTTGTTTTTCATAGCTTATCTGCAGTCCAACTTTTGATGCTATAGATGACAAGTTGTCTGTTTTTCTTTGCATATCTTGGTTGTCTCTACTTAACAAGGCAATATCAAGTAATATATATATATATATATATATATATATATATATATATATATATATATATATATATATATATATATATATAAAAATAAAGGAACTCATTTTCATACCATAAGTTATATTGCGAAATACGTGTAAAGGCCAACATTTGTCATTGATATTGGGCAAAGCTGGGAGATTTGGTGAACATCATGCAGGCCTCCTTTATTTCCAAGTGATTATCTGGTGCCAAATTGGGGCTGGTTCGACCTTCGGGGTGGGTCTCCCGAGTGCATATTGTCCATATAGTTCGCTAATATCGTTGCTGGATCAACGTACGAGTTTACGCGTTGTGCAATACTCCTGACAGATGGTGTACCATTATGCGGAGAGTCACCGATCCATACGTTGAAACTCAATGCAATGAAGTCAATCCTTCGCACTTAATTTCTGGAAATCAGACCACTCACGTCACGTGACCTTTACATTTCAGTATTGTTAGATAAAGGATAAAGACAAATTCATTTTAAAAAGAATAAAACATACCAAAACAAGGTTATATTTTTATCAGAAATTAAACATGCCGCTAACGAACATATGTACCACTAACACTTTTCATCAATAAATAACACTCTAATGATGGAATTGTGTAAAATTGCAATAAAACTTTCAGTGCAACATCAAAATAATATAAAAATCAGACTACAGAAATTGGCCGTTTATAAAGATGAAAAAGTATATATATATATATAACACCCAAACATACACTATATGCACACCGATCTGTATGTGATTATGTATTTTGCTGAACTATTATAAAAACAAATCGTTGGGAATTCCAATGTTTATGCCGGTGCCATGGAGATGGACATTAGTTCACAATTGATTTTGATGAGAACAATGGCTAAAACAAATACAATACTGTAGATGGTATAGATGGATAAGGGCATGGTTAAAAACACAAAAGTGCAAACATTAAAACAGAAACGGAAACCTCCCACAGAGTTAGATCGTCTGTTGTTTCAGAATTACTGTTTTTGTGTGCATGTATGTCTTGCTTTCATATATGTAGTTTGGAAACAGAATGCATAGTGATATTCTACCAGATAGAATAATACTAGATATTAGTTGTTATATTGCTATTTAGTGTTCACTTTCAATGTTTACTTACTCTAGCTAATTACTTTTGATGTTCCATTCTTCTACCTAATCACGTTTCATGTTCACTTTTGATTGTCACTTCTGATTGTAAATTGTAGTATTCAATTTGATATTTAATTTTAGTATTCAGTTTTCATATTTAATTGTGATATCCACTTTTAGAACCTCCGAAGTTCGGAGAGGCCTTCCTGTATAGCGGGGGACACTGATAAAAAGTGAAAACATGCCTTCAGGCAAAAATCACTCAGAAGCGCCATACCAGGCGCCCTGACTTCGCCTGAATTCATAGCGGGCGAACACAAAATGAAGATATCCACTTTTAGTGTTCAGTTTTAAGATTTATATTTAAGTATTAAATGTTGATATTAAATTTGGATATTACCATTTAGAACTTAGTTATATTTATTTTATTTATTTTTTTTGTATTAATTTTTACAATTTAATTATGGTAATCCTAGCAGTTGAAAATTGATAAGATTAGGCTAAAAATCCGTTGTCCCGGTAAAATTTATTTTAAAATTCAAATAAAATTCCGACACTTATTTTTACCATTTTCAAAATTACACTGAGGACCCTGCAGGTGCTACGGAGTTTGCGTACTGCTGCTGAGATCTCCCTGTGTAACAAATACATCGGAACACACAATGTTATTCACCGAAGTGAAATGATGGTATACGTATCGTATCAATGAAATATGTTTTTTCTAATAACGAGTTGTTGCATGTACAATACACAATACACATTTCACATTTGCACACAGATGATGGTTTGAGTATGACGGAT
This sequence comes from Arion vulgaris, assembly GCA_020796225.1. NCBI lineage: Eukaryota > Metazoa > Mollusca > Gastropoda > Stylommatophora > Arionidae > Arion > Arion vulgaris. The sequence goes on along the minus strand of CM036762.1, from coordinate 35,138,317 downwards.
GCAGAGGTGGGGCATCTTGGTTACGCGATCAAGAAATTCTCAAGGACTGTTAAAGTGGCAAAGTTCTGCTCAGGACAAGCTATTTGATGATGATGATGATCACACAGATTTCAGTGGTCTAAAGGAATTGAATATTAAATGATCCATTATCACTGGACTTCGGGGAATAAGCATGTGTACCCTCGAACTCTTGTTTACATAGAAAGATCGCATCGACAGTTCACGAACTCATGATGGTCACCAACAACAGTGATGCTCAAAGAGTAACGGTGATGCTCACGAAGCAAAAAGGTGATGCTCACCAGCAACAGTGATGCTCACCAGCAACGGTGATGTCACCAGTAACGGTGATGCTCACCAGCAACGGTGATGCCTCCATACCAATGTAATTTTAAAGATTTAATATCAAATATTTTTTTACCCGGGCAGTGGCTTAACTGGCTCTTTTGGGTGCTCAACGTGTACACGGGACTTACAGTTTATCGTCAGTCTCAGATTGGACTAGGATTCGATTCTTACCTACACGGAGATCATAGATCTCTGAAACAATAGCCAGATCGATGTCCGCGGGGCGAACTATACCTTTGGTGCGAGAGTTAAGCTTCTAAACTTTCACACCACAAACATCTCCAATATATATACCGAGAATATGTCTATATAGCAAAATAGATAATTTAATAGACAAAGTAACGTTTTGTTATTTATTTTGCGTGTCTGATTATAATTAAAACTGCATTTATTCGTTGTATCCTACTCAATTCCATAAAAGAGATTGAACGAATTATCCAGGTTAGAATAGTATGGAGAAATTGATTGCAGATCGTATGTAACGTATAACGATACGAGAGGACCACACATACAAACTTGTTATAAAAACACAACTCACCTTTTCTCCTGTAGTTAGATGAAGCCCTTCCTTAACCTTTGCGAAACTGCCAACACCAAGTGTCTGGCCCAGCAGGTACCCTCCAACTCTCTTAGAATGATGGAAGGTCTTGATAGTATCTTTCTTCACCTTTCAAATGTTCAATATACGCTTCAAATATTGTGTCATATTTTTTGTATCTTTATATTTGTACGTTTTTTATATTTTTGGCTTTTAACTTCTGCTATATCTTTGATAAAGTCTATATGTAGTGTTCTGAGTTATTCGTCAGGTTTGTTGTATCGTTTTGCTTGATAAAGGCCTTTTGGTCGAAACGTTGCTGTGTATTGTCATTGTTTTTGTATTTTGTAAAACTACAGTACTTTGTTTTACGTGCTTTACGTTTTTTGGGAAAGTTGTGCTGTTGACGTTGCTTTTGTTAACATTCGAATGACAATAATCACATGTTATCCAATATTACGAAAAGAAAAGTAAAGAAACAATTCTTTTTTTTACCTCTAGGTATATTGAGTAGTAGTGTTTTACGTCCGTATGTTTCAGTGATCGTCAAGCACACAATCGATGATGTGGTCAACATCACGCCGGTCACCTTTAAGTCTCAGTGCTTTTCCTGATACTCAGCTAAAGCTGGGTTGACCTGAGAGCCGTTACGGTTGGGGAAAAAAAGTCTAAGAAGTGAACTACGCTACTGCAGCTCTTCCAACCGGTAATTTTGATCTGTATATAATTTGCATCAATTTCCGGCATGTGATAAGAAAGGAAAGTTTAGAATACATAGTGAAAACTGGCAAAATCAGTGGAAGACGAGACAGAGGACACCAGAGAGAGAAAGTTCTAGACAGCTTGTCTTCATTGCAAGAAAGAATATCAACATCAGAACATATAGCCAGTACTAAGGACAGATATTTATGGAGATATGATCGCCTACGCCAGCAAAACAAAATCTTATGGAAGTTAAATGGTACGTTTTAAAATGTCTTTTACAGCCATCACACTGTCCCTATTGTTGAACATTGAACATGTCTAAACCGCAGACGAGAACGATGACAGTGAATCAGATGAGGTGCTTGAGAAAAACCATCAAAACTACCAAAGAAAACGGAATGCAATGCACGAGCATGAGATTAATTTTAGAGATCCCGTCTGACTTAAATATATGAATAAAAAGATATATGGGAATGTCCTTTCAATTTACTCAGTCTATAAAAAAAAGTAAATTTAAAGCTATATTAAAGATTCTGAGATCAATAAAAGCAATTTGACAAAAGTAAAAAATAAACAGAACTGCAACGGTATCATTTTTGTATTGTATATTGATAAATTAGTATAGAGATATCATTTACAATTATTGTAATTGAAAGAATATTCTCACTTACCTGGGTGACATGTTCAGGTAGGTGGTGGACCTGGTTAACTGTCGAGTCTCCAACCGTCATTTTGGCTTCTGGATTATTCCATCTTATTCAAAGGCAACAAGTTGTCAAAATTAGATAGTCTGTAATGGCTGATAGAATATTCAGCTTCAGTTCATATTATCCATCAACGACGAACTGGAAAGCAATAATAACGAAGAGGAAGAAGATGAAAGACTAATCAAGCACAAAGAAGTTCCAGATGGTCTTGGAAAATGGCAGTTTTCTATCAAATCTGATTCTGCCGAACTCGGAGTATGATGTCTTAGATAAATCAGCGAGGCAGTCAACTTATTAAAATTCTTGAATTGGTAAATTTCTGAAACATAAGAAAAATATTATTACAAATTATGTTACATTGTAAATGAATTATTAACTTTTTCATTTTATAATTTTGTTTAACTCCGGACGCACTTATTTTGCAATCTATACTAGTTAGTTAGTATAGTGGCTTTACAAAAAATCGTGACTTATCTTTTACAAGACATAGCCATCAACAACTGTAAACGAGTCGTCGATTTTCTAGGTACCACTTATACGTCCAGTAGTTTGCTGTTGCTTTCTGAATGGTGAGGTCTATATTTATCGTTCGTAAAAATCCCTGGGAACTAATTTGCTTCCAAAGTACCCGCTTTGAACCAGTACGCTTGGATTCTGACCGAGCTCACTGTCGCTTAAGCTACAGACGCCCATAATGGCTTTGCGTCATCTTAAGAAATACCGCGAGCTAATATATTGGCTCAGAGGGACGAAGGAGTTAATTCCATAATAACATGTACAATATATATACCATGTATCCCCATGCAAAGGTGTTACCTATCTGAGGAAATATACTCATAATCATGGTCTCCTGTAGTTAAATAATAGCAACAAACAATGAGGGTGTAATAATTTGTTGTGATTTCAAGCAAGGCCACTTATCTTCGTAGATGCTACTTAAAATCACTTACGCCGGACCGAGAACTGTTGTTTACGTACGAATATATTGTACGTGGGTCTATAGTGTGATTATGGCAAAATATATTGTAAGATGGACGGTACTTTCTTCGAATGAAGATCATCTGCTCATTATGCTTAGAGACGTTGGACACGGCCTGAGAAGAGTCTGCCAGGATAAGAAAACTGCAAACAAGATTTGACCGCTCGTCTGAGAACCGATGAGTCCAGACTGATGTAGCTCGCAGATTTTACAGTGTGCAACAGAAATAAAAATCCGTACAAACCGCAGAGCAAACCACAGAACATGTCCTGCAAGACTGTCCCCTGTATGTCCTCCCTAGAAAGAAATGCTGGCCATATAATCCAACTCTGCAGTCAAGTCTATATGGCACCATAAACAAGCTCCAGACAACCGTCGACTTCATCATAAAAACGTGTCTAACGATAAAAAAAAATTAAAATAGCGATTGCAAAGAAGAAGAAGAAGACAACCGAGCAATGCAAGAGTAGAGAAAGAACTATTCTAGAGCTTCACTTGTATGATCATGCTGAAGATAAGCAACAGCAAAATGTATTTTTATATTTACATCTCTAAGCTCTGCTCTCTCTCTCGTGTTTTTTTTATCCTGGGTTGGGGCATAGACCCTCAACCAACTCATGTCAAATCTAACAACCCATCTCTTTTCAGCGTCTTCCAGCTCTTCTGTGTACCTCTAATCTCTGTCTCCAAATATCTTCTCCGTATTCTCAAACATAAAAATCGGGGCATATCCTTTTACAGGACGTAGCCATCAACCACAGTAAATGAGTCGTTGATATTCTAGGCACCACTTATACATTCAATAGTTTACCAATGCTTTCTGAACGATGAGGTATATTTTTGCCTTTCGTAAAAATCCTACGGAAACGATTTGCTTCCAAATTGCCTGCCGCGAAGTTTGAACCAGGTACGCTTGGGTATCTCAGGACAAATTGGTCTCCAAATCAACACCACAAAAACAAAAATTGTTGACCTTACCAGCAGTCCAGAAAATATCCAACTAAAAACTACACTCTTGAAAAAGTCAAAAATTGTACATACCTACGGAGAATGATGACATCTACGGGGATACAGCGCCAGAAATTCCATACAGAATCGCATTGGCATCAAGTGCTTTTAACAAATTGTCAAATATATGGAAGTCCAATTCACTCAGCAAGCACTTAAAATTAAAGATCTTTAACTCTTGTGTGATTCCAGTATTAACTTATGGATGCGAGAGTTGGAAAGCAACAAAAGCTCTAGAAAGAAAATTAGATAACTTTGAGAATAAATGTCTTAGAAGAATACTGAACCTCAAATGGTCAGATTTCAGACCTAATACACAAATAAGACAAGAGACCAAGCAAGAAAATGTATCAAATTTTATAAGAAAGCGCCGCTGGAACTACATCGGCCACACACTTAGAATGGATGAGAGAAGACTCCTTACCAATCCCTCATATGGACACCAGAGGGAAAAGAAAACGAGGAAGACCAAGAGAGACTCTGCGTAGAACCATCATCAGAGAAGGCTCAACGATGGGCCTAGTAAACATTAAAGACCTAAAACAGATAGCAACGAACCGCGAGACATGGAGAGCTATGACCTCTGCCCTATGCGCCGCCCACAGGCCCAAGAGGAAAGACTAACTAACGCTTGGGTGGTGATCGAGCTCACTACCGCTTAAGCTACAGACACTCACACATACTTCTAACAGTTTAATTGTCACGTCTGTAGCTTATTCTGGTGAAAAAAGAGAATCTACGGAGCATATTCATTGCGGCTTTCTCTGCATCGCATTACTTATCTTCTAGAAAATCTTCCTTTTCTCTTGGTTATTATTTTCCCTGTTTATGTTTGGTTGGATGTTGTCGCTAAAAATGTTCTATCAAATGTGGTTACTTTCTTACATTCTTTATATTCTAATGTCTCTTATTTCCCTTGTCAAAATGTTTTGATCGGTACATTGGTTTTGTTGATTTTCCTATGTTTTTGTCAAGTAAACGTGTAGCTTAAGCTTGTATTTATCCAATGTCTTAAGTTTCAGATTCTGTAAGCATGCATTGAAGTGGGAGGCAAAGGGTTAAAGACGCATTAGGGAAATGTAGAAACGAACTTTACTGAGAGATGCCAGAAATATCAGACTCAATTAAAATGAAGAGATTGAACGAGTTGCCCATGATAGAGTTTAATGGAGACAATTCTTGCAGGCCATATGTAACTAACAGATTAGATTTTAAAAAATCGAACCCAGAATCTAGAAAACGAGCAACATTCGTAACATTATAAACTGCCAAATAGAACCAAATATAAAACATCATAATGTTAATAAGCACTCTAAAAAATATGTCCTGTTTGTACCTATATTATGTTACCAGTAGGCAGTGGCGGTTCGTGATCCTTTTTGTTGGTGACGCCAGGCACAAATGTTCGGGAAAATCATAGTTTTGGATTTGGTTATATTTTAATTTATTAAATAATAAATGCACGCTACACATTATTTTTGATGGAGCCTGGCCCCACTGGCCCTTAATGACGAGCCGCCACTGGCAGTAGGCAGTCCAAGAAAGACATCAATAAAAATCGCATTATATAAGATGAATGTCAATACAAAATCACAATAACTAACTATATTATAGTACCAGTCTACAAGGCAAGGGGCGACCTAAACATGTTGCATGAAGGAGTCAAAAGTGATATTAACAAAATAAAGAATGACAACATATCAAGCCACACACTTCGTGATAACCAGAAAGCTATAGCTACATCCTCTCTGCACAAACAATAAAATAAAGAGAAGAAAAAGAACATTAATTTCTACAATTAAATAAAATGTAATCGTAAGCTCAACAAATCGACTAAAAATTAGATTCATCTTTAGTTATTGTATTACATCTTGTGTAACTTAGAAAAATCTCCTCAAGTTCAATGATACAATTTAAAATAACAAATTCAACATTTGAATATAGAAATATACTAATTAAATAGTGTTATAAATTTAAATAATGAAGAATACTTACATTTGTAAATGCGATAATCTATTTTCGTTAATTCACATGCAAAATGAAGAAATATTTCCAATAGTCTGTAGAATGAAATCGTTATGGGTCTTCTGTGCAAGTATACACCGCGCGTCCATCGAATTCGGAACACAACTGACGAGGATCGAACAACTTTTCAATTTAAATGTCGGCTCGTAAACGATAATGTTTGCGTTTGTGTGCGGGTTAGCGTGTGTGTTTCAATACAATTGTTAAGAGCAAAATTTGCACCTGGATACGGGAAGGCAACTTAAGGACATTGTCTATTTTAAGATTTCGCACTGTATAAAAATAGAAAACAATAGGCCATAGAGACCGTTCAAATTATGGACATTCCCAGAATACATGCACTGAGCTGTCTCCCGGATTTGTGTACACAACCGTCATCCAAGACCAACAGACAAACACAACATTCAACATTTCACATAAAACTACCAGAATATCTCCAGTTCCTAAAATAATCGTTGGAACAAGAACAAAAGTTGATACTTCTCTGCAAGACAGTGTTAACTGTGTTTAAGAAGAGTAAACAAGTAGTGTTAACACTTTGTGGGCAACCTCTAGAACACAAACGAAAACAACAACGGGTTTCTCGGGTCTCACATGTTGGTCTAATCTAATCCCGCCTTCCTTTTGTTACAAATGGCGCTGTTGTGTGAACGCTTGTGTTTGAGACTCGGGACCCTGCCAGCTCTTCGTGGATTTATGATCTGAAAAGCAATCGCATAACTTGTTATGTGTGTGTTGTTTCCTTTAACAACCATATTTGTAGCCAAATTTTATTTGCTCTGCCCATGAAGATTACGTGAAGTGAAAACAAGCTGCCAAAATAGGAAACACTCTTAATATAGAAAATGAAAGCAGTCTTTGATGAAAATATAAATATTTAAAAATATTATCAAGTTTTCAAGACAACCAACAAAAACATAACTATAACTATGTTATAACTTCTGGACCAGTTAATTAACTCTTTCAAGTCACAATTAATTGTTACATCGGGATGCATTTGTATTGGAGTTTATATCGATATAAGGGAATACTGCAGTAAAATTATGCAGCACATAAACTAATTCTTTGACTCTACATGTTGTGCGAGAAGTGAAATTCTTGACCTCTCTTGTATCTGTTGCTTGATAAAGGCATTTTGGTCGAAACGTTGCTGTGTACGTTATTGTTTTTGTATTTTGTAAAACTACATTACTTTGTTTTTATGTGTGACACCATTGCAATGTATAGTGAATTAGCCAGTATACTGGCCCCTGCGTCATCTTAACAATATTGCGAGCTGGTTTATCAGCTCTGGAGGACGAATGGGTTACGGTAAGAGTACGAAAAAGGACTTTATGTGGGGCCCAGCAAGAAAGTTTACAATATAAAGTAACAGCATATATCTCCTGAGATCTAGAGCCCTTTATTAAACTGACCCCTTATCTGGACGACACTTTCTTATTAAAGGAACGCACACATATAACTCGGAGTTCAGGAGTCTCTGTAACAAAACGGTCAAGTCCTGTGTCTTGCGTTATGAATGTCGAGGGTTCCAATCCGGACCGTTTCGTTAGGTTCATATGTGCATTTTTCCCGGAGATTCTTAGGATTTCTACAACTACGGAGTTCGTGCTTTGTACAATACTCATGACGTACTTTTTCTTCAGAGAGGGACCAAGATATATTGGGAAACCCAGTGCAATGAAGTCAATCCTTCGCCTTAAAATACTTGTCAAACTCCGAGTTTATTTGCTTATTATGTGGTGTGAAGTTGGGGAGGTTGAAAGAGGAGGGTGGGGGGTGGGGGAATTGAATGAGGTTGTAGCACTAACAGTCTCTAACACATTTACATTCTCGCATACATGAAATTAGTAAATAATGTAAATATCAACACACACTAGTCCTCCTTTCCATGTTTTTCAATGAATTGAAACCGTTTTCCATATTCACGTATTTGTCTGTCTTGTCTAATTTATTTCACCTCCTTGTTTCTCCCAGCTTAGATTTGTCTTTTCATGTCTCCCCTAACTTACATGTCCTGTTTTTTATTTCTTTATAGTCTACCTTTTTCTTCATGCATAACTTTCTAGACTACACTTCTGCATCTCAAGGTCTCCCGTAGTCTACCTTTCTCTCTTTAGACGTAATTTATAGTTTACTTTTCTCATCATTCATAACTCTATAATCTACTCTTCTAACCTACAAATCTCCCGTAGTCTACCTTTCTATCTTTAAACACCATTCTTAATCTGCCATTCTTACATCAAACGATTTCCCAATATACTTTTTTCCACTTATAAATCTCTACTAGTTGTCCATTATTTCCTTTAGTGACTATTGTATTCTTATTGACCAGTCTCCATGTTTTCCTTGTCTGTCTGTAGTTAATATGTCTTCCTCCTTTTCAATATCTACCAAGACTATCTTTTTCCAGCCTCAAATCCTTCAGCATAGCATCTTTCTTTACTAATGATTCTACTATGCCATCTTTCTGCATCTTCAGTGTTTCCACAAAACTATATTTATATATGTATATATAGCAGTAAGACTTACAGTATGTGCTTGCAAGAACGTTGTTTGAGAGAGAGAGACTGATTTGATTTCCATTGTTGTGATATCATTGATGTAAGAAGCTTTTCTTTTGGAGAAATCAGGCGGATCGTCCAATTTTCAAACGTTCGCCTCATAACACGGCGAGGTTTCCCATGAGGAATTTGGCTCCAGGATACATTTCAGTGTTTGACATTTGTATTCCCCCGGGATCCAAGTATACATGTATATCATTAAGTTAGTTTGTCAGATTTAGTATCGTTATGCTTCTCTGTTGTGAGACAATCAATCATTTCGTCTTCAATATACCTCGAGGTTGTGACAGAGATACAGCGATGATTTTCCAGTTATAGACATTACACCCTATGCCACATTGACTGGGCGCTGATAGTGAGACATTACAACTTTTGCCACATTGACTGGGCGCTGAAAGTGAGACATTACACCCTAAGCCACATTGACTGGGTGCTGAAAGTGAGACATTACACCTAAGCCACATTGACTGGGGCTGAAAGTGAGACATTACACCCTAGCCACATTGACTGGGCGCTGATAGTGAGACATTAAAACTTTGCCACATTGACTGGCGCTGAAAGTGAGACATTACACCCTAAGCCACATTGACTGGGTGCTGAAAGTGAGACATTACACCTAAGCCACATTGACAGAGGCTGCTGAAAGTGAGACATTACACTTAGCCACATTGACAGAGTTGACTGGGTGCTGAAAGTGAGACATTACACCCTAAGCCACATTGACAGAGTTGACTGGGCGCTGAAAGTGAGACATTACACCCTAGAGCCACATTGACAGAGTTGACTGGGCGCTGATGAAAATGGAAAAATTGAAGTGAAGGTACCAGTTTTCATATCATTAGGATATTTTCATTTATTAGGGAATACGGTCTTTTGCCCGTATTTTTTCTTTGACCAACAGTCTCAATATGTGTAAGGTAATAAAAAAAAAACGATGGACACCTTTCCTTCTCAGTGTTTATCTTGTAACCAGAAGTGGTTGGGTCGACCTGAGTACTATTGTGGTCAGAAAAAAACCTCCAAATAGGAGTTTCGAACCTGGGAAAACCCGAAAATGCATGTGTGACTAGTCACTGAACTGTCGCGGCTTTGGAGACAAAGAGTGTGGGATTAATAACCTCTACGAGACTAACAACAGTAACAATATTGTCTTGTCGAGTTCATCCATTTGTGAAGCTACATAGTTTGTGATTTGTGCAATTTGTGCAAACTCTCGGGAGTTTCCGTACCATCTCTACGGTAAAGAACACTGACTTACTGATGTGGAAATCTAGTGCAGCAGTATAATCAATCCTTCACCATTAAACCATTTTTTAGTCAGTTCTGCAGAAACACGAAATTGTACTCTCTAAACTTAATTCCAGACAAGATGAGGCGATAATAAGTTCAAAACCACTGCTATCTCTGTTTATGTTATACTTCTATTCTAGTTTTAAAACACACAAAGACCACATTAAAGTTTTTATTACATTCTCATATCGATTCTGTTTACATAATTGCCAACTTTAAGAGGCACTTTATGTAAGTCTACTTGATTTCTATTTACAGTCAACATCTCCTGACTTAATGGTGCAAGCATTTGACATGTTCTCTCCAGTGACCATAAATAAATGGATTAAGTTTGTAGAGCTAATTTTTTTTTTATATCGCAGAACATCAAAGACTATGAGTTCAATTAATTCAAAGTAATGCAAAAGTTCAGTTGTGAAATGCTGTTCTTATTTTCAGACTCAGTTTCTTCTTCTTCTTGTCCTTTGCGTTCGGTTTCGTATGCTCGCCTGAACCGATAGGTGGGTTGCCTCTATGAAGCTGCATGTCAGTTGGAGCTCCTCGAGAGTTCCCCATAGCTTGCTCTGTCAGTTTTGTTCATGAGGCCATGTTTCGTTTCGTTGGTGTATGTATGATGGACATGACTGTTTAAAAGGTGTTTAAATGCGAAGTTTTGACTTCATTGCCGATAATTTCTTCATATGGTTCGACATAATAATACCCAACCTGCAATGGAGTATTGCAGAAAGCACGAACTTCGTAGCTTTAGTAACAATCTTAGGCATCTTCGAACAAAAAAATCAGGGAAGCTAAATTCACGGTTAGGTTTCGAACCCAGGACCTTAAGAATGGAAAGAAGACAGCTTGTTCACTTCGCAACGAAGACTTTTTCATTTCTGTTTTAATGTTGTAATCAAATAAGATGATGAATATTTCAAACAACATATCTGAACAACTTATGAAAGGAAGACAAAGAAAAAACAAAACATTCAAAGGTAGCATTGACAAACATGACCGTCCACATACATTTTGTCAGGTAAGTGGGTGGGTGCATAATGAATTACAAAATGTTAGTCGCTAGCTTACTACACGAAAATGTAGAAGACAATATTAGATTTTGATTATGGACTTCATCTATATAGAAATATTTACTTCTTATAAGTCTTTAAACTATAGCTAGTTAGCAACAGTCAATCATATATTTCTAACTATCATGAAAATTCAATCATAAAGAGGAAAGGGCAGACCAAGTAAAAGATGGATTGATGGAGTTATAGACATCTTAAAACTCCACAATATCACAGCATATAAAGCTATCGAGCGTGCCAGGGTCGTGCCGTGCTATGATAGAGAGAGGCGGCCGCATCAGGTGGCACCATAAGGGGGCGGTATAAGTAGCGAAATCAAAATCACAATTGAAGGTTATTTTAAAGAAAAAACATTAAGGGGCGGCATTCCGAAGACTTGCATCACACTGCGAAAATATACCGCACGGCCCTGGAGCGTAAACCGGAAAGCGTTCATTAGTTAAACTGTAGCCGTCAAGACTTGCCTAGCTACTTCTTCTTGGCTCTGATATCCTCGGTCACTGCACCATAATGTAGCCGTCAAGGCTTGGCTACTGTAATCCTGTGTTCTATCCTTGGGTCAACGGCAACATTTATGTAATAGTCTAATCTGAGTTACTGCTTCTGGTCTGTCCTATTATCTTTTATCTTTCGTCACTGCAACATAAACACTACTAACTCGACAACTATCACACTCTAACATAGAATATAATCCAATTTAAAACGACCGTCAAAGATATTATACTCTATGTGAGAATCAATCTGATTCTCAACTTTTATTTATTCATTTGCTTATTTCAATACAAAAATATACATTCATATATATATAAACATGCAAATCAGTTGATTATTTATGGTTCTGTTTAGCATTTGTCAATTTTCTCCATATCTAAATTTAAAACAACCAATCTTCCTGAAAAAAAAGAATATATATAAAGTATATTACCTCATCATATTAAGACACCTCTATATAAAAAATACAACCGTAAATATAATCGTATTAAATATTATGGTCTACTTATCTCTTCTGCCAAAAATATGAACATGAATGTTTCTGTTCAGAAGTCCTTGAGTATGTCCCTTTTATTTGAAATGTCTCCTTTCGATCGAACCGCCTTGAATATCTCACTTTTCTTAGAATGTCTCTTTTTCGATTTAGTTGCAACTGTCTCTCTATTTAGGTCAAAGTCAACACCGTCAGGGCTGTCTTGTTGATAATACTAAGTTCTGGCGTGGTCACCAACTGTAGACTAGCCTGGTCTGGTCAAGCACTGGTTAGCTTGAATGATATCACCAACTGTAGACTACCAAGCACTGGTTAGCTTGAATGATGTCACTATCTGTAGACTACCAAGCACTGGTTAGCTTGAATGATGTCACTAACTGTAGACTACCAAGCACTGGTTAGCTTGAATGATACCACCAACTGTAGACTACCAAGCACTGGTTAGCTTGAATGCTGTCACCAACTGTAGACTACCAAGCACTGGTTAGCTTGCATGATGTCACTATCTGTAGACTACCAAGCACTGGTTAATCTTTCCTCCTATCAATTAACTGTCTGTTACTGTCTAGGGACTACCTACACTGCCTGTTCCTGGGTACCTCTCTGTTCTTCTGTCTCTATCCGAATGCCTATCTAAAGTTTCTGCCAACTGTCCCTCTGCCAAGTGTGTGCGAAGTCTCTGACCAACTGTCCCTCTACCAAGTCTGTGCGAAGATGATCTCGGGACTACCTAACTGCCTGTTCCTGGGTACCTCTCTGCCCCTCCGTCTCTGTGAAGTGTGTGTGCGAAGTCTCCTGACCAACTGTCCCTCTACCAAGTCTGTGCGAAGATGATCTCGGGACTACCTAACTGCCTGTTCCTGGGTACCTCTCTGCCCCTCCGTCTCTGTGAAGTGTGTGTGCGAAGTCTCTGTGATCTACAAAAAGCATTCTATTTAACCACTGGCAATTTTCTTTGTATCCAAATCAGTCATTGTCCTTTTTTTGTAAAATTCTCACGGTCAAATCTGTTTAGTTGGCCTGGAAAAACCCAGCAAATTTGACAATCGTGACCTATGGAATTTCTAGAAAACAAGAATACAATTAACCCTAAGTTGACTGCAGGAGAAAGAAAGGCAGGGCATAAGTCTTCTTCTAGTTAAGAAGAAGTCTCATTGCTAACATATCTGGTCTGTAATTATATGTTCCACCGCCCAGGTATATTGTTACCCTTTGGTTAATTGAAAAGGAGCAAGGGGAAAACATGGTGTCATATTCCCTGCTACAAAACCTGCGACTCCTAACGGCAAAAAAGCAGAGAAGGGCAAAAGAAAGAAAAGGTGCAAACTGCAGGTGCTAATGAGAAAAAAAGTAATTAAACATTTTCAAGAGAACTAAAAATTAAAAATTTTTCCAGGGGTAGGGACATTTCTTTCCCTCTCCCCACCCCTCCTTGCATTAAAGTATGAACGCCCATGTCGACAAGACTAAGATACGACATAGCAAGTGCACACATGGATCCATAAATCCTCTTTCACAAGTAATAAGCTACTGTCATTCACTTCTAAAAAAAAAACTGTCATACACAATATTAATTTTTTTACAAACGAAAGAAGCATAACTACACCTGCTGATCTCTATTCATGTTATAAATCCTAAAATGATCTATCAGTAACTTAAACGTGCAAGCTACTTCCATTTCTGGAATTATTAATAATATACTACCCCAGCGAAGTATTTTATGCATGAAAGCATTCGGGAGTTTGTGTGTAAAACACTACATACATTGTATATAAGGCAAATGTGATTTACTGAAATCCGCAATGTAATATATAGCTAGTATTGTTTGGTTTGTAGAATGCAAATATTTTTTTGTTAATTTATGTACGTTTCTGAATGGCTTATTTGTTGTTGCCCGGTAGTGTGACTTGCTTGGTGATTCACTTTCCGTGTTTGTTTATATACAGTCGGTGAAACTGGTAATCTCGTTTACATAAGAAATGTATCAAATCGATTCCAGTCTAGGACGATTTACTGAAACTCTTTTATTTCATATAGTCTCGTTTACACAAGAAATGTATCAAATCGATTCCAGTCTAGGACGATTTACTGAAACTCTTTTATTTCATATAGTCTCGTTTACACAAGAAATGTACCAAATCTATTCCATTTTAGGACGATTTACTGAAACTCTTTTATTTCATATAGTCTTGTTTACACAAGACATGTACCAAATCTATTCCATTTTAGGACGATTTACTGAAACTCTTTTATTTCATATAGTCTTGTTTACACAAGAAATGTACCAAATCGATTCCATTTTAGGACGATTTACTGAAACTCTTTTATTTCATATAGTCTCGTTTACACAAGAAATCTACCAAATCTATTCCTGTCTAGGATGATTTACTGAAACTCTTTTATTTCATATAGTCTTGTTTACACAAGAAATCACATCACAGCTTGAGGGTAAGAAGAGATTTCTAGAATGGACTTTTCTGTGCGCTTCATAAATAGTGTCTTTCGTCGCCTCTGCTATCTCTGAGGTCCACCTAATGCGTGACCGGCCTTTTGCTTTGTATCCACTGTATCGGAGTAACATTTCTCTTTGAGGTGCACTGTCTGTAGGTATTCTGCGTATGTGGCCGAACCATTTAATTTGTTGTTTTTTAATGAAGTTCAGTACTGATGTTGTACCCACTTTTTCCTGATGTCTCCATTTCTCAACCGGTCTCTTCTAGTTACAGCCAGCATTCTGCGTATACACTTCATCTTAATAGAAGAGAAAATCATAGGATGAAATGATCTTATAGAAGAGGTTTATGCAGTCAATCATAGGAAGTATGGAAAGACGATGATATCAGAGACGAGATATATGAAGTATATGAATAGAAGGCAACAGTCACGAAATTGTCATTAAGTAAAAAAAAAAAAAGAATTATGAGAATCATACGATTGTGGGGAATATTATTAGTACATTTTAGTGTTAATGGTGGCATGTTTGCATTTCATGTCGCTAAATGTTCCCCCAGTAGCTGAAAATTATAGCACAGCATAACCAAACAAGAAAATCATTGATAGATTGCACAGCGTGTCACAAATTACATGCTAGCATAAGTAACAATTACAGTCGTCAGATTGTTATACAGGTATCAAAATACATCACAGTATGAATGAAATACAGATCTTGTCGCTAGATTGCCACATAAATCTGAAACTGATATGACCAAGCGAACAACACATCGTGTCGCTAGACTGACATGCTTGTTGCAAACTGATACTATCATACAGAATACAGTTTGTATGCCTAGAAGATCGTATAAGTTCACAAAACTTATGTCATAGTATGAAATATAAATCGTATCAATATACTGTCGTATAGTTAAAAACTGATATCAAAGTATGAATATCTCATTTTGTCGCTAGATTATCATATAAATAACAACAGTTATCACCTGAAGGAACAACAAATCGTGTCTCTAGACTGTTTTATAAGTTACAGACCATAATGATTGATTGATTGAATGATTGATTAATTGAATGATTGATTAATTAATTGAACCATCATCATTGCACGTCGGTGGGTAACCATGTGTCATCCTATCTCTTTCTTACTCAGGAAGATCTCAGCTGCAGTGCACGAACTTCGTAGCACCGGCGAGGGTCCCAGGTGTAATTTTGAAGGTGGTGAAGATATTTTTTGGTAGAAATTTCATTTGTAATCTTTTCTAATGAATTTCACCCGGGTAGCGGCTTTCCGGCCTGCTCTTTTCGATTTTTAACTGTCAAGGGTTCTTTTACGTGCTCAAATTGGTTCTGATGTTGTGTAATGCTGATCAGATCATCTGAAGGGTCATGAATGCGATTGCAAATCTAGCTAATCCTTTGTAGTTAATAACACTTTTAAGATATATGAAAACAATTTTCTTCGTGTCGTAGTTTAAAACATAACTATTCACAAGTGATTCCCATTTATTTCTTAATTTCTACACTCAGTATCTCAATGTCAGTCCATATTCTTTTATTATCCCTAATGCTGTACTTCTACACATAACATCCCAGTGTCATTCTACATACTTTCATTTCCTTTCCACCGTCCTGTTTTCTTTAGTCAACTCTCATCTCCTCCTTTTGCCTACTAACCCTTTAGCTACTAAGGACGTATATATATATATACATATATAAAAGTAAAGTAAAGGAACCCTTTCATACCTCGTGGTCAATACAGTGTTAGGCCTGTATTTTTCATTGATCGTCGGCACACGATGGGTGATGTGGTCAGCATCACGCCTGCCGCCTTTACTTTCCCAGAGCATGTCTGGTACCCAGTTGAGGCTGGGTCGACCTGAGAGCCGTCGTGGTCGGGAAAATTCCACGCGCATTAAGAACCCAGACCACCAGCCTTGCTAAGCGAGTTCACTAACAACTACGCTACAGCGGCTCTCACATATATATATATATATATATATATATATATATATATATATATATATATATATATATATGTATATATATATACGGTTTTCCCATTCACTTCTAAAGACGAATTAACACGTATGTTATTATCTCTCCTCTGTAGGCTAAAGACGTGTTAACACGTTATACATTTCTACTGTCACTGCTATAGGTGTACATTCACGTTTGTGACCTAGAAACAAGGAGTAGCTATTTTTAGCTCAGCCTTCAGAAAGTATGTAGCAGCGAAAGGGCTAGCAATCAAAGAGCTGTCTTTGCAAAAGTTGCCGGTGATATGTCCAAGTCCTCTCCAACTTATTTCTAAAGTCAATGGTTTCAATTGATGTTCAATTAGTATTCATCTGCAACTCATCATTTGCGACATTTTCAAGTTGCCATATTTATAGTATTCTCATCAAATATTTATTTTGGGAAGTATATAATTTATGCTTATTCATGAGCCATTTAGTAATTTCTGTGGAGAACGGGTAGCCGAATGGTTAAAGGAGGTAGTGTTTCATTACGGAAACGTCCCTTCTTCGACCTCTTAGTCAGGTCAAAAGTTCTTTAAAAAACACTGATGTTCTGCACTCACGTGGTGACAGCTTCGGGCAAGCGGACTTAACTCTTCTACCAAATACAATTCCCCACCATAATCTTAGAATGGGAACAAAACGCTGTAACGACCGTTCTAAAAAAATGATGTGTGATGTTTGCCATCATTTTCCAGCACACCTGTTAATGCATTTATTGTATTGCAATGTTCCGAACGTGTTACTCTATTATAATCTGAGTGTGATTCTTAAAGCAAGCGCCTGTGCTCTTCATATTTTTAAAAAAAATTACAACGGCTTGCTTTGCTTTGCTTAATCCTGCTGCTACATTCTTTTCTGACTTTTATTTCTGATGTTTTCAAATTCGTTAACTTCTTCTATTGCTCCATTGTTTAAGGTAAATGTGTTTCCTGCTTTTTTCATTATTTTAGTGTTTTTAATGTAATCACACCTTGGTGCTTTTTCTGATAGTGTGTATTTTATTGTTAATTAACATAAGCTACTTTGTGCACGATTTAAACTGTCTTTGTTATACTTGTATGTGTATGTTCATTTGCATTTTTTTATAATCGGCTTATTCTAGTCAGACGACGTAGCTATACATTCATATATATATATATATATATATATATATATATATATATATATATAAATTTATATTCTCAGTTTCACAGGTAAAATATTTTCTGCAAGAAATTTTCTAAAGATATTCTTTTTCTTCTTCTTTCGTTCACCTACTATTAATTCATGCGTAAAGTCATGACGCCTGGTATTGCGCTTCTGACTGATTTTTGCGTGGTCCTATATTACCCTATTACAGGCATCCCTCAACCATATGAACAGCCTCGCCGACTTCCGAGGTACTTGAAGCTTAGATACTTCAAGAATGATCGTTGCAGGAGACCTAACGTCCGTGTAACTCTTTCTCGGATAGAGTTAGTTTTAGTGAGGGCATATCGGGTGCCTTCTCTAACGGCTTTCCTGCCTTTGGTGAGGTCGTTCCATACACAACGTAAGATACCACTACTTGATGTTTTTTCAAAAGATATATAAAGCCACCAAGCAGACAGAATTTACCCAGAACTGTAGTGCAGTTTCAGATACAACAGGTCCACCATTCATATGTTTTCTCCTCACTCCACGAAAACAGAAGAAGAAAAAGAAAAGTTAAGAAGAAAATAAAGATAGCAAAGAAAAAGAAAAAAAATGAAGAAGAAGACGAGGACATTGAAGAAAAAGAAGAAAACGATGAAGACGAAAATGAAAAGGACAAAGAACAGGAAGAACAAGAAATAAAAGACGAAGAAGAAGAAAAAAGATGCAAACGAAAAAGAAAACGAAGAAGAGCAAGAAAAAACGAAGTAGAAAAAGAAAGAAAAAGATGACGACCAATGAGAATAAAAAGAACAAGAAAAAGGACGAACTCTCGTCAAGTTCTTGTTGAACTAAAAGTAACAATTGTTCTAGAAAAGGTTGCAGAAACCAATCACAAATCTTAATTAGTTGAGCTTGCTAAGATTACTGCTGTTACCTATAGTAATTATTGAACTTGCTTTCTAGAAGCCCTCATAGTTTACCCGTTACCAAGCGACGGCAGGTTAGCTAGTTACACGTTGCACGCGAGATGTGATGATTACAAATAATACACTTTAAGTATATATATCTATACGTTCCAGGGGGCGGACCTCCTTGGAGCATGGTAACAATCAGCAATGCTCAAGATTGCAAGACCACCAATCACAATTTATGTGTGTACTATGCATGTCTTTCTTGCAAGTTTTTGTATCTATCTCTCTCGCAATAGTTCTTATGTCGTTTTTGTCATTCTAATGTGATGTATAAACAGCCAAACATCAAGAACGGATGTACATGCACAACCTTCAGTACCTACTGGAGCTCAGGTGCTTATCCTTCAGTGGTGTGTTCGGTTTCAACCAGCGTTTACTGGGTTCGCTCTCCGTTAACCCGTTGCTGTCCCCAGCCAAACTTGCAAGGCAGCAGGTTGCTACTTTCTTTTAGGGCAGCGACCCTTAGACAGCCTGCCCTCCAGGGCTTACGAGAGTCATCTGCCCAGCGAACCGGTCGTTTTGTGGACACCTTGGTTTGCCGCCGTTCAGTTTTGTGTACTGTTTGCTCCGCTAGGCTTTGAAACTACAATGCAGCAGTAGTTCCCTGCAATCGGAAACGCGCACTGGCTTCGCCTCTGCTGGGCTTTCCAGTTTTCTCTGCACATTCGGGTTGTCCGCACACCCTCGCGCCTGCCGTGCCTTGCCATTCTTTTCTGCCCGCCTGTGGGTCCACCCGTACATCGCTCGCATACGTGCACGCTCTGCCCTGGTGCCTACCTCACCATTTCCGTCAATTCCCACCGTGCTCACATTTGCCTGGGCTGTCCCCGACTGGGGCTTAACCCGGGCCCCCGCCCATGTGATGGGGGCACGAGTTTTGCCCCATGTGAGCTCACCCGTGCATCGTCCGCATGTATGCCCGCTCTGCCCCGGTGCCTGCCTTATCGTCACCGTCAGTTTTCGCCGTACTCACATTTGCCTGAGTTGTCCGACCCTGTGGCTTAAAATCGTGCCCTATGAGGGCCCACTTGCAGCTCAACTCGACTCCCAGCATATTCGGACTCCAGAGAAGAGGGTAAGAGAGAGCATACGCGGGCTCCGAGTTTCGCCCCACGAAGGTCCACGTCTCTTCGACGGATGCACCTCTCATCCTGCTTATTTGTTTGTTCAGTCCCCCGTTAGGGCTTGGAGTTTCGCTACGTGCAGCTCAACTCGGAACGCCACCTTCGGACTTTGAGTTTCGCCCTACGCAGGTCCACGTCTCTTCGTTTGATGCACCTCTCATCCCTTTCATCCTAATGTGGTAATATTTTTACTCCGGAGGATTTGCATTCGTTCGCTGACGCCTCGTACTCTGCTGTATTCGTACGTTTCTGCCAAACTTGGGTTTCGTCTTTACGGACATCGGCCAGGAGATGCGTGTTTTTGGTCTGTATTTGTGGGTCTGTATTTATTTTCTGTGCATGCACTGCTACTACTACCAGTAGTTCTCCCCGATCCCTGCCCCCCTTAGCCAGACCGGAAGTCTGTTTCCAGTGCCATCACGTGGAGGTAGGGGACAGGGTCTTGATTAGCGCCCCTTCACTAACCCTGGCGCATGTTGCCGTCATGCGCCTTTGACCCCGTTTGTGTATCTATTACAATAGAATATGTGGCTTACATGTCAATATGTGTGCACATGAATATGTGACTTACATGTCAATTTGACACATAGAATATGTGCTTACATGTCAATATGTGTGTGCAACACAATAGAATATGGGCTTATGTCAATATGTGTGTGCAACAAAATGAATATGTGCTTAATGAATATGTGTGTGCAACACAATAGAATATGTGCTTACATGTCAATATTGTGTGCAAACAATAGCTTTAAATAAATAAAATTGCCCGTAATTGTTCAGACCGTAGGCTATGAAGTCACTTCACTTCACATTTCTATTTCCTATTGTGCAGGAGGTAGTAGGACCAATTGCTTTCTATGCGTGTAGAACGACGAGTGGGGTATTTAACCCACAACCCTTTTGTGTCTAAGTCGATAGGCGAACGTTTATGCATTAAGATAATCCGTCGCAACCAATCGCTTTACCGAAGAGTATTGCTCTGTTGATGCGCCAGTGTGTTGCCGGGGGCCCAACACGGGTAGCAAATAATAGTAACACTGCAACCTACAAGGCATGTTGTAAGAGGCGACTGAGGTTGGGGCCTAGGGAAGCTACCCTAGTAAATAAAAGCGTCGCAGAAATCGAATGTGCTGGCCTACTTGTATGCGCATAACTGGCACAACGTACAATCGCTCTTAGGCTCAAGTCACATTCAAATCACAAAAAGTGGTTTAACAAGTGGTTGATATAGAGCGTTCGAAGAAGAAGAAGAAGAAGAAGAAGAAGCTCTGTTGATGTCTGTTATCATGAGACATCTCCCGTTTGTTTGATCTAAGCAAAAGAAGTAACGACAAAATAATAAACTATCTGCGGGACAAGTTCAAACCCGCATCGTTGATCAACTAAAGAAAACCAACTATTAAAAAAAACCAATAGACAATATACACTTAACTTTTTTATAGTCATAATATAGCCCAAAAGAATGTAACTGAACTTATCATATTGTGCAATACGACTGAACCTCTTAGTAAATATGATATTGTATTCTTCTCGTACTAGTATAAGTTACATAGGGTCTGCTGGCAACATATTCGTACTGCTCTAAGCTGGGAAGGTAGTTATATCTCTTCTAAGAAATTATGTCCCATATTTCTTACCTCTCTCAGTAAAGTTCGTTTCAGGTTTTACCTATATTTCCTATTTCTTTCTTGAACTGCAATGCATGCTTTGTGATTCTTTGATAATTTGTTCTCAGAAAATGCCCAACATAACTTCACCTGCTTGTTCTTATAAAAGTTGTTGCTGAGTGATTGCCCTGTTAATCTTAAATAGATCTTGACTTACTTATTTCTTTTCGCTCCTCGTGGAGCATAGGTCCTCAGCAGTTTTGTGTCACTTTTACCGATCTCTAGATGTTCTCTTTATGGCTTCACATGATAGTCCAACAACCTTCAGTTCCTCAAGAAGACTATCTCCATTTCATTGTGGGTTCCACTCAAGTATGCTTTTTAAATATATCTTGCTCTTGTCTAATTGTCAACCAGCTTCCGTTTATGCAGTCATGTTGTCATCGCCTGACGTCTAAGTGTTTATCAGTGAACGTATTGCCTCTTTGATTTAGTAGCATTTATAAATTCTTTCCTCAGCAGCATGGGCTTATTTTGTGAATATTGCCATTGTTCTGATATTCCAGAATCCGATTGTCGTGCATGTTTTGTAGTCAAGTAATATAAACGTCCGTAATGCGACCTTCATTATCAATGTTATTGCTGCGAGTGAACTCGATCAAACCAGCGTACCTGGTTCAACCCGGTGGAGTTTGAGCATCTTCGTGGATTTTACACAGGTAAAATAGACCTCACCGTTCGAAGCAATGAACTCTGAACGAAGTGGTGCCTGAAAATCAATACTCGTTTACGTTGTTGATGGCTAGTCTTAGGATATGCCAGATTTTCAGATGCCGTACAACCTAGCCGTTCTGTTTACTCATATGTCGTTTTCTTGCAGTTTAATGTAAATTAAATTACTTCCGGCGAAGCAGATGACCTCACGCACATCCTCCTTTTTATCTGGACTTGGAACGGTAAAATTCTATAGTAAATAAAACGGACAATCGAACAATGAATCGAAGGAAGGTAGATGTTTTGATGAACAAAATAATCGATCACAATGATACTGCATTAATAGACGAATTGGTAAAAAAGATATCGTAATTTATTAATTAGAGATGCCATGTTAGGTACTATGGATACGCCTGAATTCGAGTAAAACTGAACAAAACAGTAATTCATATCGCTTTGTGCCTGGAGTCATAGAACAGACAGCACTTAATCTTTTCACTCTGTAATTGGTTTTGGTTTTTACCTCCGAACATACTTATACTGCATTGTATACTGAATTAACCACTATAATGGCTTTGTGAACGGCGAATGGGTTAATTACCCACAAGACCTCATCGTAAAGTTAGACAGAAACCAACAAACCACCAACTTTAGGCTCCACACGGGACTCCGCAGATTGCAAGTCCGTCTTCATAAACTGAGAGATGATCAAACTGACAAATGCACATGACAAAAAGGGAATCAAAACTCCTGAACACATTCTTCGACCCTGCTTCCTCCCCATTGATTTGAGGTCTCAAACATGGTCCCGTGAGACTAATCTGATACAGAAGTTGTCATGCCCCTGCTAGTAGCTCCTGTTGTCAACTGGATTCATGGAGGCAACTCATCTCTCTGTTGACACCTCTATATTATATTAGATATATTCTGTATCCTCTTCCTGTCCCGATTGACACAAAAGGCTTCCACAAGAGAGTTCCACTGTTGCCGTTCTGCTGCCTTTCTACCAACCGTCTCCACGTCAGGCCACACTCCTTCAACTCTCTCTCTCCACAGTTCTTCTCCATGTTTCCTTTGGACGTCCAGACATTCTCTTCCCATCTCTGTCCATCTGAGAGCTGTCCTAGCCAATACCCCTACTGGCATACGACATACATGTCCAAACCACCTCCATCTTCGTCTCGTAATGATGGTCTCCAAAGATGTACACTCCGTTCGTTTCAAAAGCTCCTCATTTGTTATGGTATTTGGCCAGAAAATTTGCAGGATCCTTCTTAAACATTTATTCTGAAATGTCTCCAACTTATGTATTATGTGTTGTGTTTAGACACAACCAACTCTAGATAACTAGGCTAGACAACTGATGGGGAAACACCTGACCTAGATCAGAGCGAGAGGTGGAGGCGTGGGGGGGGAATATAAATATGTTTGATAGAACACTGCAAGCTTTTTGCAATTTACACAATTCTGTGAGTCTATAGTTATTTATTGGTAAAAATATTCATAATATTGATATTCCTTATTGTTAAACTTAACTCGTTGCATAATATAACTTTGATTTAGCATTTTGTGTTGATTTTAAAATGAATTCGTCTATATACACCAATACTGGAATGCGAGGTCACGTGGTGTAGTTGTGGTCTGATATCCCATAATTTTACCGAGTCCGAAGGCCGATACGTTTATAGTTGGCTCTGGTTTAGAGAAACTGATCGCAGAAGAAGAAGAAATGACGTTTAAATAAAAGAAAATACAGACTTATTTACTCCAAGTTTGTGTTTGGGTAAACAGAACTGAATTGAATAAACATCATTAAAAATAGATATCCTGTCTTGTGAAAGTGTCAGACTGATTGACTTAGTAGTTCCTTACTTCCAAGGTTTAATTAGTCCTGGATATTATTTACATTACATGAGTAAGATACAGTATATATATTAGATACAGTATATATCACTAGATACAGTATATATATTAGATACAGTATATATCACTAGATACAGTATATATCACTAGATACAGTATATATCACTAGATACAGTATATATCACTAGATACAGTATATATCACTAGATACAGTATATATATTAGATACAGTATATATCACTAGATATAGTATATATCACTAGATACAGTATATATATTAGATACAGTATATATCACTAGATATAGTATATATCACTAGATACAGTATATATATTAGATACAGTATATATCACTAGATACAGTATATATCACTAGATACAGTATATATCACTAGATACAGTATATATCATTAGATACAGTATATATCACTAGATACAGTATATATCACTAGATACAGTATAT
Source organism: Arion vulgaris (assembly GCA_020796225.1). Lineage (NCBI taxonomy): Eukaryota > Metazoa > Mollusca > Gastropoda > Stylommatophora > Arionidae > Arion > Arion vulgaris. The sequence goes on along the minus strand of CM036762.1, from coordinate 35,113,775 downwards.
ATCACTAGATACAGTATATATATTAGATACAGTATATATATCACTAGATACAGTATATATCACTAGATACAGTATATATCACTAGATACAGTATATATATCACTAGATACAGTATATATCACTAGATACAGTACATATCACTAGATACAGTATATATCATTAGATACAGTATATATCACTAGATACAGTATATATCACTAGATACAGTATATATCACTAGATACAGTATATATATTAGATACAGTATATATCACTAGATATAGTATATATCACTAGATACAGTATATATCACTAGATACAGTATATATCACTAGATACAGTATATATCACTAGATACAGTATATATCACTAGATATAGTATATATCACTAGATACAGTATATATCACTAGATACAGTATATATCACTAGATACAGTATATATATTAGATACAGTATATATCACTAGATACAGTATATATCACTAGATACAGTATATATCACTAGATACAGTATATATCACTAGATATAGTATATATCACTAGATACAGTATATATCACTAGATACAGTATATATCACTAGATATAGTATATATCACTAGATACAGTATATATCACTAGATATAGTATATATCACTAGATACAGTATATATCACTAGATATAGTATATATCACTAGATACAGTATATATCACTAGATACAGTATATATCACTAGATACAGTATATATCACTAGATACAGTATATATCACTAGATATAGTATATATCATTAGATACAGTATATATATTAGATACAGTATATATCACTAGATACAGTACATATCACTAGATATAGTATACATCACTAGATACAGTATATATATTAGATACAGTATATATCACTAGATACAGTATATATCACTAGATACAGTATATATCACTAGATACAGTATATATCACTAGATACAGTATATATCACTAGATATAGTATATATCACTAGATATAGTATATATCATTAGATACAGTATATATCACTAGATATAGTATATATCACTAGATACAGTATATATATCACTAGATACAGTATATATCACTAGATACAGTATATATCACTAGATACAGTATATATATTAGATACAGTATATATCACTAGATATAGTATATATCACTAGATACAGTATATATATTAGATACAGTATATATCACTAGATATAGTATATATCACTAGATACAGTATATATATTAGATACAGTATATATCACTAGATACAGTATATATCACTAGATACAGTATATATCCCAGATACAGTATATATCACTAGATACAGTATATATCACTAGATACAGTATATATCATTAGATACAGTATATATCACTAGATACAGTATATATATTAGATACAGTATATATCACTAGATACAGATATATACTAGATACAGTATATATCATTAGATACAGTATATATCACTAGATACAGTATATATCACTAGATACAGTACATATCACTAGATACAGTATATATCATTAGATACAGTATATATCACTAGATACAGTATATATCACTAGATACAGTATATATCACTAGATACAGTATATATATTAGATACAGTATATATCACTAGATATAGTATATATCACTAGATACAGTATATATCACTAGATACAGTATATATCATAGATACAGTATATATCACTAGATACAGTATATATCACTAGATATAGTATATATCACTAGATACAGTATATATCACTAGATACAGTATATATCACTAGATACAGTATATATATTAGATACAGTATATATCACTAGATACAGTATATATCACTAGATACAGTATATATCACTAGATACAGTATATATCACTAGATATAGTATATATCACTAGATACAGTATATATCACTAGATACAATATATATCACTAGATATAGTATATATCACTAGATACAGTATATATCACTAGATATAGTATATATCACTAGATACAGTATATATCACTAGATATAGTATATATCACTAGATACAGTATATATCACTAGATACAGTATATATCACTAGATACAGTATATATCACTAGATACAGTATATATCACTAGATATAGTATATATCATTAGATACAGTATATATATTAGATACAGTATATATCACTAGATACAGTACATATCACTAGATATAGTATACATCACTAGATACAGTATATATATTAGATACAGTATATATCACTAGATACAGTATATATCACTAGATACAGTATATATCACTAGATACAGTATATATCACTAGATACAGTATATTCACTAGATATATATATATCACTAGATATAGTATATATCATTAGATACAGTATATATCACTAGATATAGTATATATCACTAGATACAGTATATATCACTAGATACAGTATATATCACTAGATACAGTATATATCACTAGATATAGTATATATATTAGATACAGTATATATATTAGATACAGTATATATCACTAGATATAGTATATATCACTAGATACAGTATATATCACTAGATACAGTATATATCACTAGATACAGTATATATCACTAGATACAGTATATGTCACTAGATACAGTATATATATTAGATACAGTATATATCACTAGATACAGTATATATCACTAGATACAGTATATATATTAGATACAGTATATATCACTAGATACAGTATATATCACTAGATACAGTATATATATTAGATACAGTATATATATTAGATACAGTATATATCACTAGATATAGTATATATCACTAGATACAGTATATATCACTAGATACAGTATATATCACTAGATACAGTATATATCACTAGATACAGTATATATCACTAGATACAGTATATATCACTAGATACAGTATATATCACTAGATACAGTATATGTCACTAGATACAGTATATATATTAGATACAGTTATATCACAGATACAGTATATATCACTAGATACAGTATATATATTAGATACAGTATATATCACTAGATACAGTATATATCACTAGATATAGTATATATATTAGATACAGTATATATATTAGATACAGTATATATCACTAGATATAGTATATATCACTAGATACAGTATATATCACTAGATACAGTATATATCACTAGATACAGTATATATCACTAGATACAGTATATATCACTAGATACAGTATATATCACTAGATATAGTATATATCACTAGATACAGTATATATCACTAGATACAGTATATATCACTAGATACAGTATATACTCAGATACAGTATATATCACTAGATACAGTATATATCACTAGATACAGTATATATCACTAGATACAGTATATATCACTAGATACAGTATATATCACTAGATACAGTATATATCACTAGATACAGTATATATCACTAGATACAGTATATATCACTAGATATAGTATATATATTAGATACAGTATATATCACTAGATACAGTATATATCCCTAGATACAGTATATATCACTAGATACAGTATATATCACTAGATACAGTACATATCACTAGATACAGTATATATCACTAGATACAGTATATATCACTAGATACAGTATATATATTAGATACAGTATACATCACTAGATACAGTATATATCACTAGATACAGTACATATCACTAGATACAGTATATATCACTAGATACAGTATATATCACTAGATACAGTATATATATTAGATACAGTATATATCACTAGATATAGTATATATCACTAGATACAGTATATATATTAGATACAGTATATATCACTAGATATAGTATATATCACTAGATACAGTATATATCACTAGATATAGTATATATATTAGATACAGTATATATCACTAGATACAGTATATATCACTAGATACAGTATATATATCACTAGATACAGTATATATCACTAGATACAGTACATATCACTAGATACAGTATATATCACTAGATACAGTATATATCACTAGATACAGTATATATCATTAGATACAGTATATGTCACTAGATACAGTACATATCACTAGATACAGTATATATCACTAGATACAGTATATATCACTAGATACAGTATATATATTAGATACAGTATACATCACTAGATATAGTATATATCACTAGATACAGTATATATATTAGATACAGTATATATCACTAGATACAGTATATATATTAGATACAGTATATATATTAGATACAGTATATATCACTAGATACAGTATATATATTAGATACAGTATATATCACTAGATACAGTATATATCACTAGATACAGTATATATCACTAGATATAGTATATATATTAGATACAGTATATATCACTAGATACAGTATATATCCCTAGATACAGTATATATCACTAGATACAGTATATATCACTAGATACAGTACATATCACTCAGATACAGTATATATCACTAGATACAGTATATATCACTAGATACAGTATATATATTAGATACAGTATATATCACTAGATATAGTATATATCACTAGATACAGTATATATATTAGATACAGTATATATCACTAGATATAGTATATATCACTAGATACAGTATATATCACTAGATACAGTATATATCACTAGATACATCACTAGATACAGTATATATCACTAGATACAGTATATATCACTAGATACAGTATATATCACTAGATACATCACTAGATACAGTATATATCACTAGATATAGTATATATCACTAGATACAGTATATATCACTAGATACATCACTAGATACAGTATATATCACTAGATACAGTATACATCACTAGATACAGTATATATCACTAGATACATCACTAGATAGAGTATATATCACTAGATATAGTATATATCACTAGATACAGTATATATCACTAGATACATCACTAGATATAGTATATATCACTAGATACAGTATATATCACTAGATACATCACTAGATATAGTATATATCACTAGATACAGTATATATCACTAGATACATCACTAGATATAGTATATATCACTAGATACAGTACATATCACTAGATACAGTATATATCACTAGATACAGTATATATCACTAGATACAGTATATATCACTAGATACAGTATATATCACTAGATATAGTATATATCACTAGATACAGTATATATATTAGATACAGTATACATCACTAGATACAGTATATATCACTAGATATAGTATATATCACTAGATACAGTATATATATCACTAGATACAGTATATATATCATTAGATACAGTATATATCACTAGATATAGTATATATCACTAGATACAGTATATATATCACTAGATACAGTATATATCACTAGATACAGTATATATATTAGATACAGTAGGGCTATTTAAGTGCAGCATCGTAAATTTGGTCTATTATATAATATTAATTTACATTCATCGTAAATTGGAAGGTTTCTGTGACGATATGGTCGAGTCGTTTGTCTTGAGTTCTAGGTTTATAATCCAGGCAGCATCGTTCAATTCACGAGCTCGTTATTTTTCTTCAGAGATACCTAGGATTGTTGCTGGAGCTACTGGTTCATGTTCTGTGCAATACTTATGGCAGGTGCAGTGTTCTTTTTGCAAAGAGAAGCCGTGTCATGTAGGAAAACACGATGCATTGAAGTCAATTCTTTGAGACTGTTTTATCTCTTCGTTACATTTTAGAGTATGAGACAACCATTAGAGCAGAGCTGTCCAACACGGTGCCCGTTGGCGCCATGGCGCTTTCCCACGTTATGCATTTCTGGCGCCACAAGATCGAATGATATGAGGAAACTCGGTTCAATGAAGTCAGCCATTCGTCTTTAAACATGTTTTTATTTAGACAGACCAAATGGGTTCGAACATAGAACACATCCATTGTGTTTCGCTTACGACATTAGTACATTAACTTCTTGACTAGTTCAGACTCTGCCCTGATTCGAACCTACAACCTCCAGAACAACAGGCAAACGTTTTAACCACTTCGCCATAGAGACGCCTTAAAGAGTCTTTAAAGAGCTGCAATACAGTGGATCTCGTCGCATTGCAACATACCTGATAATTTAGAAAGGCCGTAATCGTTAAAATTTATAACGCAGTAAATTTATAATTTATATGCATATGTTATTTTATTTGCGTATAATTATTCTAAGTATATTCCTTTACTACCCTAAATATTTCATCCAAAATCACAAGTATCCACTGATAGAATATATATATAATATTGGTACAAATTACTGTTGACATTACGTATAATAAATATGCTAAGAATGTGGGGGTACCTTGAAATGTCCATATATCTGGCATACGTTTATTGACTGCTGAGACTGTCTTTGACATTGCGTTATTTGTTTTATTGTTGAGTATAGTTTCTTTACTGTACTTGAAATATTGTAGACAACGTACTATCACCATTACATGCCTACATTTGAAATGTTTTATTGTCTCTACAATTCTCCGGAAGTTTGCAAGGTTACTAAGTGGATCTGTCATGTCTATCAGCTTGACACCGATCGTATATTCTCGTAATGCTCCTTTCACGATTACCAACAATCTTATCAAAAACTATGTAAAATATTCAAAGTACCATTTAACTAAGTATGCCACTCGTGTTTTGCCGGGGCTTGCGATGAGAGCAAAGAATATTAATACTGTGACCTACAAGACATTTCGTAAGAGGACGACTGAGGTAGAGGGTCTAGGAAGCTACCCTAGTAAATAAAAACATCGCAGAAATCGGATGTGCTGGCCTACTTGTGGGTGCATTACTGGTACATCGTACAATCGCTCTTAGGCTCATATGACATACAAATAACAAAAAGTGGTTTAACAAGTGGTAAATGTGGAGCGTTAGACGAAGAAGAAGCAGAACTAAGTATGCCATAAGTGATGAAAACAGGGAAAATTACAATTTAGCATTTATTGGTTACTAACATTGACATCCACAAGTGGAAACATGCAGATGGACTTTTACTACCGCATCTGAATTTCGTATTAATAACAAAAAGAAAAGAAATGCATATTGACAAGAAGCTACATAACAGAATTATCAAGCGTTACATTCCAAAGTAAATGATTAGGGCGGGAGACCCATCCATAAACAAGGGTTGTCTTTTTTTATTAGTATTAACTGAAAAAAGCTAACAAACATATTATCCTTCAATTTGGCCACATGTTGCAAAAGACATTGTTTTTCTTATGATAAACAACATTTAGTGTATGCATTCTAATTATTTATTTTTAAAATAATTAATTTTCTTGAAAATATATTAACCCCTCCCCTCCTCTTTAATCGGGAGTAGATTTCTCTGACATAAAAAAAAGTGCAAAGAATGCCAAACCAGCATATGATGTACATATCACCCATAATTAGAGGATCAACCCCCCAAAAGTGTCTAACCCATTTGGTTTTGGAGATATATCTCTATGCAACATAACCTTTCCAAATAAAAATTTAAACATTCAAATTAGAACAGCTCTTCTTCTTCTTCTTGTTTGCGTTCGTTCTTTGCGACCAATTTTAATCACAGTTTGTGATATGTTTGATCTTTGCCAAGAACGATTATACTAGATAAAAGTGGAGGTTCATGCTATAAGTGTGGGTGATATGTACATAATATACTAGTTTGATATTCCTTGCACTTCTTATATTAGTGAAATCTACTCCTCGATGAAGGGGGTTTTTTAAAATATTTTTTCAAGAAAATTAATTAATTTTTTTTTAATAATTAAAATGCATACACTAAACGTTGTTTCACCAGCAATGTTTTTTGCAATAAAATATGTTGGTTCGGTTTTTTTAATGTTAATTTTTAAAAAGACAACCCTTGTTCTGGGTGAGTCTCATGCCTTAAGAAAAATCCTACACTTGTTCTGGCTAATTACGATAGCAAATGAGCTTTTTAAAGGAATAAACTGTGCTTCATTGGAGATCATTATTGAAATACCAAGACAGAGCTAGGTATGTCGTATATGTCGTCACCATCTATGTGATATATGTCGTCACCATCTATGTGGTATATGTCGTCACCATCTATGTGATATATGTCGTCACCATCTATGTGGTATATGTCGTCACCATCTATGTGATATATGTCGTCACCATCTATGTGGTATATGTCGTCACCATCTATGTGGTATACCAAGACAGAGCTAGGTATGTCGTATATGTCGTCACCATCTATGTGATATACCAAGACAGAGCTAGGTATGTCGTATATGTCGTCACCATCTATGTGATATACCAAGACAGAGCTAGGTATGTCGTATATGTCGTCACCATCTATGTGATATACCAAGACAGAGCTAAGTATGTCGTATATGTCGTCACCATCTATGTGATATACCAAGACAGAGCTAAGTATGTCGTATATGTCGTCACCATCTATGTGGTATACATCAGTAGGGGCATTGACTAGGACAGCGTATGGGAAAAGATGTTATGACAGTCGAAAATAAACATGGAGAAGAATTGTAGAAAGAAAGTTGAAAGATTGTGACCTGACAGGGAAAACAATTAGTAGAAAGCTACAGACCGGCAAATAAGATAATTGAAGTATTTTAGACATATAAAAAAGACACGAAGGGTTTGAGAAAACCATTATGGAAGAAGGCATACCTGTAAAGTGGAGAAGAGGCAGACCACGGAGAAGATGAATTCATGATGCAACTGATGGTTTAAGCATGAAAGCTGCATCTAGCTTATGAGAGCGAGACAATCCGAAGAACTGTTAGAGTGGCAAAGTTCTGCACAGGACAAAATATTGGATGATATTTTTCTTCTGTTAAAAAACGTTCACGTTAATTACACGTCACGAGACCCCAAAACAACTTTCCTGGCGGAAATAGTGATTGGGGAAGACCCAGAGAGACATGGAGACAAACTGCAGACAGAGAAAGAAAAAGACGGGAATGAACTAAACTGGCTTGCTAAAATCCGATTTGGTTGGAAGAAATAATTTGTTAGTATAGTATTCTTCAAATGCAGTTAAAAGAATAAAAACAGAACAAAAAATCACAAAATAATAACACCATTAATAAACTTTTGTGATTTAAAAAGAATTACCTATTATATCCTCAGAGAATCACTACATTTTCGTCCCTGTGCACGCCGGAGTTGGGAGTAATGACTGAACTTGATAGACAGGCTGGCACGGCTACGATATCAGATAGCACTGCAATGAAGCAATCTGAGGAGCAATCTGAGCAGCAATATGAACAGCAATATGAACAGCAATTTGAATAGCAATCTGAACGCGATGAGAGAGTCTTTCCCCAGCAGAAGAGTTTCAGTTGCTGACCAGATTGAGAGAGATGGGTATCGACACTTGGTACAGCCCGAAAAGAACAGCATACCAAAAATGTGAAAACATTGATTAATCAACATTGAATATATTTGGAAGCTGGACGCTGGTGGATTTGTTGAGGTGGATATCGGACCACCTATAGACATGTCCGGAGCGCTATGATGATAGTCCTCATATAACTGATACATAACATAACTGTGTTATAACATAAACCGAAACTCCTCAAAAAAACTTTCACATTACAAAACGTACCTCACTGAACGCATTCCAAAAGTGTCAATGTAGTTTCGTGATAACAGCACGTATTAAGTGCACAAAATAAGAAACAAAATCTCCGAAAATTCTAGTTTTACAACGTGGCACAGCATGTCACATTCATGACCTCTATTGTTCTTACATAATCAACAAAGTTGTAAGCAAAAACGTATCAAGTATTTGGTTACGAAAGTAAACAAGCACCATCAGGTCCATATCAAACAATGGATTTAATAATTGTCTTAACTATGTGCGATGTAAGGTGCTAGACAAGGAAATGTTTGTTAATTGATTGATTCATTGACTGATTGATTGATTGATTGATAGGACCATCATGGTTGCACTTCTGTGAACAGACATCTGTGCTCCATTTCTTACACAGGAATATCTCAGGGGCAGTACATGAGCTCTGCATCATCGGCGAGGGTCCCAGCGTTAGTTTGAAGATGATGGAAATCTTTGTAAAAGTTGTATTTTAATCGTTTCAATGAATTTTTAGTATCGGAGACGAACGAAAAATGTAGGCCCCATGTTCAAGCTGAGCTCATAAAAAACCCAAGGCAGTTAAAAATCGATAAGAGTAAGCATACACGACAAATAGAACCCTGTAAAGAGATATTATTGTTTGCTGTCAACCATTTTGTTTCTCTATTTAACCTTGCTAGAATTATAACAGAGTCGGGCTGAAGGGAAGGGGTGAGTGTCTCAGAAAATTTCACTAAAATTGATCGTCAATGCCACAGAACAAAAATGAGTGTACATTAATTATGATGCTATGAACTTCCTAAATTACTAGTACCACATTGGTAGCACACCTGACCACACATTTCACTATCAGTCAGTCACCTGATCATAAATTTGATTATCAATCAGTCACCTGACTGGTTTGGCACTGATATCAGTTGGACATGAAGTTGGTCGAACTCTCGACTTTAGTGAATTAATAAGATTATTTGCAGCACAGAAAGAAAGCAAAATTCCCTTCCTCGGAAGAAACAGCTACCGTAACAGTATATATTATTCCGTTACAAGTGTACTTGTATACTTACTTTTTATTTGCTAACAATCTGCTAAAATAAATCCCATTTGCAATAAAAACAATTGCTTCTTCATTTTTTCTGTATATAAACGACATGTTAAAATACTCATTGTGGTCTGTATGTGATTTGAACCTTATAGCGTGAGTTCCTTATGCCAGCTAGGCGTGGAAAGATGCACATCAGGTTTCATGATTCTTTTATTTGGGTACGCCTCCTAAGTTAAGAACAAAAACAATAATGACCTAGGGAGTGCATCCCCTAAGCGAGCCAGCACCCCTTTAGTGTTGTACTTCGCGGTCAAAGTTTCCAGGTCTACACCACTGGTGTTCTACTGGTCATCAGCAGGCTACTAATTTTCGTTTTTCGACCTTCCTATGAGAGGCTAGCCGACACCAAACCTGCTGGATCCATCGTCAGGTGTAGAACACACATTAACTGATAACTGATAGGCCGAAAACCAATTTGACTTGTGACATTGGGAGAGTGGCGGGAAGAGGTCATTGCAGTATACTCTGATCAGGATCTGAAAATTCCCAAGATCGACTACATTAAAACAGCCATTACGCGAGTGCATATGCCTTCTAGAGGCATATAAAACGCATTAAACAAATCTAAGAGATCTCCATATGTAGAATAAAGAGATTTCTCACACTCTTGATAATTATAGTTAGTTATTTATGTTCACGTAATTGAGAAGTACAACTACATAAATGTATAAATAATGCAAATTTATCAAGTATATTCATAGAATAACGTCAGAATATTGTTTTAAAATGAAGTGCGAGACAAAAAGAAAGACAGGTACACAATCCGTATAAATGTAACAAATATTTTTAAGTGCAAGACAAGAGAGAAAGACAGGTGCACAATCCGTATAAATGTAACAAATATTTTTAAGTGCAAGACAAGAGAGAAAGACAGGTGCACAATCCGTATAAATGTAACAAATATTTTTAAGTGCAAGACAAGAGAGAAAGACAGGTACACAATCCGTATAAATGTAACAAATATTTTTAAGTGCAAGACAAGAGAGAAAGACAGGTGCACAATCCGTATAAATGTAACAAATATTTTTAAGTGCAAGACAAGAGAGAAAGACAGGTACACAATCCGTATAAATGTAACAAATATTTTTAAGTGCAAGACAAGAGAGAAAGACAGGTGCACAATCCGTATAAATGTAACAAATATTTTTAAGTGCAAGACAAGAGAGAAAGACAGGTGCACAATCCGTATAAATGTAACAAATATTTTTAAGTGCAAGACAAGAGAGAAAGACAGGTACACAATCCGTATAAATGTAACAAATATTTTTAAGTGCAAGACAAGAGAGAAAGACAGGTACACAATCCGTATAAATGTAACAAATATTTTTAAGTGCAAGACAAGAGAGAAAGACAGGTACACAATCCGTATAAATGTAACAAATATTTTTAAGTGCAAGACAAGAGAGAAAGACAGGTACACAATCCGTATAAATGTAACAAATATTTTTAAGTGCAAGACAAGAGAGAAAGACAGGTACACAATCCGTATAAATGTAACAAATATTTTTAAGTGCAAGACAAGAGAGCAAGACAGGTACACAATCCGTATAAATGTAACAAATATTTTTAAGTGCAAGACAAGAGAGAAAGACAGGTGCACAATCCGTATAAATGTAACAAATATTTTTAAGTGCAAGACAAGAGAGAAAGACAGGTGCACAATCCGTATAAATGTAACAAATATTTTTAAGTGCAAGACAAGAGAGAAAGACAGGTACACAATCCGTATAAATGTAACAAATATTTTTAAGTGCAAGACAAGAGAGAAAGACAGGTACACAATCCGTATAAATGTAACAAATATTTTTAAGTGCAAGACAAGAGAGAAAGACAGGTACACAATCCGTATAAATGTAACAAATATTTTTAAGTGCAAGACAAGAGAGAAAGACAGGTACACAATCCGTATAAATGTAACAAATATTTTTAAGTGCAAGACAAGAGAGAAAGACAGGTACACAATCCGTATAAATGTAACAAATATTTTTAAGTGCAAGACAAGAGAGAAAGACAGGTGCACAATCCGTATAAATGTAACAAATATTTTTAAGTGCAAGACAAGAGAGAAAGACAGGTACACAATCCGTATAAATGTAACAAATATTTTTAAGTGCAAGACAAGAGAGAAAGACAGGTGCACAATCCGTATAAATGTAACAAATAGTTTTAGGGTGTTTAAAACTAAAAAAATGGGTTCATTGTACATGCTTTCATCATGTTACCTGGTCCCTTTATTCAGAAATTGCTGGTTAACAGTCGAAAGTATTGCGCAAAGCAAGAATTCCGTAGCTGTGGATCTTCGGGAAAATTGCCGTTGTGAACCCAATGGGGAAAACGTCTATACACGTCCTTAGCAGCTAAAGTGTTAAGTCTTTGACGACTAAGCTACGATATTAATCATTGTGGTACGGATTAGCGTAATACATAAGCGTTCATCTATCGACTCAGACGCAATAAAGAAGGTTGTGAGTTCAATCCCACACTCGACGCCCTACACTTGCGAACAGAAATTGGCCCGCCTGCTTCCTGCACTCTATGGTATATAAATGTGAAGTGACATGCATTTTATACAGGTCTGAAAAGGCTACAGGAAATTGTATTATTTATGATTACTAATTATCAGGTTCGTGAAATCTCTGTATGATTCTTAGTTAGTTAGTTAGTCTTTCCTCTTGGGCCTGTGGCGGCGCATAGGGCAGAGGTCATAGTTCTCCATGTCTCGCGGTTCGTTGCTATCTGTTTTAGGTCTTTAATGTTTACTAGGCCCATCGTTGAGCCTTCTCTGGTGATGGTTCTACGCAGAGTCTCTCTTGGTCTTCCTCGTTTTCTTTTCCCTCTGGTGTCCATATGAGGGATTGGTAAGGAGTCTTCTCTCATCCATTCTAAGTGTGTGGCCGATGTAGTCCAGCGGCGCTTTCTTTCTATGATTTCGTATGACAAGAGAGAAAGACATTCTATGAGTTCGTATGATTCTACGAACTTTAATTAAATTAAATGAAACCACTGTCGGCTTGCTAGGTAAAAAGTTGGTACAACATAAGTACTGAACTTCATCAAGAAACAATTTACTAAACAGCTCAAATCAGATTATCAATAGGCAATGCGTCTCAAAGGGCAATGCTTCTTAGATACAGTGGATAATTGGAACAAGTCGTCGACGCATAATGTAAACCCCAGAAATAACAGAGGCAGTGAAATACAACATGTACGATGCGCACACAAGAGCCCGTTCTATAAATCTCTTCTTATCCTGATACTGTGAGGCAGAACATGATTGTGTGTAAGAAATTCATTCATTATATGTATATTCTTATAGAACATTATAAAAGTAACAAACACATATTTGTTTGTGTCTGCCTGCTATACTTTCAGATTTTCTTTACGAAATCTTGTGTCACTCCATGTGAAACACGTACAAACAAAGTACTATAGTTTTACAAAATACAGAAACAGTGACGATAAACAGCAACGTTTCGACCAACAAGGCCTTTATCAAGCAAACGAACAAACAGGAGTGACAAATTAAAATGAAACACAAATGGACGACCAAATACCAACGTATCTAAGGAAAATCTGGAATAAAAACGAATAACGAAATAAATGTAACACAAAAACACACATAAAAACTAGAAATAGAACGGAAAAGAAACAATGAAACATCTAGTAAATATATAACTTGAATACATGCAACATATACCCATATAGATTACAAAGCATGGGAAGAGAAAGTACTAAGAAGCATAAGAATGTAATACGTTGAGCCGCGTGGTCGCAAGGTACCATACAAAGAAATCAACCGATTCTCCAGAGCAAATCGACTACGATCATCAGAGGAACATGATCGGATGGCTGTGACCTGGACATCGCAAGCTCCTGAATGGCCAGTATCATTGAAATGGGTAGCTACAGGGTCACAGAGCATTGGCGTATATCGCGCAAGTGTTGGGCGAATCGGTCACTGAGTCTCCTGCCGGTTTCCCCAATATAGGCCTTGTTGCACCGCTTGCAGATAATGGCATAGATAATATTACGGACTCGCACGTGAAACTGTCTTCAACAACGAACGTGGCTTTTGGAAAAGACACCGTGCGGGTCTGTATTACATAAGCACAAGTGTTGCAGCGCCGACGGCCACACTGGATGGTGCCAAAATGACTCTGGATATGAGGCTTGAGGCGACTGTGAACCAACATATCCTTAAGGCTTCTGTCCCGTCTGTACGCCACCAAAGGATAGTGTTGGAAGATTGAACGTGTCTCAGGATCAGACTGAAGAATGGAGAGATGACGGAATAAGACTTTCTTCACAAGGGAACTATGAGGGTGGAAAGTTAAGACAAGTTTCACCCTGTCAGAATTGGAAGTTCTATGCTGGTTAGAGAGAGCCTCCTGGCGAGAAATTTGCTGAACGCGCCGCATAGCAGAAGCAAGCACCTTATCCGGGTATAAGCGCTTACGAAAGAAATCCAGCATCTCGTGAGCTTTATCGAGAAAATCGTCGTCCTCGCTACAGAGGCGACGAAGGCGCAGAGTTGAGAGAATGGTAAAGAATCACGACAAGCCTGGGAATGGGAAGAGGTATAAAGAAGAAACTATGTGCATCAGTAGGCTTGTAGTATACTGATGTAGTGATGGTGGATAGGCTGATAGTGATAGTGATGTCAAGAAAGTTGACACAAGAGGTAGAGATGTGAGATGTAAACCGAATAGCCGGATTGAAGACATTAATGAAATTAATGAAGCGTGACAAATCGGCTTCAGGCATATCGGTAATGCCAATACAATCATCAATGTATCTATGATACACAGACGGAAGAGGGCCATCATAGAAATTCCATACTAGGTGCTCAAGATGACCCATGAATAGACAAGCATAACTGGGTCCCATTTTAGTACCCATGGCGACCCCACTGATCTGCTCAAAGAACTGGTCATTGAACTGAAAGGAGTTGAGAGTTAGAACTAGTTCTGCAAGACGAAGGAGAGCCGAGGTGGAGACAAGTGGGTTAGTTCTCCTGTCGAGAAAGAACTGGAGAGCTTGAAGTCCGTCGGAATGAGGTATGGAGGTGTACAATGAGCACACATCAAGGAGGAAGAGACGGTAAGTCCTGCCAGGCAACAACTCAATAGACGAAAAAACAGACAAGGCGTGGTTCGTATCTTTCAAGAATGAAGGTAGTGTGGTGACTATAGGATACGTTGGTATTTGGTCGTCCATTTGTGTTTCATTTTAATTTGTCACTCCTGTTTGTTCGTTTGCTTGATAAAGGCCTTGTTGGTCGAAACGTTGCTGTTTATCGTCACTGTTTCTGTATTTTGTAAAACTATAGTACTTTGTTTGTACGTGTTTCACTATTTACCAAGTTTTACTGCAGTCTTCCCCTATTTCGATATTTGTCACTCCATGTGATACGATCTGCTGTCAGCATATTTTAACTTGCTACGGTCATAATGATAACTTCTGGTTTTACGAATTTCTCTCTCTCTCTCTTTTTCTCTCTGTCTTTTTAACCCGGATTGGGACATAGGCCCTCAACCAACTCATGACAAGTCTTTCTATCTCCTGCAGCTCCCTCCAGCTCTTCTTTATATTGTTGATCTCTGCCTCCAAATTTCGTCTCCATGTATTTCTCGGCTTCCCTTTCTATTTTTATCTAGACGAGTCAAAATCTGTACAACACAGTTGCCAAGCTGACTTCATTACTTTTGGGGTTGATTACCAAAGGCAAAACATGTGAAAACAAAGTAAGGTAGTTTTACAATGTACATAAACAAGATTTTCTATATATAATTTTATAATATAAAACAAATTGTCGGTTTGTCTGTCACAAGAAAAACTTTAGAACGCCAAACTCTGGAATAAAGAAGGTTAGATGGCTTATAACTGCAGAAATTGGTAGCTCAACGCCAGCATTTTCAACTCCTTATCTGCTTTCTTTGTCGAGTTATGAGTTAGTTAACCCCTTCGCCCTTCTGATCCGAATTATCGGTTCGTAGTTCTTGTTTGAGATGGTGCAAAGCCAGTATACTGTCTAGTTCAGTATACATTGATATAGAAGGGCGTCCGGAGATACAAAATAATTGCTGAATTAAAGGATTCAATTTGTTTTAAAATGTATACATTTCATAGCATCTTCAGTAGCCATTACACTATGTCATTGAGCATGAGTTCACAGTAATTACATCAAGTAAAAAATTAGATCAAAACTTCTCTTGCTTATCAAAGCACACAAAAACAAACTTAGTTTACATGGTCAGTGCGTTTTTAATTTGTGCAATTGCATTTGTGCAATTGTGTAAATTTGTGCAAATGAAATGTGCTAATACAAAGTCGAAAGAATTAGAAGATCCTATTTTTCTAGCGATTGTAATACAGAAAATAACGAGAAATAAGCAAGTAGGCCATCCACAATGAATAAATAATTTATGATTACTGAATAATTTTTAAACTTTTCTACATCATACAAATATAAATTTCTTTTCGATTTTATTTTGTAAAATATACTAAGACAGATCTGCGAACAAACAATTAAATGTAATTATAGTAAAAACGTATATTTATAGACCAAGAAAATGCATTTGATAAACAGGTGCAAATTATGAAAGATCTTTGTTTCCTCTTCTAGTTTTTTGCATTTATTTCGTTATTCGTTTTTAGTTACATTTTTTATTTATTTTAGGACCGTTGGGCTGTTTCTGTCGTAGTCTACATGTAGTGTACTGTGAAATTCGTCTCTCCTGTTTATCTTTGCTTGATAAAGGCCTTTTGTTTGAAACGTTGCTGTGTATTGTTTTTGTATTTTGTAAAATTACAGTACTTTGTTATAATGAGTTTCACCATTAAAATAAAATGGAATAAACAATATATATATATATATATATCAATAAACTAATTATTTTTCATACTATGAGATAAATTGGTGTATACGGTGTTAGAGCCATCATTTTTTTCAAACTATTGGCACACGTTGGGAGGGGGAGGGGTGCGGTCAACATCACACCGGTCACCTTTAGTGCGGTCAACATCACACCGGTCACCTTTAGTGCGGTCAACATCACACCGGCCACCTTTACAATATATATATATATATATATTCATTTCATCAAGTAGCTTGTTCCTTCCGGAACTTGGATTCCATGACGACAGTCCTGAAAAACTTTCTGTTCTGTGCAAGTTGATCGACGTCAGCAGCAGTCATTCTCAGATCGTCAGTGACATCTTGCACCCGTCGTCTTCTAGGTCTTCCTCTCATTCTTCTTCCAGGCACCATATATATATATCAAATGAGCACATTTGAAGTAATAACTATTATTAAAAAGCGAGGAAAATCGCTATGCTCCGAAGCGCTACTTTTAACACGATGGAACACAATCCAAAGAAATAGAAATCAAAACGCAAGAAAATCTTCTAGAATTAATTACAACTTTAGACAACAAGCGGAGTCGCTCGCATAGAAAATCTTTGCCGGTACATCGAATAAATGAATACTAATTTAAACATACAACAGATAATTATTGCATGTCATCTGTCAATGTCAGGACTACAGCAATACAATACCTCAACACCCACTTCAGTTCACTTTACATAACGTGGTTTACTTTACAATATAGTAGTGCTTGATTGTAAGGGCTTCAACTTGAAGACTTCATATCACATTTCGTTTTATGAGTCTTGTAATTTCATGTTTTCTTATGGCAGCGACTGTGTTCCAGGTTCGTCTCCTTGTTCAATCGAATAAGACGTTTGCACAGCTTTTTTGCAGTTCTAAAGCCTATCTATCAAACAAGGAAGACCACGCAAAATATGGAGCTATGGCATCAAGAACTAACACCGTACAAAGTGCTGTAGAACAAGCACACACAAGATCATTACATCTTTCCCTCGTCCTGCCTCCAACACTTCTATAAAGAAGTAAATGGTGAAAGAGAAGAAGAATTGACATCGATGTGTTTTAGTAGTATTCCAAAACTCGTTTGATACAATTCGTAGAGTACAAACAAAAAGGTTTGTATTGACACTTGAAGCCATACAGCTCATAATTGATTATTTAACCGGCACAGATTAGTTGTCTTCACGCTGCTATCTATTATAGTTTTAATGATTGATAGAACCATGAACATTGCACTTTGGGGAATAACCATGTGTGCATTGATTGATTTCTTACACAGCAAGATCTCAGCAGTACAGCACGATCTCCATAGCACCAGCGAGAGTCCCCGATGTGATTATGAAACTTTGGGGATTTTTTTAAAAAATATTTTTAATGGGTTATGCAAGGGCAACGGTTTTGTAGCCTGATCTTAACGGTTGTTAAAACTGTCAATGGCTCTTTTACGTTAATGGTTATTGGTAACTGAACCGACGTTATTGCATTCCTAGCAAATCCATACGTGCTCAACTTCCCCCAATAGATGTTGAAGTGTATGCGTACTGATGCTTCCCATGGCTCGCTGGTAAAACACACTCATCGCGCTTCCCTTTAAGCATCCAATCCTACTTGTATAACGGGTAACTCGAAACTCCTTAAATCGCTGGATCGATTGGACATATATGTTAGTATCTTCATCCAACAGGTAGTCGCGAAGAGACCGAAGAACATTCCCTTTATCCATCTCCAACTCTCCAACAATGCTCAAATTGAACACGGGACCTACGTTTTATCGTCCGTCTTCAAATTGATTAGAAACTAATCTCACCTACATTGAAATCAGATATCTCTGGAAAAATATCCCAATCGTTTCAAACAAAGAACGAACCCAAGTATCATGGGAGCGAGAGACGCATATCTTATCTCTCGTCACAGAAACCCAATATTCTATCTCGTATTAATGTATTGTTGTAGTAAAGTAGTAAAGTAGTTGTTGTGGTACATGCAACTACAACCAATCTATCTTGGTTCAATTTCTGGCTCGATCCTTTCCCTGTGACATCGTTTTTTATCATGTCCTTTGCAGAACGTCTATCTCATTACAACAGGTCTGATAGACTATCGATCTCTAGTCAGTTTCTCCCATCTTCTACTTCGTCGTGTTCAAGATTTCATTTCAATTTATATTACGTTGCCACCGTCTTCTTGATTTCTCATATCTCGTCTTCTATATCATCGTGTTCACAATTTCATTTCACTTTATATTATGTTGCCACCGTCGTCTTGATCCCTCATGCTTCGTCTTCCAGTCACCATGTCCTCCATTAGTTCCATCTCTAAACCAATGCTATCAAAATATTTCAGTTTTTCAAAAAAGGTTATTAATGTTTATAAGTCAATGTTTCTGTGTTCAGATCTTGTAGGATGTCTATATTCGTTTTCTTCTACTATGTATGTCTATGATGTTTCAAGAATTGTTTTGGAAAAAAGATTCGATTTTTATATTCAATGCTTGATTATTGGTCCATGATTCATATACGTATGTTGTACAAAAAAGAATGTATGTCCTAAGAAGTTTAACTTTTGTTATCTTGTATGTGTTTTGCCATAGGTTCTACATACTACTATACTAATATGTAACATATCTCTACTAGCACAGTTCACATATTCGATCACATATAACTTACCAAATAAGTCAAACTTCACGTTACAAGAACACACATTCTATTTCCAACATTTCTGGAATCAATTATTTAATCTGTACAATATACCCCCATGATGTACCGTCTATCATCGAAGCCCGCAGATATATCTGTTTCATATCCCCATATTTCTCTGTCTAACACCGAAATCACCATACACAATATGATACACAGCTACAGAATACACGTTCAATATTGGTTATCGATATCCTTTCACTGTATAATATTAAGGTCTGTTTTTACCTGTTTTTATATGACAGTTTCCTGCGACATCAACTTGGCTTTCTAATTGAAGCGATGTCACAAATCAATACAAATTGTATTGAAATCTTGAATTATAATTCAAGCGTTACCCAGATCCAGACATATGTCAGCAGTTCTCAAAATGTATATCGACATACATATTAAAAGTGCATGTCTTCGATTTAATGATTACAGTGTAAATGAGAAATGTAGGCATCAGGAAAAAGTGGGTACAACATCAATACTGAACTTCATCAAGAAACAACTAACTAAATGGTTCGGTAACATAACCAGATTACCAACAGATAGTGCTCTCAAAAGAGCAATGTTGCTCCAATACAATGTATACAAAGCAAAAGTCCCCGAACGCAAAAGGTGAACCTCAGAGATAACAGAGTCGTCGAAAGACACAATTTATTAAAGGCACACAAGGGCTCGTTCTATAAATCTCTTCTATCCTGACGCTGTGAGGCAGAATACGATTGGAGAAAAGAAAGAAAGAAAATATCTGTGACGATATACATATTAAAAGCGCGTGTCTTGGGTCTACTAATTACAGTGTAAATCTGCACGACTTACATGATCAGTTTCTTCAGTTTTCTGAGCCTTTGAGCTTTATCGCTTGCTGCGAATATCACCCGCCTCCATTCATCTCTGCTCTGTCTTCTTCTCTACCTTTTAACTCCCAACGGAGCACAGATCTTCAACAAACTTCTTCCAGTTCTTTCCCCATCTTACCTATCCTTTTAATATCTGTCTCCAGCTCACTTGTTCAGCTATTTCTACGCCTTCCTAACTCCTCTTTCCATGCGGGTTCCAAAACAATGTCTGTCTTGCAATGCTTCCGGTCGTACTTCTCAATGTTTGTTCTATCCATTGCCATCGTCTCTTTCTTAGCTATTTTTCCACTTGTATGTTTTTAATCGTTTCTTTCAACTTGTTGACCCCTAGTATTTCTATGTTTACTTCAGTGTTGTCTCTCATCGCTGTCTTGGTTTGTTCCTTCTCCTTCATATTTTTGTGCATATGCAATTTTAAGCTTTCTATTTTCTGCATTTCTTTCAATATGACCTAGACATTGTATTATATTAACCTTCATAGTGATGGTAATTAATGGTGCTTTAAATCATATTATAAATATCCATATTGTTTCTCATTTCCATTCTTCCCTATTTTTATCTTTGTTGGGTCCTGAGATTCATCACAAGACTGTTTTTAACTTGCTATAATAATATTTCATCTTATTTTATTGTTCTCCACGTGTCGGATCTGTTATAGAAATGATGCAACGAATTGGCAATGTAACATAAGAAATGGAACTTCAAGTTATATCTTTTCTAACAGTGTAAATCTAGAGAACCTGTGGCTTTTCTGCCAGCCCGCGAAATTGAACCGCACTCACAGGGGCTTGTCATCCGTCGTCCAACGCGCTACGAACACGCTGGGCATGCGGGCAATTTCAATACATAAAACTAACAATTCATTGTGCTTGCTTATGTGATACCATCCACACATACGAGTCTATGTCATAAAACGCAAATTCATTAAGTATCACCGCAGCCACCCTCGGTTTCTCCAGATATGATCCGCTCTGATCACATCAGATGTGTAGGTTTCCATACATCGCCTAAATTTCAATACCAATGTCGAATCAATCCTAAAATATGCCAGCGAGAGTTGAAAAATAGCTAAAGATATAGAAAGTAAGTTGAATGCATTTGGAAATAGATGTCTGCGAAAAATAATGAACATCTAATGGAACGCAACCAAAAGGCCCTAGTTAAGTAAGTGATACAAGATAATGTGAAATATAAAATTGATGTCTTACATCTTTCTTTTCTCCAATCCTTTCATTGCCTCACAGCGTCAGGATATGAAGAGATTTCTAGAACATTCGATAAAAACAGTGAAATATCTTCACTATCTTCAAAATTACATTGGGGACCATTGTTGGTGCTACGGAGTAAGTGCACTACAGTTGTGATCTTCCTGATTAAGAAAAAGATGGTAGCACACATGGATACTCACCAAAGTGTAATGATGATGGTCCTATCAATCAAACAACAACAATGAACATTTAAACAGTAAGATTTCTAACTGCTCTAGAAACGAAGATCAAAAATGGAAAATAATGGGGAAATCAGGTATCATATCTTGAGAACCGCTTCTGTATACCTAGGCTGAACTGCTTAATTATTGCTTGATATCATTGAAAAAAGTCAGTCAAGTAAGCAGCATGCATACAAATAGACTAATCTAAGAAGAAATAACACCAACAAATTAAAAGATTGTTTATGGAGAAATGACCTCATTATTCCCGTTTGAAATATTACGAGGAAAATTGAAAAGAGACATAGAGAATATATTGTTCAAAACACAGGCAGAAGAATATATGGCCCTTTTCATCTTTACAGAAGGTCAATAGGCAAGTGTTTTACTGTGACAACTTCTGAGTTTCGCTTTTCTCTCTTGTTGTTCAGCTCGTACATAAGTCTCTTCTCAAAGACTCTGCGCCCTTCCGTAATTTGGCTTTCCACACAACTCTGTCATCAGCTAGTCCCTCCCATGTGCTGGGATCTATAGAAAAGTTTTTCATTGAGGTTTGCAGACATCTTTATATCTGAGCAGTGGTCTGCCCTGGTGCCTCTTCCTCCGAAAGTTCACAGAACAACATTTGTTTTGGTATGCGATAAGTTTCCATTCTTCTCACATGTCCCAACCATCTTAGTCGTCTACTGCTGAGCATGCCCATGATGGAAGGCAGATTTGCACGTTGTAGTACTTCAGTATTGGTTATCTTGTCGTACCACCTGATGTTCATAATCTTTTGGAGACATCGAAGGTGAAAGATGTTAAGTCTCCTCTCGTGTCTTGAGTAGGCTGTCCATGTTTCTGAGCCATATAGTAAAGAACTAATTACACAGGCTCGATATATTTGAGTCTTCGTCTGCAATGTCAATTTTTGTTGTCCCACGCTCGCTTTGATAGTTTGCCGAATGTAGTAGCGGCACTTCCTATACGAGCGTTGATTTCCTCGTCAAGAGAAAGGCTGGCAGTGACCGTGGACCCAAGATAGCAGAATTTTTGCACTGGTGTTAGATGGTCGCCATTTAAAGTGATGTTTGATGTCTTACCTCCTGACATAATACAACTGTTTTGGAGACACTTATTGTCAGAGAAAAGAGGTCGCATGCCTTTGACAAATTATTAATTAGACTTTGCAGTGTGGTCTCACTGTGGGCGACTAAGGCAGCATCGTCAGCGAAAGGAGGTCCTTGAGAAGTATTTCCGTCGTTTTGTCTTGGCTCTTAAGCGAGCCAAGTTAAACAGTGAACCATCAGATCTAGTGCGGATGAAAACATCACCATCAGCGTCCCCTAAGGCGTGGTTCAAAGGACTGCGAAGAAGATACCAAAGAGAGTGGGGGCAAGGACACAGCCCTGCTTGACTCCACTCTTAACCTCAAAACTATCAGATGTGCTGCCATCGAACTGTATGCTGGCTTTCATGCCCTCATGGAAGGAAACAATCAATTGGAGCAACTTTGGGGGACAAACAATATACTTCAATATTTTATAAAGACTTGGCCTGCTGACTGTGTCGAATGCCTTAGTCAAATCCACGAAAGCAATACATAGAGGCTTGCTCTGCTCTCTGCACTTCTCTTGTAGCTGTCGAAGGGTAAATATCATGTCAGTTGTTGACCGTCTAGCTCTGAATCCACATTGTGACTCTGGAAGAACACGCTCCGCCAGTTTCTGTAGTCGTTTTGAAAGGACTAGTGCAAAAGCTTTGCCTGTTACGCTTAGAAAGGAGATGCCTCTGTAGTTGTTACAATCCCCCTTATCCCCTTTGTTTTTATAGAGTGTCACTATCTTTGCATCCCTCATGTCCTGAGGAAGTGTTCCCTCTCTCAGCACTGAATAAGGAGATTGTAGAGGTGGGGCAGCAGGACATCCCTATTGTATTTGAGGATTTCTGCAGGAATGTTGTCTAGTCCTGATGCCTTGCCATTTGAAAGTTTGTTGATTGCTTCGGAAAGTTCCTGCTCCGTGGGTTCTGTATCCAGCTCGGTTTGGTCATGATGTTTCGGTATGATCTGATCGAGGACTGGGTGTGCTGGTTTCTCCACAGAGTAAAGATTGGAATAGTGTTCCACCCATCTTTCGAGCTGTTTGGTCATATCTGTTATTGGCTCACCTGTTTCTGATCTTAGTGGTGCAATTTTTGTTATGTTTGGTCCCAGAGCTACTCTGATATTTTCGTACATTGCCTTGGTGTTGCCCATATCTGCAGCATTTTGTATCGCAGTACACAGATTTGACCAGTATTCATTTGCACACCTCCTTGACTCTCGTTGCAATACTGATTTTGTGTGTCGAAGATGGTCCTTTGAACTTTGCGAGGGTTTATTTTTGTGATTTATTAGAGCTCTTTTCTTTTCCTCAAGTAGAGGCTTAGGTTGTTTCATTTTGTTCTACCCAGTCTTTGTTGGAGAATTTCTTGGTGCCAAATGAGTCAATGGCACAGTCATATATGTTAGATTTTAGAATGTTCCACTTTTCGTCTACGCTACATTCTCCCATTTCATTCTCACACAGAGCAGTAAACGCCTTTCTGAAAGTCTACCTATTCTCTGTCATCCCCATTTTGGTGACGCTGACTTTGGGTTTGGGTGGTCTTCTTGTTGAATAGGTTTTCCTTGGAAGTATTTTGACTTTGCTGATAACTAGTGCATGATCTGTATCACAGTCCGCGCTGTGGAAAGTACGTGTGATTTTCACTGTGTTGAGGTGTTGTCTGCGTGTGAGTACAAAATCAAGCTGGTGCCAGTGACCTGATCTTGGGTGGCACCATGACACCCTGTGTCTGTGTTTGACAGAAAAAACGTATTTGTCCCCACATGTTGTTTTGGGAGCAGAATTCAAGCAGTCTTTGACCATTATCGTTGATATTTCCAATGCCATGATGACCCAGGCATACTGGCCATGACTGGTGATCAGATCCTATGCGTGCATTTAAGTCGCCCAATATAAACAGTTGCTCATCTACTGGAAATGAATTAACGACATTCTGTAATGAGTCATAAAACTTGTCTTTATCTTCTGCAGACGCTGCTAGGGTTGGTGCGTAGACACATACGATGTTTAGGAGTCCACTTTTTACATTGAGTCGTAGTGATATTACTCGTTCTGATGCAGCTACTGGTGTATGAATAGCTTTCACAAGTCTATTGTGCACGGCAAAGCCGACTCCATACAGTCTAGGTTGATTGGTGCTTAGGCCCTGCCAGAAGAATGTGTAATTCTTTTCTTTTACTGAACCACAGTCTGGAAGCCTGGTTTCCTGTAGCGCGGCTATGTCTACCTACAGTCTCTCAAGTTCTCTGTCTATAACAGCTGTTTTCCTGATGTCTTTTGTTTTCGTCGGGTCTAGGTTGACAAGTCCAGGACACATGGTCCTTACGTTCCATGTGCCAAATCTAAGAGGTTTATTTGTCTTGTGTCTCTGTAACTGTTGCTTACCGTGTTGTGCTCGAGCGAAAGAAAAAATGAAGTGTCTTCTCTCTTTGTGCCTAGCCTGGGCAGCTGATATGGAGAAAAATAGTGTCTGTGAAACGTCCGTTTTGTACCGGAGCCCGCAAGGGAAGCAAAGAATAACACCACTGCGACCTACAATGCATGTCGTAAGAGTAACTAATGTAGGCATTAGGGATGCTACCTAGTAAATAAAAAGCAGCGCAGAAATCGGATGTGCTGGCCTACTTGTAGACGCATAACTGGCACAACGTATAATCGCTCTTAGGGTCAGATCACATACAAATCACACAGTGTGGTTGACAGGTGGTCGATATGGAGTGTTTGAAGAAGAATTGTTCGTGAATGAGCGTGGAGACTGACAGAATGGGGCTACGTCTTAGATTAGTGAGGAGACTTCGTCTTCGACAACGAACGCTCCATATCCACCACTTGTTAACCACTCTGTGTGATCTGTATGTGATCAAGATTAATTGCACGTTGTGCCAGTTATGCGTCTACTAGTAGGCCAGCACATCCGATTTCTGCCACGCTTTTTATTTACTAGGGTAGCTTCAATAGGCCCTTACCTCAGTCGCCTCTTACGACATGCCTTGTAGGTCGCAGTGTTACTACTCTTTGTCCCCCACCCTTGAGACCCAGCAACACACGGGCGAGGATAAGACAAAATAAAGTCTTCGATGCAGGGGGAAGATTTATATGACCAAGCTTTGTGGCCACTACTACAACACCCAAAGATCAAGATGGAAGTGAAAAGAAAGATGATAAAAGTATTTTCCTTTTTTTTTTGATCCAGAAGCACTTGAGCTTTGCAGCTCTTCGGCTCGGTACCATGGACATCGTAACTCTTCGGTTCGGTGCCACGAACACCGCAAATCTGGGGAATCTGTAGCTTTTTCTGCCATCCCGCGGAATTGAACCCGCACACACAGAGGGATAGTCACCGTAGTCCAACGCGCTACGAACACGCTGGGCAGACGGGCGACGTTTTTATTTAAAGAGCCACCAAGTCTCGTTTTTCACACGTCATTGTGGCAATGGATGCGTCGTCCCAGTTCTTCTTTACAGAAACTAGCTCGTCGTACAACGCATTCTTGGACATCCGGTACAAGTATCACAGCCATCTTAGACAGCGTCATCTTAGACAGGAGAATGGTTATATTGGAATTTCCAGAATATTCTAAGATTTCGTTGTTTGTCACTACAGAAGATTCAGAGTCCATGCATCGCTTTTGAAATGTATCCCATTACAGTCCAAGTTTCAGTCATTTATGAATTGCTTAATGTTTTCCTTCCATCTCATTCTAAACCTTCTTGAAAGTTTAAATCACTGACATTTGATCTCACATGCTAAACAAGCTTCTTTCAATCTTTAGTGGTCGTCGAATTGGAACTGATCGACCTAATCTGTTAGAGTTTGACATTCAAAACTATGACATATTGTCTGACTATGAACCGTATCTTTTTTTTTTTTTTTTTGTAACTTGAACAACCTGTCTCAAATATTTCTTCTTTTTTCGGGGATGGAGTATATGTGAAGTGAAGGTAAGGCGCTTGCAGCTCGATCCAAAGGTTCGTTTCCCGCGTGAAGCGATCTGAATATTTTTCAAGAGATGCATGATCTCAATGTAGGTGAGATTGAGTTTCTAGTCCTAACGTAGAGAGACGATCAAATGTTGATCCCATGTTCAGACTGACCACGCAGCGTCCTCACGGTTTTCTCCAGATCCGGTCTAACCACCTCAGATCCGTAGGTTTCCGTACATCGCCTGAATAAAACGGAGATACATTCTGAGGTATTAGGGAGGTAATGTTACATTCTGAGATATAAAGAAGGTAGTGTTACATTCTGAGATATAAGGAAGGTAGTGTTACATTCTGAGATATAAGGGAGGTAGTGTTACATGCTGAGATATAAGGGAGGTAGTGTTACATTCTGAGGTATAAGGTAGGTAGTGTTACATTCTGAGATATAAGGAAGGTAGTGTTACATGCTGAGGTATAAGGGAGGTAGTGTTACATGCTGAGATATAAGGAAGGTAGTGTTACATTCTGAAATATAAGGAAGGTAGTGTTACATTCTGAGATGTAAGGGAGGTAGTGTTACATTCTGAGGTATAAGGAAGGTAGTGTTACATTCTATCGGTGCCTTTCACTCCTTACTCTCCCAAATAAAATATGAGTTTTCTCTCTTCTTCCTGTCTTTTGATTGATTGAGAGGACCGTCATCATTATACTTCGGTGAGTAGTCATGTGTGCTCGGATATCTCTCCGACACGGAAGATCTCAGCGGCAGTGCACGAACTCCGTAGCACCGGCGAGGGTCCCCTATCATGAGAAGCGGTGACATAGTGGTGAGTGCACATAATGGCATAAGCTATTTCTTGGCTGACTGTGAAGAATGATGTTTTTATTGTACTAAAGAAAGCTTTGTTTATGGTTATAGATTGATTGATTGGACCAGCATCATTGCACTTCGATGAATAACCATGTGTGCTCTGATATTTTTCTTACGCTGGAAGATCTCATGGCATTGAACGAAGTCCGTAGCACCGGTGAGGGTATAATTTGGAAGATGGTGAAAATATTTTGTAATTTCTTTTTAAAATCTTTCTAATGAATTTTGCAGGAGGCAGTGGATTTTCAGCCTGCTCTTCTCGATTTTAAACTGCCAAGGGTTCTTTTACGTGCTCAATCTACACTGAGATGAGGGACCTATGGAATAATATTCCGATGGCTCCTTGAGGGAACGAACCAAGTAACTTTGGAGTGAGAGGCAAGCATATAACCTCTAGGCCATAGAGACCCCTAAATATAATTATAACAAGTGAATAAGGTGAACTAACCACAGCTAACTAGACAGCAAACAAGTATGGGCCTCTGGAAAACAACAATTTACCAAACAATTCGAACCACAAACCTTTATTTCTCACGGCACCCATTGACTAGCGCTGCAGACCAGCATTTTTCAGAGAACTGCCAGCTTGCACTTCAAAAAAATGAGAGCTACTTAGTGGAGTTGTTTTTTTTTTAACTATGAATAAACATTCCAAGACAAAGCTCCTGATATAAAAAGCATATGTTAGGACAGTCACCCATGTGGTGTCGGGACGCAAAGGAAGCAACGAATAGCACCATTGCAACCTACAAGGCATGTCGTAAGAGGCAACTGATGAATGGCCTAGGAAGCTGCCTAGTAAATAAAAAGTGTTGCAGAAATCGGATGGGCTGGCTTACTTGTAGGCACATAACTGGCACAACGTACAATCACTCTTAGGCTCAGATCACATATAAATCACAGAGTGGTTAACAAGTGATTGTTGTGGAGCATTCAAAGAAGTTAGGATAGTCATCCTCTATGGATTTGAGACTTTGAAAACATATACACAAATAGAAAGTATGTTAAGAGGATTCAAGGGCAGATTTCTTAGAAGAATTCTTGGGTATACCTGGGAGGATAAGATTAGCAATATCAGACTTCAAGAACTAAGTAGTCTGGAAGATATAAATAATGAGATACAAAAAAGACGGCGATGGATTGTACATGTCCCCAGGATGAGAAAAGAAAGACAGCCAAGAGATGCAATGGACACCACAAGGACAGCCAAAGAAAGGAAGATCCTAGGTGCTCATGAAGAAGAATATTTGAGACAGGCTCAATGATATGCTTACGACTATTCTTGTGGTGCAAAGAAAGGCATGAGATCAAATTGAGTGGAAATGTTTTGTCTCTGCCTTATGTGAACTTGGGTTCAACAATGACTGATGGTGATGATGGATCATGCAATGACACAAACAACATTCAAAATCCATTATTTTGCATGTAAATGAAACAAATCACAAAATATCATTTTGAGGCAGAAGCAATTTATTTCATGTATTCAGCTTCAGTTAGAGAAGAAGATGAAGATGATGATTAAAGTAACTACTGTAAAATTGTCAAATAAGGAAACACAGAAAAACCAAAATAAACTACACAAAGATGATGCACAATTTGTAAGAATCGTTATCTTTTTTTGTTCACTTTCAGACTTATCCAATACTGACACTGATAAAGACGAGAAGGGAAAGCACAGAAGGCAATAAATATGATCAATAAAAAGACAGTGAACACGTATTAGGGGCATCCGGCAAAAACAAATTACCAAACACAGCATTCGAACCAGAAACCCTTATTGACTCTGATAAATTAAGTAGACCAGTTCCTTCAAGTTTTAGTGAAAGTGATTTTTTTTTCTCAATCCAGAAGCACTTGAGCATTCAACTCTTCGGCTCAGTGCCATGGACATCATAACCTCGGTTGGTGCCACAAACACCGTAAATCTGGAGAAACCTGTGGCTTTTCTGCCAGCCCGTGGAATTGAATCGCACTCACAAGGAGCTTGTCACCCGTCGTCCAACGCACTTCGAAGACGCTGGGCAGTGAAAGTGGTTATGTTACATACATGCTACTTTCTTCACTTATATTCTGAGCAGGACTGCAACTTGTGTTAGATAGTTGTGTTAGACAAATCACTGAGGTTCCACCAGTGGCAGCTCGTGTTCAGTTTTGTTGGTGGGGCCAGACATTTTTCCCGGATAAATCATGGCTTTTTGTTGCTATATTTTAATTTATAAAATAATAAATACACGTTATACATTATTTTTGGTGGGCCCGCCCCACTGGCCCTTAATGACGAGCCACCACTGGGTTCCACTGATATCCTCTATAAGTTTTGTATATGGGGTATAGTGTCTCTGTGGTATCCTGTAACTAAATGAAAAGTGATGGCATGGTACCGCATGGTAGGAAGGAATCATTTGATGTATGTTATGACTAAACTGAAATATATTTGACTTTGAAGTGAATAATAGTTGTTTTGCAACTCTTATACCAAAATAACGCAGGTGTGATGCAGGGGCTCACAAGGAGAGCAAAGAATAGTAACACTGCGACCTACAATGCATGTCATAAGAGGCGACTGATGTAGGATCTAGGAAGCTACCCTAGTAAATAAAAAGCATCACAGAAATCAGATGTGTAGGCCTACTTGTAGGCGCATCTGGCACAATGTACAATCGTCTAGCTCATTTAGGCATAAATTTCAACAAATGAACATGAGTGGTTAACAATCTTTATGACCCGAATAAGAAGAAGATAATGAATAATAATAACTCAATTATAAAGTAAATATGTTGTTTTGACACTCTTATCCGATAAAGACTGAAGTGTATCATAGTTGCTATAATAAAAACCCCTTGAAAAAGAAAGACTGAAGTGTATCATAGTTGTTTCAACTCTTATACCCAGATAAGAAACAGACTGAAGTGTATCATAGTTGTTTTAACAACTCATTTTTTACCAAGATAAGAAATAAGATTTGAAGCATATTGCTGCTAAATTGCAACCAATAAAGAAAACAGACTTTGAGTGCAGTGTGGCCAACTTACAACCCCAATAAGCCAAGATAAGCGACAAGACTTTAGAGTTTCCCCATATGGTTCGATCTCCATCCACAGAAATTGTACACCCCATGCCAAGAGTATTGCCCAAATTCCATGCTCCGTAGCTCAAGTGCTTGTCTGAAGGTAAACATAACCTTTATAAATTAAAAATGGTGTCAGACAATGGTTCAGCCATGTAACATGACTACCAATCAACGGTACCTCACCACAAGCTGTACTATTCAGATATAATGGTTTCAACATCAAATGCCACCCATGCAACTGATGTGCCTCAGAAATATCAAGAGACAGTGGTAACCACCACACACGAGGATCACTTGCCAGAAATCTTTGAATACACTGATACTGAAAGGCATATCGGAATAGAAGAAAGGTGTGAGACAGGGAAGTCTACTATCGCAAATAACTCAGTTATGATTATAGACTGGGAGATGCAACAGCAGTGATTGATTGATTGAATTGACAATCATTGCACTTTGGTGAATAGCCATGTGTTCTCAAATCTCTTTCTTACACAGGAAGATCTCAGCGGCTGTGCACGAACTCTGTAGCACTGGCGAGAGTCCTACGGAGTGGAGAACAGTGAGTGGGACTATCAAAACACATTGGACATTTAATAAACAGTTGGAAGATCTTGATTTCATAGATAATCTAGTTCTTCTAGCACATAAACAACAAGAAGTGCAGGGAAATATAGACAAACTAATAGCAGAAACAGTGAGAACATGACTACAAATCACTGTAAACACAACAAAGAAAATGAGAATAAACAACAAACTAATTTCATTATGATTGATGATCAAATAAATGTAGAAGTTTAAGTGTTACATATTTGGGCAGAAATATTAGCAAAGATGAATGAACACACTAACATGTCAATATTAGAATTAGTCATGGCCTCCAGTAACAAAAGACCGTCCAGCTCAGTTGGGAAAATGAAAATTTCTGTTGATATGGACTGACTTTTATATACGTTTGATAGAACATTGTAAGCGTTATTGCATTCTTACATAATTATAAGAATCCATGGTTATTTATTGATGAAAATTGTTAATAATACTGTTATTCCTTAGCGTTAAATTTAATTTGCGATATAATATAACCCTGTTTTCTCATGTTGTGTTGTTGTTTTAATGAACCCATCTTTATTTAACAATACTGGAATGCAAGTGTTACATCATATGGGATGTCTGATCTCATAGAACTTCCACTTGAACTGAACTGTCTTATAACTACAGGGGGTTGGTAGATTAGCAAAGGACAGGTTTGTTCTCAACACTTCACCAAATTATGGAATCTACAAGAATTTTTCTGCAAATGAAAATCACGACATTTCATTTACAGAACTTTGCTATCAACCAAAGTAAACAAGTTATTGATTTTCTAGGCACCACTAGTGTCGTAGTTTGTCTTTGCTTTCTGCACAGCGAGGTCTATTTTTACCGTTTGTCAAAATCCACACGAACAAATTTTCTTCCAAACTGCCCTACCGGCAGTTTGAACCAAGCACTCTTTAGTTGTGATCGAGCTCACTACCGCTAAGTCACAGACATCCACAATTCTTCTGTACGTCAGTATTGGTTATTGGTTACTAAACTGACATCATTGCACTCTGGGCAGACCCGTAGATGCTCAGTCTCCCAACAGATATCAAAGAGTATGCATACTGATGGTTCCCGGTGCTCGCTGATTAAACACTATCCTCACTCTGTCCATCAGGCATCCAGTTCTACTTGTACAACAGGTCACCGCTAAAGCCAGTATAAAATGTATTGTTACTTAACATTACAGCAGAAATAAATATAAGCCCCCCAACTACTTCATGAGCAAACAGAAAGCTGTACATCAACCACAACCAAGGGCATGTGATTTCTTGAAGTATGCATATTGAAAGCTACACTGTACACTTTAATACAGACCCTCAAATATAACATATTTTGATGAATAATTTTCATATTTATACCAGGAAGATAAATGAATTTTACATTGAAAAAAAAAGAAGTGTTTTTTAACAGCACAACTAATAAGCAAGAACAAAGTGATATATTTGTATACATTATATATTTCAAGCAAATACAAAAACCTCAATACGGGACACCAAATTTAAGACAATAGATTTCAATATTGAACCCAGAGGCTCTCAAACTTTGAAATTTGGCCCAACCTAGTCTTAATTTCTGACCTTTGTAAAGGAATTGTTCTCAAAATATTCTGATGTCATCACCACTTTATCCAGTTGTTTGTCTATATCTCATCCATATTAATAAATGCATAAGTTTTATAGGTTCAAGCTGTTTCATCACATAAATACGATGAGCATTTTGGATGAAGCTAGGTCACTGAATCATTTGTTCACAGATAGAAAAGGAGAGATTAGGATTTTGTCACATGTTTTTCTCGTTCATTGTGTCTAGCTCACTCATTCCATATCTAGCTTGCTTATCAGATATTTAGCTTTCATCAATATTTAGCTTAGCTCATCACATATTTGCCAGCTCATCATATATTTTGTCCCCTCATCACATGTCTTGCCCACCCATCACATATCTTGTTCTCTCATCACAAATCTTGCACCCTCATAAAATGTCCAGCTCACTTATCAAATGTCCAAACGTTTTCTCCTATTTTCATTAAGTCTTTCCATATATTACTTTTAGTAAGATTTTACTTTGAGTGGCTAATCAATACCACTGTTCTATATTTTGTTGTCTTCCATATTACTTTTAGTAAGATTTTACTTTGCGTGGCTAATCAATGCCACTGTTCTATATTTTGTTGTCTTCCATATTACTTTTAGGGTTATCTAGGCATTTTCTTGGAAGGCAGTCTACAATTGCTTTCCTTCCTGGCAGTGTTCATACTGGCACATAACTGTAGCCAATGTCTCTATTACAGATATCCTCTGCCTACCATCTGGAGTTTTGAGACCATAACCATTAACAATCTTGTCAGCTGCCCTCGCTATCTACCACCTGCTCCAATGGCTTCATGTTAACTTTTAGGGAGGTTGGGGTTAAACAGATACTCCATCTTGCTCAGGGGGTGTCCTGTAGACTTAGTGAAGGCATCTTACATCTCCTTTGATAGAGGTTTACCTCTACCCCACTACTCCCTTCTACCCCAATGTCTAGCTCATTTGTCACAAATTGTGCTTAATCATCATATATGTTGTTTTCTCATCTACATCATGCTCACTAATCACACATCTGTCTCACCAGCAATAAGAAAATATTTTGAAAAGTTTGATTAAAACTCTCAGAGAAACAGAAAATGCATATGAAGCAAAATTTGATAACAAAGAACACATTAATAATAAAAACTACAATATATTTGACTGATATTGGATTTTTTCAGAAAAGCAACAATAAAACAGCACATAGAAGGTAGCAGCTACCAAAAAAAAAATAGTTACAGGTGTGTACCGCAACCAAATTAAAAAACAATATGGTATACAATGGAAACAAATATTTACTTATTTGTTAAGCTATTTATTTGATTCATTAATGTTTGTTGAGTTATTTGTATGAGCTATCATTTTTTTCTTCTTACACTCCATATGTTAACCTTCTTCTTCTTCTAACGCTCCATATTGACCACTTGTTAACCACTCTGTGGGATTTGTATGTGATCTGATCCTAAGAGCGATTGTATGTTGTACCAGTTATGAGCATACAAGTAGGTCAGCACATCCAATTTCTGTGATGCTTTTTATTTACTAAGGTAGCTTCCTTAGATCCTACATGTCATCTCTTACAACATGCCTTGTAGGTCGCAGTGTTACTATTTTTGTTTCCCCTTGCAGGCCCGGACACCACTCTGGCATTTGACCCCCCTTTTTCTTGTTCCTGATTTCTTGGTGCAGAATACAAAATATGTCCTCACTATTTCACCAGTCTCTGAGGTTCTGTTAAATTCTTACACTTTTCATTTATCTCGTTTCTTTATTGCAGCTACTATTGCTGTCTTTTGTTTATTGTTCAGAGTGTGTTTCCACGAGTGCTTGACAACACCCAAACTTACTATTATATATATATATATATATATATATATATATATATATATTTCACTAGCCTCGAAGCATTGGTAAAATTCTTGAAATTTTCATTTATGTAAAGCTGTTAAGGAGACAACAGAATGCTACTATGAAAACTAAGGTTAAATCTCTCTGTGGCTTATATGGATATCTATAAATTGAGACATAGTAAAGTTAATCACTATCCCCTAAGCCACAGATGCCACCAATTGAGATATAAGGGAGATATAATGGACAACAGGAATTCTGAATGTCAAACAAACAAAATATTTATTAAATGTTTATGTTATAATGTGATTATACAAGACATCATCAATAGTTGGTGCCTCTATTTTATTTTTTAAAAGCACAAAATAAAGAGACTATACTAGCTAATTTGCAAATGTGTTGCTTAGTCAGTATATATTTAACAAAAGGGTTCAAAGGCGAAGAATTGACTTTGTTGCACCGGGTTTCCCCATAAGGCTCTATCCCTGTTGGCAAAGATGGCACGCCATTTGCCGAGATTTGTGCATTACACAAAGCACAAACTCCATAGCTCCGGCAACAATCCTAGGGATCTCATGAAAAAAAGGTGCATGTGTCTCGGTTCAGATTCAAACCCACAACCTTCAGTACGACATGCAAATGACTTAACCATTAAGACCCCCAGTCAGTATATGCATTTG
This sequence comes from Arion vulgaris, assembly GCA_020796225.1. Taxonomy (NCBI): domain Eukaryota; kingdom Metazoa; phylum Mollusca; class Gastropoda; order Stylommatophora; family Arionidae; genus Arion; species Arion vulgaris. The sequence goes on along the minus strand of CM036762.1, from coordinate 35,077,712 downwards.
TATGTAGCCCTTCTCTACCTTTTTTTTTTTTTTGGTGCTGTTTTCATTTGTTCTTTAACTGATAGTCAAAAAGAAGATTATTATATCTGTTACTGTACTCTTGCAGAACTGTTTTATAGAATCGAAATGGTTGCAATTATTGTGAATGGAGACGAAAATCAATTTAACAACAAATAATCAACTCCACTTAATACTTTCGCTGCCACCGACGGCAAAAGTCGGCGAAGTACAAACTCCTTTCCTGCGAGTCGGCGGACATGTGCCGCCGACGATGTCTTTTAAACGGGCGATCGCTTGCAAACGGAGGTCCCATGACGTACTACTTCCGTATTGTTCACGAGCTCTCCAAAATGGCGGATCTAACACACACCGCGTAAACGTCGGTATAAGTCCGATTTTTCATAAGTAAACAATTTTCTAAATGGACGACGTAGTTGATGAATAGTGATGTCCAAAATGACTTTCGGACTTTTTAGCCAGTGATAGTGTTAAAACGAACTCTGAATGTGAAATGAATTTGAACTGTGATTCACGTGATGATGTTTATAGATCGATAGCAGATATTGTCACGGTTACGGGAGTAGATGACGGACACCTATCTCAAAAATGACGGCATATCATACTGTGGATAGGTATGAGGATATCAGTTACTACAATAGCTTGTGGATTATAAGGAATATATTCCACATACAGACAGGTTAGTAGCTCATTAATATATGAACACTATACCGTAGTTTAAAAGTCCTAAGTTTATTAGTTTATTTTTAGATTTTTGAAATTGTCACTCTGAAAACTGATCATACTGAAAAATAACAACACTTTAAAACATGAAATAAAACTGATGGCTAATGACAATTCAAATGAATATAGTCAAAGAAGGGGGTCTAGGCTCTTTAGTCAAGGAAAACTACATGACATTAAACTGATACAAAGACAATATTCAAGGTAAGTGGACATTGTGGGAATGTACCTGAAGGAACTGGACATGCAGCATTTTAAGTATGGAAGTTAATTTTAAAAATGTCTACGTTTAGTAACAGATTTACCATTTCCACTCCCTTCGCAGGGAAAATAATACTCCTTGGACAACACAAATATTAAGTGTCTCAAAGCGGTGAAGTATGTTCTTTATTCGGATTGGTCTTGTCACTTCAAAACATTATCACAGCATACTCATTCTCTTTGGCTCAGATCATACACAAGTTACAAGGAGTGACTGAAAATGGGCAAATACTGAATGAACGAATGTGCCCAGCAGACAGTGTGGAGGAAGTCACAGGTTAAGAAAAGTAAAACCAAACAAAATGCATGCTGAAATCCAATGCATTGGACTGAATGTCCCAAAATATCACAGTTTAACCACTATAAACCACAACACAACATATTTATGCTCACTTATGTGAATCACAAGTAGTGGTTTATAAGTGGCAATTCTAGAACAAATACAGAAAGAGAAAAATATTTCAGATTGTGAAGATAACCAAATAATCTTCTGCTAAAACAATAAGTTTTCATAAGAATTACTATAACTTGTGTATATACACACAAAGCCTCCAATTTATTACAGGGATACTGAAATACTGTGTCAAGGGACGATATGCTATTAGGAACCACAAGAAGTATTGCACAAATTCAATTTTTTTTTATATGATAGGTTAGGCTACGACTACAACAAAAAAAAGGTATAAAGTCTTTTTTTTTTCCACTTGCAAATGTATATTCATTTATATCTATTATATGTCCCATATCTTCATACCATAATTGACACATAAAGCATTCACAAGTGATCCCCAATGATGTCGGTCTGCTACCTTTCTTCAACAATATTCAATATCAATTTACAATCTCTGATTTCCCTTTCAATCATCCTTCTCCATGTTTCCTTCGGTCTGTCCCATTTTCTTACATTTCATATTCATCGGAGAAGCATTGTTCACAGTGTACCGTAGCATTCTATACACATGTTGACACCATCTCTTTCTCTGATCGAGGTTACCTGTGATGTACAATTGGCCCTCTTCCACAGCTCCCATTTGTGATCTTCTCTGGTCAAAATATAATTTGTGTCCCTGTGGCTTGGCAAATATGACAACAGAACATATCCTACAGAACTGCCCCCAGTATGCAGACCTGAGAAGAAAGAGGTGGCCCACTTACACCAGCTTCCAAGACAAACTGTGTAACGTGGCTGATAACCTGAGGCAGATGGCTGCCTTTATTAGAGAATCAAAATCCCAATCTAGTGAGAACGCAGAAGAAGGTCAAAATATTTACAAGATCCTTCTAATGCATTCATTTTTAACAGTCTCTAATTTATAGGTAATGCTTGCAGTTATTCTCCAGCACTTCTATTGTATAGCAATATTCTGAGCATGTAACTTCAGTATATTCTTAGCTTGTTTTTCAAACCAAGTTCAGCTTTTAACCTACATGTTTTTAAGCAGCGCAATCCTAACCCAACTCTTGATGTTAATCATCCCAGATGCAAGAAAACTCTGGTTTCAAAACTCGGGTAAACTAGTTCTCATTAATCTGGAAAGAAAAGAAATCTAGACATAAGAAAACTCCCCAATCAACCTTCTACTGCCTTGTGGACAACTCTTGAATGGGTAACTAACTAAAGAAACAAATCCTGGCCCCAAAAGTAAGATGGAACCAAAAGGTGTAAAATCAGCAAGATGTAATTGCTGAGGCTGAAAAACCACAGTACCAGACATCTATCTCATAATCTCAACTTGAGAAATGAATCATTTCTGTAGGAAGGATTAAATGCAGAAATATTTTAAACAGACTTACTTAACAAATATAAAATGATGGCATATTCAACTCTTGTGTTAAGACAAGAAAAGAAATTACAGAATGAGTGGAAAGGTGCTCAAATAGTATCTGCAATAATTGAAAATTACTGTACTAGTAAAGCGCAAAAAATCTGATATGCATATACTTATAAAATAGATTACCTTTGCTTTTAACCTTTTCAAAACAATTATTATAAAGTACTGCATTATGAAATTGTGCAGAATTGGTCAATTGTGTCACCACTCAAGTAGCTTAGAAACCATTAATATATGTAAAAATGTAAAGAAATATAAGGAACAATAAAATATATTTCGAAACAAATCACGGAACAAATTATTATTTTAAACAATATATTTGGTTTTTTTTAATTTTATTTATCATTGTAACATAGTGAACAGGTGTGTTTTCTTAGATAGTGTGAGATGTTTAACTTTGTCAGTCATACCATGTCTGTGCATGCTCATGACAAATACTGTTATTTATAATAACTTTTGTGTTTTTAATTTCTTTCTTGCGGTCTCTTATAGTAGCTCCAACATTTTTTTCTCTTCGTAAGTGCATCTAATGTCCTTAATACAATAAATTATAGAAAAGTCTCCTCTGTTACTGACGAACTGTTCAAAAATATTCACAAACCTTACATAACGTCACTTCTTGGAACCACAATTGTCAATCATATTACACTGTGTACTGTGTCATGATGAAACTTTAATAATTATTATATATAATTGTGTCAGAAAACTTTAATTATCATATCAAACAGCGTCAAGATACCTTAAGCTTAAGAACTATTGAATCAGACAGTTTCAAGATCTCTTAAGAAACATTGAATCTGACCTGTGTCAAGATACCTTAAGAACTATTGAATCAGACAGTGTCAAGATACTTTATCAGACAGTGTTAGCATAGCTTAAGATATATTGAATCAGACAGTGTCAAGATACGTTGTCAGACAGTGTCAGCATAGCTTAAGATATATTGAATCAGACAGTGTCAAGATATCTAAAACTTTGATCAGATAGTGTCAGATACTTAAGATTATGATATCAAACTTGCAAAGATATTTTCAAAAACTATTATCACAGTGTAAGATACTTAAAGATTATCATATTAAATTGTCAAAATACTTTATATAAAATTCATATACAGTCATGATATCTTGATAGAAATTATAGATTTAAATCTGCCAAGATACTTTAAAAAATTATCAAACTGTCATGATACTTGAAGAATTATCAAACTATCTACGATACTTTGAGAATTATCAAACTCTCACGATACTTTGAGAGAATTATCAAACTGTCACTATACTTTGAGAGAATTATCAAACTTCACTGATACTTTGAGAGAGAATTATCAAACTGTCACTATACTTTGAGAATTATCAAACTCTCACTATACTTTGAGAATTATCAAACTCTCACGATACTTTGAGAGAGAATTATCAAATTGTCACGATACTTTGAGAGAGAATTATCAAACTGTCACTATACTTTGAGAAGAATTATCTAACTCCGATTACTTTGAGAATTATCAAACTCTCACGATACTTTGAGAGAGAATTATCTAACTGTCACTATACTTTGAGAGAGAATTATCTAACTGTCATTATACTTTGAGAGAGAATTATCAAACTCTCACGATACTTTGAGAGAGAATTATCAAACTCTCACGATACTTTGAGAGAGAATTATCAAACTGTCACTATACTTTGAGAATTATCAAACTCTCACGATACTTTGAGAGAGAATTATCAAACTCTCACGATACTTTGAGAGAGAATTATCAAACTGTCACTATACTTTGAGAGAGAATTATCTAACTGTCATTATACTTTGAGAGAGAATTATCAAACTCTCACGATACTTTGAGAGAAAATTATCAAACTCTCACGATACTTTGAGAATTATCAAACTCTCACGATACTTTGAGAGAGAATTATCAAATTGTCACGATACTTTGAGAGAGAATTATCAAACTGTCACTATACTTTGAGAGAGAATTATCTAACTGTCATTATACTTTGAGAGAGAATTATCAAACTCTCACGATACTTTGAGAGAGAATTATCAAACTCTCACGATACTTTGAGAATTATCAAACTCTCACAATACTTTGAGAGAGAATTTATCAAAGTGTCAGCATACTTTGAGAGATAATTATCATATCCAACTATGTCAGGATATTAAAAGAACTATTGTTTCTGTTTTCTGTGGCATGTTAATTTTCAATTTGTCTAATGCTAGAGAAATGATACAAAGGAAACAAGAAATATGGATGAAAGAATCATTTGGTGATATAATTATTCACAAACGTTACTACTTTACAACAGTAGCATTTCTGTTGGTTGGTACTTTTGATCTGCACATAAAGTTCATACTATATTCTCTCCATTACATTTTTTCCACTATGCCATCCTTTATGTTGATTTCTGGTTACTGCGGGTATCCCGCTGTAGGTCTTGGGTAACCTGCACTATATGTTCCTCTAGAGTAGGGATTGCCTGGTGAGGATGCCATTACTGTTCCTGGGTTTGCTGCTGGGTAACCGGGACCTTTAGCCTGTAGCATAAATTAAATTGTTTATTATAACAAGTATTGAAAAGTAGGAAAAAAGCTATTTCAAAATAGGTTCTGAGGCTTTTTTATGCAGTTATGAGTATCTGTCTTAATGTATGCTAGAATAAGAAAGATAAGGAAGTGCTGAGGGTGGTCAATGCTCGCAGGAAGCTTATCATTCAGATAAGAAACTTGCATGGAGCGGGGAATTGGGATATGTAATAAGAGGAAAGTTGGCATACAATTGGGAAAGCAAACAAACTAGAAAGCAAGCAAGACGGAGACAAAACAAACTAGAAAGCAAGCAAGACGGAGACAAAACAAACTACAAAGCAAGTGAGACAGAGACAAAACAAACTACAAAGCAAGCGAGACCGAAAGAAGACAAACTACAATGCAAGCAATACGGAGGGAAAACAAACCACAAACCGCCCAAGACGGAGGGAAAACAAACTACAAACCACCCAAGACAGAGGGAAAGCAAGCTACAAAACAAGCAAGATTGAGGAAAAACAAACTACAAAGCAAACAAGATGGAGGAAAAACAAACTACAAATCAAACAAGATGAAGGAAAAACAAAGAGGGAAGGTACTGGGCAGTTCAGTCTCTAAGTATTGAGGAAAATCAACAACAAAACTTGCTAAAAAAAACACTGGAAATAACCGATCTGACAAAGAACTTTGTCAGCTTGGTGCACAAATCAGGACATATTAGAACTACCATGGAAACACAGAAACAAGGACATATAAAAATCTAATCGAACTTACTGTAAAGTCAACACAAAAGTTTGCCCATGTGTTGTCCTGCTTGCAAGGGAGCAAAGAATAGTAACACTGCGAGCTACAAGGCATGTCGTAGGAGTCAAATAAGGTAGGGTCTAGGAAGCTATCATAGTAAATAAAAATAGTTGTAGAAATCGGATGTGTTGGCCTAGTTGTAGGCGCATAACTGGCACAACGTAAAATCGTTCTTAGCCTCAGATCACATACAAATCACAAAGAGTGGTTAACAAGTGGCAATTGAAGAAGAAGAGCACAACAGTTGGTCATTAAAAAAAACCTTGTAACACCTCCCTGCTCTAGCTAGAAGAAAAATAGTGAAAACTTGTATTTCTAGAGGTTTGGAACAAACAAACAAAAGCTCTATAATAAATGATGATAGGACAAGCGGGTGTTGTATCTTGTTTCAATCAGTGTCTCATGTCTGAAACTTCTACTCGGATGCCTTACTGGCACAACTTTTAATCAACTGACAAGGCAAAATCTCACTGAGAAGAAACAAGTCGCTTGATAGAATCAATAAATCCTCCACCTGTTCCCACAATCAACACATAAAACAAAGGTTGCTATTGGCTCATCAGTATTGTTGGTCTGGACCTGGTTGAAAGTGCAACTATTACTAAAACATTTGCCACACTTGAAGGGGTTGTTAACCATTTCTGCAGTGTTGGCCATCTGGTGGTCATTGATGGGCTCCTGGGTCAGCTTTTCTTGTAACTGTTTCATTTCATTGCTGACCAATTCCCCTGCAGCCACAGATGCAGTTCTCTGAGCAGGAATCAAACCATATTAATATAATCAAGCAAAGTTGTAAAGAACCTACTTTCATACCAATGTTGTGGTAGTATACTTGGCAATACAGTGTTATGCTAATATTTTTTATCAATTTTTTTAAACTATCGTTACTACCTGTAATACTGTTTTTGGGGGGGGAACATTTGCCAATGGAATTAAATGGTGTAGTTGCAGTTAAACTGTGCAGGTTCGGATTTTTCTTTATGCGCTGACAGAAAAAAATCCTTGGCCTTACCGCGGATTAAACCTGGGTATAATAGTATAATATAAATGGGTGGGAGTCATGCAACATCACACTGGTAAACTTTACTTTCATGTTTTTCTGATACCCAATTTATCCTAAACCCGACCTGATCACTGTATGGTGGAGAAAAAAATCTCATCTCAACTGGAGAATTTGAACCTGGGACAATGTGTCTATGAAGCAAGTGCCCTAACCTCTTTGCTATTGCAGCTCTCAGTAAGCTGTTAATTAATTATTATCTCAGTATAATTAATTATTGAGAATGCATTAAACCTCCTAAAAGTAAAATTAATGTAACATTGCTTGCTTAACGTAACATGTTTTCTTTTTTGTGATTATATTTACTAATGAATGTACATTGAAAATGAAGTTAAGTGTTGAAGGGAGATTGAAGTTGATGAAAGTACTTTAGAGATTATTAGAGATTTCAGCCATTCACTTGCTTGCTATCCGTAATCATTTCTAATGTTATCTTTGAAGAGAGAGGTGAATTTTTTTTTCTTCTTATCACTAGTACTAGACTTTGGGGTTATTGTAATTATTGGTATGTATATAGTTTACTGGTGGCGTCTGTGGCTTAGGGCATAGTGACTTGGTCTATTAACCCCGACGTTCTGAGTTCAAATCACGCTGTGGACAGTTTGGTTGCAAATTGTTTCACGTGGATTTTACAAAAGGACGATGGCATCATCTGTTCAGAAAGCAATGGCAAACTACTGAAGTTGATGAAATGCCTCTCTTATGGCATTGATGATGTCTGCACCATCCATTGACTCTCCGTCCTCAATCACAGCTACCTCGCCAGTTGATCCGGCGGCTCACTGCCTGTACCCCGCATGACCTGGTACAAAAATAAATGTTATATGGGTCACCCAGGATGTGCTCAATGTGACAAGCTAGTCTTGCCTCATACAGTCAGCTTGAATTTTCTTGAGCATATTCATTGAGTATTTCTGGAGTGCAATGACGTCAGTTTAGTAACCAATAACCAATAGTAAGCTGTATAAAGTTAAGTTAATTGTATATCCTTTACAGGACTTTGCGAATCAACCCCAGCTTTAACGCTGTTTGTGATTTTTCTAGGCATTATTACGTTCAGTAGTTTGCCATTGCTTTCTGAACAGATGATGCCATCGTCCTTTTGTAAAAATCCACGCGAAACAATTTGCAACCAAACTGTCCACAGCGTGATTTGAACTCAGAACGTCGGGGTTAATAGACCAAGTCACTATGCCCTAAGCCACAGAGCACCAGTAAACTATATACATACCAATAATTACAATAACCCCAAAGTCTAGTACTAGTGATAAGAAGAAAAAAATTCACCTCTCTCTTCAAAGATAACATTAGAAATGATTACGGATAGCAAGCAAGTGAATGGCTGAAATCTCTAATAATCTCTAAAGTACTTTCATCAACTTCAATCTCCCTTCAACACTTAACTTCATTTTCAATGTACATTCATTAGTAAATATAATCACAAAAAAAGAAAAATATGTTACGTTAAGCAAGCAATGTTACATTAATTTTACTTTTTAGGTAGGTTTAATGCAATTTCTCAATAATTAATTATAATGAAAACATATTTTTAAGTTTTTATGTGGACTAGATATACAGCTGTCAAGAAGGACAGAGGTACACCTCTGCTGTAACTACAAGCTGCCTGACAATGGAGATCAGAGCGGTAACTATGTCTGTGAAGAAGTTGAGTACATAGGAATTCATACAAGTGTGTATACTGGACGACTCAATGAATATGCTCAAGAAAATTCAAGCTGACTGTATGAGGCAAGACTAGCTTGTCACATTGAGCACATCCTGGGTGACCCATATAACATTTATTTTTGTACCAGGTCATGCGGGGGTACAAGGCAGTGAGCCGCCCGGATCAACTGGCCGAGATAGCGGTGGTTGAGGACGGAGAGTCAATGGATGGTGCAGACATCATCAATGCCATAAGAGAGGCATGTCAAATAGATCAATTTGTGGATATTAATAAATCTGCATCCCTGTCCGGAGTGAAAGAGATGAGGATGAAATGAAAACTGTTAAACGCAAACACTTTTTTAGAGGCACTAGACATTTGATTAATCAACATCGTACTGGAGCAATATCATACGCTTGTAAAGATATTGGAGGGAGAATTGGGGCACCTGTCTGGAGTGCTGTGATGTTGATTTTCGTTAATCACTGATATCAAGAAGGCAATCTGCTCCCAAATAAACAATCTGATGGCAGGTGATGACAACATTACTGCAGAAATGCTTAAAGAGGGAGATGATACAGCAATTAGCCAAGCGCAAAGCCTATTTAATAAAATATGGGAAGAAAGACCGAGAACAATGAAAGAAGTGAATAATTGTTAAGACACTCAAAAAAAGGAAGCTCAAAGATTGCAACAATTAGAGAGGGATCACCCAATTATGAGCAATGACCAAGACTTTTTGCTAAATCATTCTCAATAGAATCAAAGAGGCAGTGGCTGCAGCCCTGAGAGAAGAAAAAGCTGGTTTTTAGACCTAGGAGAAGTTGCTTGGTCCAAATAATTAATCTAAAACTAATCTTGAAGGAACAAATTAAAAAGGAACAATCACTTATTTTAAATTTCATCGATTTCAAAACGACTTTTAATAGCCTACACAGAATCTCTGGAATGTTCTGGAATACCAGTCAAAATAATAAACATTATCAAAAGTTTGTATGATGGTTCCACAGTGTGCAGTCTGCGATGATCAAATCGACCAGTTTATGGATGAAACCAAAGTAAAGCAAGGTTGTATTTTATATCTTCTTTTTTTGACTTGCTATTGACCAAGAGATGAGACAATGCTGTAGACACAAAACTGGCATCGATTGGGTACAACTAACTTTAAGATTTGGATTTTGCAGACGATATTGTGATGTTGATTAAAAACAACCAAGATATGCAAATAAAAAAACAACTTATCACCCATAGCATCAATAATTGGACTGCAGATTTTTGTGCCTGCTCACCATGTCTATTAGGTTCTCACCGTGCTCACATTTACTATGGACATGCCACTCAATTTGGGCCCCCACCTCAGGGCTCCGAGTTTCACCCATGTGGGCCCACGTGCAACTCAACCCGGGGCCCAAGTTATGAAAAAATTAATATAATGTAGACACATATGACATGTAATGCAATCAAAATGCTAGAATACAAAAAGATAAAAAAATAGCAGAGTAGTTCACCTATTTCGGTAGCAATTCTGACTGCACAGGATATATTTTTTTTTTAAATTATGATATGAGTTGTCAGAGCAACATCAACTTTTAAAAGTTTTAATAAAATATGGAACTCCCAGTTAAATAGTTTCAAAACTAAATTACGGGTTTCTATTGTATCAGTCCTAACATATGCCAGCGAGAGTTGGAATATGACTAAAGATATAGAAAGTTGGTTGACAGCATTTGAAAATAGATGTCTGGGAAAAATAATGAACATAAAATGAGATGAATTCAGAAGAGTTGATGAAATCAGAGAAATGTCTGGTAACCACTAGTAACAACTGTTATAAGAAAGAGAAGATATGTTTCACATACTATGAGAAGAGAAATAATCAAAGAATCACAAAGCAGGCATTGAAGTGGGAGGCAAAGAGTTCAAGAAAGAAAGGACTCACTAGGAAAACTTTGAAACAAACTTTACTGAGAGATGCGAGAAATATTAAACTCAAATCCACAGGAGCAATTGAACGAGATGCCCAGGAAAGAGCGGTAAGGAGAAATTGCATGCAGGCTATATGTAACGTATAATGGTGCAAGAGGAATATAATAGTACACATGAAAGGAAAATAATGGACATACTATATATATGAAAGAAAATAATGGACATAAGCATGAGCTCATGTTTATGATTGTACTTCTATGGGTATTATTTTGCACACAATCATTCAAGAAAAGTCTGTTCCTACCTGAGGCTGTTGGGGCATTCCTGGGGCTTGGCCATAAGGATTTGGTGCACTTGGTTGACCATACAAAATCTGTCCTTGAACCTGCGGTGGTTGTCCTTGACCTTGTTGACTCACAGGGGCAGAATAGCCTTGATTGTACTGGTTGTACACAGCTGAAATTTCATGGCAAAAAATGTTACTACAACGCTGCACTGTCATAAACAAACTATTTATAGAAAGACTAAAATAAACAAGCAATACAAGACCAACAAAAATAGTCCCTGTAAGGGATGCAGAGACACATTGAGCAAAGAATGACATGCCAGGGACAGGAAATTGTAATTAAATTTGCCAACACTACTGTTAAAGAGAGACAACAATGCTTTGCAAAGAGTTAAAGATGTAATATAGGCACATTTCTTTTGTTTGTTCTTATCAACCAAGTTAACAACTCTTTGTGATCTGTGTGGTTTGTGCACCCAATAGGCCGGCCCTATGGCATGTAGAACAGGCACATCCTAATTTCTGTAAAAGTGTATATGCATACGATTCAACAGAGCACAAATTTGTACAGATGGGTAACTAAGATTTTACAAACAGAAAAACTGATCTGGACTTATTCTGTAGCATGGTTAACAGATCTGACTGGTCATAGGGAGACCATCAAAGCTGACTCATGGCAGCACATTTCTTTTAAAATCTTCCTGCGTAATTTCACAGATATCAATAGAGCTACCAACACTTTGTTACCAGTATCTAACTTGGTCTCTGACAGCAACACACCACAGAAAACTCACCACATTTGAAATGAAATGCTTGACGAAGCCGGTGGTGGTCACCAAGAAAGATAAGACTACGAAATGAGGACATCAGAAGCAGAGTGGGCATAACTTCATGCAATGAATACATTGAAAGACAACAAATGCAGTGGTTTGGGCATTTAATAAGAATGGAATTCAATGGAACAACCAACCACCAATAATAGAATACAATAAAAAGAGATCAGGTAACTAGAGCCAATGGAAGACCAAAAAAAAGATGGATAGACAATATCAAAACAACACTAAATAATCATGGATATAATACAACAAGGGCGACTCATATGGTCCTGTATTGCAAATTAAAGCTCCCATCCCTACGCTAACGGCAAGAGTGGACAACCAATTCCATCATCCACCTGGGGAAAGACAGTAGATAGAGCTTTGTTAATTTTCAAAACGGTAACTGAGAAATTCTGAAAAATGTTAACAAAAGTATCAAATGGAATATGATTGCAATAACTGTTAACTCACAAGGATCATAATGTTGTTGGTGTTGTTGCTGTGGAACAGGAACTTGCTGTGGAACGGAAACCTGCTGTTCAGGTGCCTGTATTCCACCATACCCAGGCTGACCTGCATAAGCCTGAGGCATCTGTCCCTGTTGTCCTTGGTTATAGCCCTGCTGGTTAGGGTAGGGCAGTTGCTGGTGATGTTGTGATGCTAGTGGTTGTGGTGAAGGTTGCTGCTGCTGTTGTTGAGGCTGTGGAGCAGACAAATTTGATAAAATTATGCCTAAGACGGATCTAGAAAACTAAACATCGGAAATATCACAACTCAGTAATAAAGATGTTTTGGGACAAAATTAAACAAGAACTGTCTCAGCAACAGTACAGAATACATAGGACAGTAACTGAGTAAGCCTTCTTTAGTTTATAAATTACATGAAAATTATAAAATGTGATGATGATAGCAACCTGCTAGTATTAGGAGAAAGGCAATGGATCCCATGGTGGATTTTTATTAGCACATTTTATGTCAGCAAGTTGTCTGTGGTGGAAGGTTGGTGCTAGCACTCTGGCAACTGCCGTGTTCATTTAATATGTGTGCAAGCTACCTTTTTGTGTTGGGATTTCTGTTTCCTTCAGGAACTCAAGAAAAACAATGCTGAGCATTTTGAGTGGTGTAGAAAGTTAGCAATCACAGGGCAACCCATTGCTGCACAATTGGACCCATGACCACCTAACCTAATTAAACTGAAAAAGGGATGTCCTAAACAGACCAGGAGCCAGTCTTCTTGAGAAACTGAAGAATGTTAGACTATACTGGGAAGTCATAAAGAAAACAGCCAGAGACCAGGAAAAGTGCCAACAACTGTTGAGAGGTCTTATGCTCCACAAGGAGCAGTGAGGAATAAATATAAATAAAATATAAAACAATGTTGGTGATGAGTTGCAGCCCTATATTCTATTGGCAGCAAAAGGAATAAGAAAGAGAACAAAGAAGTAACAAGGATATGTAACAGAAAGACAGGTTTTAACTACTGGACACGTGGTTTTACAGTATAAAAATAAATACATCCATATGTTTATAAACTGAACAAGGAACAGGCTAAGCATTTTGTTTTTAAATTTAAATTTACTGTTTACATCTTCTTTTTTTGTTGTCACACTGCTACCAGGTTGTTGGACAGTGTCATGGTTTTCTGTTTTTGTTTTTCAGCTTGGGGATAGTTATTTTTGCTTTTTTGACAGGATTCTGCTATGCCATCTAACCATCTTTTTGGCGGTCTTCCTCTCACCATCTTTCCTGGTGTTCTGTTGTAGAAGATTATACTATGGAGTTTGGTTGAATTCTTATTAAGTGAATCAACCACTTCATTCTTTGTTTCTCAATGTAATTCAAGCAAGGTTTTGTGCCAACTTTCTTTCTTATGCTGATGTTGGTGACTAACTATATGGCAGGTATAACATCAAATGATTACTCCACAGGACTCAACTAAGACCGTAAGAGACAGTCTGCAAAAATGTCACACAGTCTGAGCAATAAAAAAAGAACATGCAACAATTTGTACTGGTACTTACCTGATAAGCATTCTGTTGAGCTCGGACTTGGTTGCTTGCAGAGGAGCCAATGCTGGATACACTGTCTGGAGTAGCAGCTCGTTCATAGCTGGAAGCTGTCGCAACTAGCATGGAAAAACCAGTAAAATAAATTTCAACTACTTTTTTCAAGGATGGGATGGATTCCATGGACAACTTATTCTTCTTCATAATGCCCCCCCCACAAGATGTTTGTTACATTGTGCAGTAATTTTCAGCAATGCTGTGAAATCTGCGTATTTCGATCTGACTTGCCAATACATTGCTAGAATAGGACCCTCTTCAATATCTATTCACTTAGACTGCAGTGAAGCAGCCTAATACCAGGGTCAAACTTCAAGGTGTAGAATAGTCTCAATCAGTTCTGATTCATTTTATGGTGACTTCTGTCATCTCATTCACTGCAACCTAAGCCCCGACCTTTAATCAAAATGACAATATTAGAAAGCTGCACACTACCAAGTATATAGTGTAAAAGGTGACTAAAGATGGTTATGTATGGGGCTACACCTTTATCATGTAAAACAGTAAACTTACTATGAAAATAACCACTGCAGAAGAGTATAAGTACTTTGATATAAACTCCCAGCAACAAGGAAAACTTCAGTGATGATCCCATGCTTCGACAGGAGCATAGGAATGAAAATGATGATTTTATGTCCATTGATTTGTTGCATGCAGATTATTTGTGACAACTATCACATTTTTTTTTTACAAATACATTCAGAATTGTCTCTGTTGAATACTAGTCACATTTTTTCATTGCTTGTGGATTACTTTATGACAACTATCACAAGATATCTTGTCACAAATATATTCTTGCATGTGTCTATTATAAATAAGGAGTACCAACTAGTACATATACAAAACGATGTAATTCTACTCCCAGTCTATCTATATATCTATTATATATTAGTGGTGTGCTCTTCAGCATTCTGGGTATGCGAAAAGTTCTGGCAAGTGTCCTCCAGTGCGCCTAGTATATGATGCTTTCTACTGTCTCTGCTGCTTCTGAGGTCATCATTTGCATGGGCAACCTTTGGCCTTGAAACCATTGTATCCGAATAGTAGTATTTGATGTAGTATACTGTTGGACGGTAATTATGTTACATGGCCAAACCATTTGGTTTGTTGTTTTTTAAAGTGCTCTAGCACTTGTGTCATGCATTTCATCTCTATTGTTGTAATTTTTCTTTTTTCATTTGCTGCAAGTGTCCAATTTTGATACTGCTATGTTATGCGATCGACGCCCTGGCACACTGGGCATTCCCATTTTATACTGATAGCACAATGTTGGGATGAAGATGGTATTGTATTAGGCTCATTTTTGTTTGTAAAGATACATGTTTGCAATTGAGTATCTGTGTCATTTGGCCAATGATTTGGCTTGCTTTATTGTGCCTTTGCTGTATATCAGTGTTGATTATACCATCTGCTGTTATTGAGCTTACAAAATATGTGAAGTGTTTCACTTATCCCATTTGTTGGTTTGCTATAAAGATATTTGTTTTATTTCCTTCTCTTGATAGTGTTATAACCTTAGTTTTTCAATGTTAATTTTCATGCTGTGATCTTTATTTATGTTATTTAGTTTGTTGATGCGCTTCTGTAAGTGATCTTCTGTCATGGCAATAATTACTTGGTCATCTGCAAAAAGACCAGTACATGATAGAAAAAGATGCAATTCTTCATGGCCAGCACATCCTTTCCACAGATCTAATAATGATGTGCAAGTAGTAGCATGTCCTTTGTGGAATAAACTACACACTGTAAAATACACACTTCATGTCTTATGATACTAAATAACATATTTAAGACTTTGAAATATTACAAATATCGAAATGGTTTAAATACAGAGGACACATACCATTTCCATCTATGCCAAAAGAAGATGCAACTTTGCTCTGAGCATCCTCCACTGATTTCTGTGCTGAAAGTGGATCAAATTCTTTCCCTCCAACAGCATTCACAGGTCTAGAAATACTCTGCCCTACTGGAGTACTTTTACGTAAAGAGTCACCTAGGAATTCAACAAACAAATTTATACAAACATATATTTTCATGAAAGTTTACATTATAAAAATTAAACAATGAACGACAAAGTCTATACGTTTGAAATCAAGCAGGATTTGAAGGGTATGGCAAAAGATGGAATTAAATACACACATAACCATCAACTGCCTTATGGTCTCTCCATCCGGATTTGTGGTCAAGGTTTACTCATCTAGCCTTCTGCATAACTATACTGACCATGAGATGTGGGAATTTTCTATCTGGGTTTACTCTCCTAGAATTTAGCTCTCCAGAGGCCCCCCCACAATGAAGTGGGGTTAACAGTTGCAGATGGTACCATCTACTGTCATACGGTAGCAGATGAAACATCTGATCTGACACAGATGACAGTTTATTTAGAACATTGCTGACACAGGAGAAAAATTAAAGATTCTTTAAGAACTAGCTAATATTGTATTTAATGTAACATAATGGTTTCACAGAAATGTCAATGATCCTATAGACAACTAAATAGATAAGATTATCATGAGAGAAGTTGAAATTCAAACAAATAACCAGTACACATGAGGAAAAAAAACAACTTGCTTTTACTGAACATGTTTTGAGAAAAGAAAAACGAGAATACATTTGATGGAAAATTGATGAGAAAAGAAAGAACAATTGATCAAATGAGAAAACATCAGTCTATATGATTGTAAAAAACAAGCATATTTGACAGCAATCTTCAGACTCAAATTATAATTTCAGAGTCTGTCAAGTAAAACTCACAAAAGTAAAGGGAAATCTTCAAGTGATCTTGTGTCAAAATCAAATAATAAATGTGTTTGTTGAGTAAATGTCTGATAATTTTCTTCCACCTCGGACAGGAGTCAAAATTTGACTGCTCTAGCATGATGAGGAAGGGTCATTGGTGCTGCCCAATGATACAGCAGCCAAAGTAGGGTAAACTGTGTTCATTCCCAGCCAGCAGATTGCCTGCTAGTCATGTTGTGTAATACTATATGCTATGTATGTGTCCAAATGCTCACTACAATTGCACCATTACAATGAATGTCAGTTCTGATGCTCGTCCATCACGGGTGATGATGACCACACAAATTTTCATCCAAGGGAATGTAGTTGCGCTATGTTTGTCTGTGTGTGCGTAGATGACTAGTGAGCCCGATATGGGCTTGAAATGTTCATGTACAGTGTGGGCAAGGTATACTTGCACTTGTGGAAATGAATGTCAGTTCTAAATATATATGCACATGTTGGTTCCCTATTCTCAGGTCTTATCACTATCATTCTGGCTTATTTTCAAAAACAGAGTATACACCAAGTAGTAGCATGTCCTCTCTAGTAGAATTCTGTCTCTAGTTCTCCCGTCTCTTCCAGCGTCATGTACAAGGTTTCTTTGATGTCTTGCTGCCACCTTGGTCTTGATCATCCCCTGCCTCGTAGTCCAGGAACCATGCATTCCATTACTGTTCTCTCCAAACCACTATGACATATAACGTGGCCATCTTCCAGAACATGTTATTTATGAGCCAATGCTCTTTGATTTTCAGGTCTTGTATGATGTCTTTGTTTTTTCTCTTTCTTTGTCCAGGATGTTCTAAGGACTTTTCTATAACACCTTGTTTGAAAAGCTACAATTTTGTTCTTTAAAGTTTGTGTTATGTTCCATGATTCACATCCATATGTTGCCACAGTGAATATGCATGTTCTCAGAAGTCTTTCTTTTGTTTCTTTAATATAGTATACATAGAGTAATATAGAGTATACATGCATATTGTTAAACAGGACACAAATTTCTACAGATGAGAAAAGGTAAGATATTACAAACAGAAAAACTCTACTTTATAGTACTACATCTACTGATTTATACAGCAGTATGGTGTCACATAGGAGACCATCACATCTGACTCATGCGATACTAAGATGACAATGTCAAAAATAGAAATATTAATAACACTACAAACATGATGCGGACTGCAACAAAATTGAACAACAGCTGTAAGTTGAAAAAAAAAAGTGAGTCACTGTCACAAAATACAGTAACAGTGAGTCTGAATTTCAATAACCAAGCCTTAATCAAACATGAGGATGCACAAATCAACTTATTTTCTTTATGTCGTGAATCTAATTAGGAGAAAATTGTACCTTTACCAGCAATACCATCCACCAGGCTAAGAGCATGAGTAGCAACCACAAGAGCTGTAGGTTCCAGTCTGTCCAACAGTCCTATTACCTTATCTCTGACCTCCTGTAGTTCTCTTCTTATGCTTGAAGCTTGAGATGGTTCTAGTATACTTTTAGAAGGCCCTCCCACTGTAAAAAACAAACATAATATTTTACCTATGTAGAAATATTTACAAATATCTGTGCTGAAGTACTCATGCAAAACAACATTTTATGTATGTAAAAATATACCCAAATATCTGTGTTGAATTCTCCATTACAAACAACATTGTATGTGAAAATACTTCTAAATATGTACATAGAATTACCAAAGCAAAACAACATTTCATGTATGTAAAAATATATTCAAATATCTGTGCTGAATTCCCCATTACAAACAACATTGTATGTGAAAATACTTCTAAATATGTGATCTGAATTCCCCATTCAAAACAATGTGAAAATATTTCCAAATATGTGTCTATATAAATTTCTAAATTTCCCATGCAATTTCCATATTAGAAAAAAAACAGAATATGACACCTGCATATAACAAGCATGTCATAAAAGATGAATACGGAAAGTTGTGAACTGAGCAGATGACTTTATTATGCATAGAATAAGTGACACAAACCACCATCTTAAGACACCATAATTACTTTTAAGAAGTCTTCCTGAAGGTTGTGGTCTCATGCTTATATGTTCAGTAGTTTGTCATTGCTTTATGAACAGCAAGGTCTATTTTTACCATTCGTAAAACTCCAAGGGAACTAATTTGCTTCCAAACTTGCCTGCCACGGAGTCTGAACCAGATACGAATGGGTTGTGATTGAGCTCACTACTGCTTAAACTACAGACGCTCACGTAATGTATATACATCAAACAATATTGCAGATAGCGACAATATTTCAAACAAAAGAAAGTAAGGAGTAACTGATCTATATGTTAAGTCACTTACCAAAAAGTGTAATTTTCAAAATGCGGCTACACTGTATGGCAAATGTAAGGTCTGAACTGTCAAAAATTGTTATCAAATCTCCATCTGAAAATATAATGAAAAGTCTTGTAATTTTAACCATACAAAAATGCTAACAACGAATATGTCAGTTATATTAAATATATATCTGTCAGTTATCATTCACACTTATTAATGTTGATAATCTAGAAGAATGCATCAAAACTATTTACCAGTCATGAAATATTAAATGTCTACGCAGAATTCTGGAAGTATCAAGAAGAGACTGTTTTAGGAATGAAGACATCAGATAAAAAGTGGGTCAATAATGAACTTCATCAAGAAACAACAAATAAATCATTCAGCCACCTAACCTGATTACGAACAAAGATTGTAAATCTCAAAGGACAATGTTATTAAGATACAATGAAAAAGGTTTTCATGAAAGAAATGTACCACAAAAATAACAGGCAACGAAAGACACCATGTAAGAAGCACACACAAGAGCCCATTCTATAAATCTCTTCTAATCCTGATGCTAAGAGGTAACCCAGGATTAGGAAAAAAAGAAAAGAAAGACATTGAGGATTAATAAATAAATGTGGTAATTCAACAGTGACCAATACTAAAAAATTTCTAACCTTCATCCTTATATTTAATGGTAATTTCATCATTAGTGCTAAGTTTCCCTCTGTAAACTCTCTGCATCATTAACACTAGTTCATCATAAGTTATATCCTCATTGTGGATGGGTATGCGTCTAATGTCTTCTCCCAAAGCCACTTTGATGATGAGTTTTCCAGATAAATCTAGGTGAGGACTACCTGAATTCTGCATCCTGAGAAGTTCGGCTGTGAATGAAAATGGATAAGTATGTTATGAACATAAGCCAATTCAACATACAGAATAGGCAAAACCAATAATAATCATCCATCGCAAGCAATGATGACAACAGCTTCAGACGTGTGGTGTTCCACTTCTCTGATGTGTGGAGAGGGAATTGTAGAATTCTGCACAGGTGGGGAATACAAGATCAGGGTTGGACACGTGAAATTGTGAGTTCTGTCTTTTCCCACAGCTCCTTTTCTCTGTGTCTTCTTCTTCTTTGCGTTCGTTCTTTCGACTAATTTTAATCACTCTTTGTGATATGTTTGATCTTTGCCAAGAACGTGTATACGTTGCACATTGGTTTGGTAGGCCCCTAAACGCATAGACTTCTACCGCTTTAGGACACATGCATCCGATTTCAGCCAAACCGCCTTAGTCGCCTCTTAATAGCCGTCCATCGCAAGCGATGATGACAACAATCTCAGACGTGTACTGTTGCACCTCTCGGTGTGTGCGGAGGTGACTGTAGAGTCCAATCCTAGAACAGAATCCCGACCACAGGTGGGGCATACATGATCAAGGTTAGACATGTGCGTGTTGTGTGCTCTGTCTTTCGCGCTGCTCGTTTTCTCTGTGACTCAACAATACGATGATTCTCAGCTATTCGGGTTCCTCTTTAGTTGTTACAGCGCCACATTTGGCGATCTTGCGGAAGGGATTCCCAGCACGTATTGTCTATATCGAAGCATTTCAGAGACACTTTAAGAGTGTCTTTAAAGCGTTTTCTGTCCACCAGCTAAACGTCTGCCCCTTCAAGCTCGCCATACATCAACTGTTTTGGGATGCGTTTATCAGGCATTCGAGCAACGTGACCGACCCATCTCAGTTGGGCCTTCTGCAACAGGGTGTTGACGCTGGGATCTTTGCTCTTGTGAGGACTTCGCTGTCTGGAATTTTGTCCTGCCAGTTTATTTTTAGTATTCTGCGTAGACAGCTTGTGTGGAAATGGTTTAATTTTCTTGCGTGTCTGCTATACACTGTCCATGTCTCGCTGCAGTACAGCAGCGTTAGTTAGCACTATGGCCTGGTAAACTTTCAGCTTTGTGACTATGCTTATCCCCTTCCGTTCCCACACAGTGACACGTAACAATCAACACACATTTATTTGTTATCTGTCTACGATCTACCAAAGTTATTCAACTGATTAGATGTCCTCTTACGACATGCGTGGCAGGCAACAGTGGTTCTATTCTTTACACCCAAATTTGGGCCCCAGTAACCACTCGGGCGTCTCTGTGTCTCAGAAGTATGATGATTCACAGCCACACACATTTTTCTTGTGTTGTTACTTCGTCACATTTGGTGATCTTACGCAAGGGATTTCCAGCATGTGGTGTCTATATTGATACATGTTTGCGAGTCTTTAAGAGTGTCTTTGAAGCATTTTTTCTGCATCAACATGTCTTTTGGTTCCATCAAGCTCACCTACATGAAGTGTTTTGAGATGCGTTTATCAGGCACCTGCACAATGTGGCCAACCCATTTCACATGGGCCTTCTGTAACGGAGTGTGGAGCAACGTCCTATAAAGCATATGCACTTTGATGATAACCAGAAAAGCATTAGGAAGTAAAGGCGGTCGGCGTGATGTTCACCACATCCCTCAATTCTACAATGGTCAAGTAAAAATATGGGACCAACACTGTATTTCCCAATATACCTCATGGTATGAAAATGGTTTCATTTACTACTATATTTTTTACCGGTTTATATTCCTTCTGTTCATCTTTCAATATATCGTTCACAACTTCTGCAGCATTTTATCATTATGTATCTTGGCTGTGAAGGTCTCTCATATCTTGAGCTTGGATTTCCTGGTCTTCTAATGTTAAGATTTTATAGACTTGTTCCTTGTGCAATGCAGATGATCTAATGTTTAACAAACTTAATAATAATATATTGTTTGTTCTATGGTCTCCTCCCCTATTTCACAATAAATAATTCTTCAATATTGTCTCTGCCGCTAATTTTCCATTGTTTCATTTCACCTGGTTTGATGGACAAATCATTCACAATGGGAGATATGGAAGTCTTCTTATATAATATGTGATGTTTTGGTCATATGCTGATTATTTGAGGTGAACTTTTACTGTCAGGTAATTTGTCACCTGTCACAACCAATGACTCAGTGGAATCACACATGACATATGAATATGAGCCATTTCCATCAATTCCCTGTGTCCTCATATTTAATATTTACAAACTTATACTACATCATTGTCAGTATATGCAGTGAGAAATGCTAATTTGAAATGTTTACCTTGCTCAATTGGTATATTTATATATAATAACATAAAGTAAGGGCGTCTGCAGCTTAAGCGGTAGTGAACTCGATCACAACCCAAGTGTACCTAGTTTAAACTCCGGCCAGGCAGTTTTGCCTATATTGAATTAGTTTCCGTGGGATTTTTACGAAAGGTAAAAATAGACCTCACCGTTCAGAAGCAAAGGCCAACTACTGCACGTATACTATAAGTGGTGTCTAAAAAATCCACGAGTCGTTTAGGTAAACAACTCAAAATAAGCTGGAAACAGAAGATCTCAACACAATAAACAATAATAATGACTAAATGAAAGATGAAGTTGAATCACAAAATTCAATATATTATATAATATAAAGATGAAAATATATATTATATTAATGTTTTTTATTTAATAATAAATTGTTACTTGTAAAATTAAAACTGTGTCTAGTGACGTTTCAACAATCTGATATTTAATCACGAAAAATGTATTTAATGAAACTTCAATCAAAGTATTCAAAGTAGTACCTATCTAAATATCTATTATCTAATTATACTTATGTATAATCATATATCTGTATGATGTATGATCATATCTAAATATAAAAATATAACTGTGTAAAACTATTTGGAGTAATAGATATATAATATAATATATTTGTTTTCTTATTACTATTATAATTAACTTACTAGGAGATTGACTAATCAACTAATAATAATAATACTGATTTACTGATGTTGATGATACTCATGCATACTATACGCATCGACATACTGATAATATTATTATTATTATTATTATAAAAATAATAGACGGGATTAGACCTCAGCCAGCAGTGAAGTGTTGTAAGTGCCAGTGTTGAGTTTGAGTAGTGATTGCGTTGACCAGCATAGATAGTAGAATAATATCTTATTATGAAGCAAGTAGTTGTATGTGTACAGAATTAGATTTACCTGAGAACAATGTGAATAATCTTCCGAGTATAATGGAGTAGAATGATAATTATCTCCAATCTCGAGTCTATGACTATGACTTGTCAGCGGAAATGGATTTCTTTAGATTCGATGCTGAATAATCGTTGAAGAGTATTGAACAATTAAAGATCATTATAGCCCAAGTTAATAAGGTACAAGATCATTGCTTCATCGTCATCATACATAGCTTGTCCTGAGTAGCACTTTGTCACTCCAACAGTCTTCCATAATTTCTCTCTCTCATGGGATAGATGTCCTGCCTCTGCAGCCGTCATGTTCAAACCATCAGTTACATCCTGAATCCATCTTCTCCGTGGTCTTCCTCTTCTTCTCTTTGCCGGTATGCCTCCTTCCATGATAGTCTTCTCCAGCTCTTCATGTCTTTTTATATGTCCAAAATATCACAATTTTCTTTTTCTTATTTGTAGCAGCCAGTTTCTTTGATTGTGAGTTCTTTCTGGATAAATCTATTTGTTCTCTTCTCTGTCCAAGATGACAAAGATCAGTTTTATTTTTGTGCCAGGGCATGCAGGTGTAAGGGGAATAAACGTGCGGATAGGCTTGCAGGTATGGCTGCTGTACAAAGCGGGCGAGCAATGGACCAGGCTGATATTATAAATTTCTTAAGGGAGAGAGGACGTGTACATGATTTATGTAATAGCGGTGAATCTACAACACTAACCAGACTGCAAGAACTCAAAGTTAAGTGTGGTGTAGCTCGACAAGAACGCTATGCTGGCAGACAAAGAAGAATTGTAAACCAACAAAGAACCGGTGTCGTTAGTCGCCCCACGCTGATGGACATACTGAGGGAGAGATCGGAGCACTTATGGACTAATTTGTTCGACGTGCAGTGATGGTGATCCGGCGACTAAACTAAACTAATCTGTCCAAGATACACGGATGACTCTTCTGTAACACTTATATTCAAAAGCAACTATATGTTTTTCCACTGCTTTATTAAATGTCCATTGCTTACAGTTCTTAATTCATTTTCTTTGATTTTTGTTTTCTTCCTAGCTTTCATGGACGGAACACGACATAAGTCTGGGCGCTACTTTGATAACTTTGTCCGCAATTTAGCAACGAATATGTTGTCTGCAAGATTGCTGTTCTATTTAATTCAGTTTTTTAAAACCAAAATGTTACTGGGGACCTCACAGTGTCTATCGCACAACCAAGGCGACGGCACAACTTACCGTGTCCTACCAAATTGTGTTCTCTGAAATAGGCGTTTGTTACGTTATGTTGTAGTTTACAGCGAGACTACAATATTTACATTTTTTGGGTAATATATACATCCGTTTTCAATGCAGCATTTTGGGGACTGGATTTACTTTAATCCCTACTCGCTTAGTCAGGCTGAATTGGTGTAGCCATTTTACCAGGGTCACTACTTGAATGTTGTGTATTGTCTAAGTCTGCTTTGGCTTGCATGCTGTTACTTTTGTTATACTGCATGCATCTTTTTTTTATGTAATTGCAGAGCTTTGTTCCCATTTCTGAGAGTACCCTGAGGATATGTATAAGGCAAAGGAATTAAAGCCGATTTCCCGAAGCTATCGCTACACGTGTGCAGGTCATCGGTTTTATTTTCTAAACAACAGAGAAAAAAATAAAAACAGAAGTCACAAAACTTTTGATCTAACCAAGGGAAGCCTATAACACGGGACTTATCCGTTAGGAAATCACACATCGTTAAATCATTCGGCCACCCGCTGTCCCTATGGCATGCATGCATCACATGCATTTTGGAGTCCCTAAATATTATTTATTGGAAAACATCATTCCTGAAAATGAGAAGCATTATCTGCAACAAGTCCTTGTCAATCCCGATCAGAATGCGAGTTATTCAGTGCTACATAGAACCAATACTGACAAACGGATGCGAGTCATGGACAATGAACACACAGATCGAAAAATCTCTGAGGCCACATAATGTGGTTTATAGAAGAATAATGAGAATCCCATGGACTGCTAAAATGAATAATGCTGAGGTGCTGAATGAGTTCAAGACACCGAGAAAGCTTATCATCAATATAAGAAAGAGACAGTCATCCTTTTTTCGGTCACGTGATGAGGGGGGAGGTTTAGAACACATTGTGACAACCGGTAAAATCGAGGGTAAACGAGACAGGGAAGAGAGAGAAAATGTTGGATAGCCTGACTTCATGGCACGGTAGAGCGTCAACATTTGAGTTGATAGCAAACACCAACGACAGAGATTTGTGGAGATCCATGATCGCTACGCAAGCCTGCACGGCACCTGATGATGATAAACATATTATTTAGATACTGATACAGATACTAGTTCAGAGGTGACAACCGCGAGATAGATCCACCCCACTGCGTGTTTCTATCCGACTCGTCGAAGGTACTCAAAATACATCACATTCATGCGCAGGAAATATTTATGGCTCATTTGTAGGCCTACTGAATATCTTTTACCATTTTAGACTATATACAAGTTAGCAGGAAAAGGATACTTGAAACCTAAGTTATGAAGAGTTGTTTAATTTTAAAAATAATGCAACTACAACATATATCAAAACTATGCTTCAGGTTAAGCTCTTACGTACATATGAAAGACACAATACTGCCTGCCCTATTCTTTTTTATATTGTAGTTTAAAAAATAATTCTACAGCGCTTTGTTATCACTTTTTCGAGTACGCGGGAGACTTCAATAGAGCAAAGGAATCAGGGACGTTTGTGAAGACTGTCGCCGCGCATGTATAAATCATCAGTTTTATTTTCTTCCAAACAGTTAAAAACGTTTGACCTTAAAGAAAGGTGAACACAAAATGTGTACGTCAGAAAACCAGCCATTTGTCCGACCTTTCTTTATTTTGCTTTTTCTTCTTTGAACGCTCCATATTGACCAATTGTTAACCACTCTTTGTGAGTTGTATGTCATCCGAGCCTACGAGTGGTTGTATGTTGTTCCAATTATGCGCCTACAAGTAGGCTAGCACATTCGTTTTCTGCAACGCTTTTTTATTTATTAGGATAGCTTTCCTAGGCCCCTACCTCAGTCGCCTTTTACGACATGCCTTGTGGGCCGCAGTGTTACTATTCTTTGCTCCTTGCGAACCCGGTAAGCCACGGACGATTTTGTATTTGATGTTAATATAAATACACGTCAATTCAATGGCGCATTAAATTAATTAATTTGTGGAACAGTGTGTGTGTCAGCAGCGAACAGTAAACATTTCTTAGTTGCCAGTGATTGAGATGACCTTTGATCTTTTATTTGGTCTATGTGACCAGCCACGCTAACATAATGACATCATGGGGTAACTTATTATTGATTTATTACACCATGCTAGTTTAGAAGCAACAATTAACTTCATTTTACCAGGACATCATTTTGCGTGTATGAAACATAACTTACAAGCGTCTGATTGATTGATTGATTTATTGATTGATAGGACAATCATCATCACTTCGGTGAGTAACCATGTGGCTCCGATCTCTTTCTTACACAGGAAGATCTCAGCGACACTGCACGAGCTCATTAGCACCGACGATGGTCCCAGATGTAATTTAGAAGATGGTGAAAGTTTTTAGTAGAAATTTTAATTATTAATCTTGTTAATGAATTTTGCCAGGACAACGGTTTTCCCAGCCTGTTTTTCTCAATTTTTAACCACCAATGGTTCTTTTACGTGCTCAAATTGAACACGGGACCTACTTTTTATCGTTCGTCTCCGATAGGACTAAAACTCGATCTCACCTACACTAAAATCCAGTGGCGGCTCGTCATTAAGGGCCAGTGGGGCCGGGACCCACTAAAAATAAGATGTAACGTGTATTTATTATTTTATACATTAAAATATAATCTAACCGAAACCAGGATTTTTCAAAAACATTCTGTCTGGCCCCCACCAACAAAACTGATAACGAGCCGCCACTGCTAAAAATCATTAATCTCTTAAAAATATTCCGCTGGCTCCACGAGGGAGCGAAGCGATAACTTTTCGAATGAGAGGCGAGTACCTACCCTCTACGCCACAGAGATCCTCTTAGCAGAAATTAAAGAGAGACTATGGCGATGTACTTGACACATTCTCTGTGAGCATTCACACCAACTAACCAGGCATGTACTTGACTGACACCAGCATGGACAGAAAAAAGTGTAGAAACTAAAGAATAGCTGTAGAAAGGAATGTCAGAGAGATCGGAGTCCCATGGACAGAACTGAAGAAGACGGTCCAAAATAAATTTTACATGTAGATCGACAGTTGCAGCTGTATGTTTCTTAGAACCAATAAGAGTTAGTTGTCTTCTTCTTCTTCTTCTTTGTCGTCACACTGCTACCGGGTTGTTGCCAGTGTCGTGGTTTTCTGTTTTTGTCTTGCGCTGTTCTGGTGGCTTGTGTGATTGTTATCTTTGTTCTTTCACAGGATTCTGATACGCCATCTAACCATCTTTCCGTGGTCTTCCTCTTGCCTTTTTCCCAAAGTTCTGTTGCAGAAGACTCTGTATACTTTGGAGTTTGGATGCATTCTTATTAAGTGGCCAAACCACTTCATTAGTTAGTTGTCTAAAGGGGTCAAAATGCAAAAGCACTGACTTCATTGCACTAAGTTTCCCATACAACTCGGTCATATTGCGCATAAATTGCACGTCGTCTGCCGAAAATATTTACACAACAAAGCACGAACTACGTAGCTTTAGCCACGATTTTAAAAATCTTCGGAAAACATGCACTGGTAAACAGAACGAAACGGTCCAGATTCGAACCCGTGACTTTCTGAACAAAAGACCAACTGCTTAACCGCTTCACCACAGATACTCCATCCTCGCCCTCAATAGTTTTTAGTAGGAAATATTACATATCTGATAAGACAGTGACATTTTAAGGTGAAGTGGCAACGAGTCTTCATATTTACTACCTTTCCTTTACCACACCAGGACAGTCTGCGGAGCTTACAACTAAAATCCTTCATATCTCTTTGTTTACGAAATAAATCGATCTAACAACACTACAATCGACTGTAACAACACTAAGAGGTAAATTGTAAGTACCGGCAATGATCTCAAACGTACCGTCCTGTTCGCAACCCATGCTGGAATATAATCATAGCAAAAATCAATGACAGAATAAGAAGAACGGCTTGACCCCACACATGCTCATAAAACAGTAAACAGCGTCAACACTATGAGCTTTATATGCCTCTTATCACAACGATCATCTAATCAGTTGAATAACTTTGGTAGATCGTAGACAGATAACAAATAAATGTGTGTTGATTGTTATTCCCAAAAGAGAACAATGCGCATTGTTCTAGTTCTCGCGATTGGTGGTATACTTTCAAAATGGATGATTGATTGCGCTAGATTTCTTGATGAGTAGAGGCTGATCTCTGTTATCTATCTATCTATCCATCCATCCATCTATCATCTCATCTATCTATCTATCTCTCTATCCATCATCCATCTATCTATCTATCTATCTATCTATCTATCTATCTATCTATCTATCATACATCTATCTTCTATCTTCCCATCTTCTACTATTCTATCTTCCATCTATCTATCTATTTTATCTAATATCTATCTATTATCTATCTATCCCTCTATCATTATTCCTATTCCCATCTTCTATTATTCTTTTCTATCTATCATATCTATCTATCTATCTATCTATCTATCACTATCTATCTCTTCTTCATATCTTCTATTTCTATCTATCTATCTATCTATCTATCTATCTTCTATCTATCTATCTATCTATCTATCTATCTATCTATCATATCTATCTCATCTATCTATCTATCATAATCTATTAATCTATCTACCTATATAATCTAACTCATCTATTCCCTATCTATCTATCTATCTATCTATCTATTAATCTATCTATCTATCTATCTATCTATCTATCTCCATCTATCTATCATCTATCATCATCTATTATCTATCTATCTATCTATCTATCTATCTATCTATCTATCTATTATCATTATCTATCTCATCATCTTATCCCATCTCATTTTATCTATCTCATTCTTCTAGTCCATCTATCATCTATCTATCTATCTTCTATCTATCTATCTATCTATCCCCATCTATCTATCTATCATCTCTATCTATCTATCTATCTTTCTGCATCTGTTCTATCTTATCTATTCATCTATCTCATCCTATCTATCTATCTATCTATTTCTATCTATCTATCTACCACATTCTATCCATCACTATCCCTTTCATCTCTATCTTCTATCTATCATCTATCTATCTATCTATTATCTTATCTATCATTATCTATCTTCTCATTATCTATCTATCTATCTATCTATCTATCTATCTATCTATCTATCTATCTATTATCTATCTATCTATCTATCTATCGATCTATTTATCTATCTATCTTTTATCACTATCTACTATTTATCATTATCTATCTATCTATCTATCTATCTATCTATCATCTATCATTATCTATCTATCTATTATCTATTCATTATTGATCTATCTATCTATCTATCTATCTATCATATCTATCTATCTATCTATTTTATTCTATCTTCATCTATTCTATATCATATCTTCTATTATTATCTATCTATCTATCTTCTATTCATCATATCACATTATTCATATCATTATCTATCTATTATCTATCTATCTATCTCTCATTATCTATCTATCTATCTATTTCTTTATTTATCATCTATCTATCATCTATCTATCTATCTATCTATCTATCTATCTATCTATCTATCTATCTATTATCTATCTATCTATCTATCTATCATCATCATCTATCTATCTATCTATCTATCTTCATCTATCACATCATCTATCTATCTATCTATCATCTACCATTTCTATCTATCTACTCTATTCTTATCTATCTATATCTATCTATCTATCTATCTATCTATCTATCTATCTGCATCTACTTCTATCTTCGTCTATCTATCTACTATCTATCTACATCTATCTATCTACATCTATATATTATCCCATTTTCTCTATCTATCTATCATTTCATATCTTCACATCTCATCTCAATCATCAATTATCTATCATCTTCTTCTATCTATTCTATTCATCTATCTATTCTATCTATCATATGTCTTCTAACCATCCTATCTAACTATTATCTATCTATCATTTTACTTTTATCTATCTATCTATCCATCTATCTCATCTATCCATCTATCACTTCTATTTCTATCTATCCATCAATCTATCCATCTATCCATCTATCCATCTATCCATCAATCTATCTATCCATCTATCCATCCATCCATCCATCCATCCAGCCATCCATCCATCCATCCGTCTATCTATCTATATATCTATCTCTTATCTCATGTCACCTTTTAACCCAATTGGGCACAGGTTCTCAAACAACGTATGCTCTGTCTTCTCTATCTTTAACTATGTCTTTTCAGTTCCTTCCAGCTTTTGTATAACGTTAATCTCTGTCTCCAAATATCTTCTCTGTGTATTTCTAGACTTTCCTTTTCTTTCGATTTTCCCTGTAGTTTCCAGGAATGGCCTTTGTTCTTGATTATATTCTTTTTCAAGGTGTTTCTTTCATATACTTCCAACCCTTTTTTTCATCTTTTGAGCCACCTGGGATCATCTCGTTCTTTCCATAAGCTTCTCATTTGTGACCTATCATATCATATCATATCAGTCCATCTATTTTGTGCAGACAGTCTACTGGAGACATCGTTGGCAACAGTATATTATAGAAACTTTGAACATGATGATTGAGGAGGGGAAAATCAAGTTGAAAATCAAGAATCTTTCAGACATGATGTGATGAGAACGTTCCACAATTAGCATGCTCACCATCATCATCAAGTAGTTTGTACCTTCCGGAACTTGGCTCCCATGACAACAGTCCTGAAAAACTATGTTCTGTGCAAGTTGACTGGTGTCAGCAGCAGTTATTCTCAGATCGTCAATGACATCTTGCATCCATCAAGTCTTCTAGGTCTTCCTCTCCTTCTTCTTCCAGGCCCATCCCTCCAAAATCATCTCTCTAGGCATTCATGTCGTTTGATGTGTCCGAAATATTTAATTTCCTTAATGTTATGCTCTTTAATAGCCATCTCTCTTAATATCAAGCTTTGCCGCGTGCCCAGCGTGTTCGTAGCGCGTTGGACTACGGGTGACTAGTCCTCTGTAAGTGCGGGTTCAACTCTGCGGACTAGCAGAAAAGCTACAGGTTCCTCAGATTTATGGTGTTCGTGGCACCGAGCCGAAGGGTTACGATGTCCATGACACCGAGCCGAAGAGCTTTCAGCCCAGAGTGCTTCTGGATCGGATAAAAAAAAAAAAAATATCAAGCTTTTGCAGAACAGAAGCGTTTGTTGTTTTTTCTGTCCATGATATTCTAAGTACTCGTCTTATCATGCTACATAAAGATAATGAATAATCAGATTTAAAAGAAAAGATCGTTGTGAGTAACGAGGAAAATATCAAAACTTTGTGTCGGTTGTGGATCGGTTGTGGAGGTAAGGAGGTGTATTTAAGAGGCTCTAGATAAAGCATATACTCTTGAATGACATTAATTTACATATTTAAACATGTTCACCTATCTATACCGCACTGACTAGGCATACATTAGGTATAGACACTTATCCCGCATTAAGTGTGGCGGTGATATCGGAATTTTGTATTAGTGGAATTCGATATGGAGATTGGGGTGGTTGCATATAGATATCTTGCACAAACTTCAACATAGACTGGAGAAAATTGTAGATATATTGTATTTACCAGTGTTAGATGTGCAAAATGAAGATGACAGTAAAGAAAATTTCTACTTAAAGTTGAAAATGTAATGTTTTTCTTGCTATTCACAATAGTCACAGAAAATTGAGGTTCAGAAAGTAAGTGAATTACTTGTATTATATTTACTATTTTCGTCCCTGTAAAGTAATCTAATAGTCAATATTTTTTTAATTTAATACGTGCCTGTATCTAGTAATCTTTCTCTCTCTCTCTATATATATATATATATATATATATATATATATATATATATATATATATATATATATATCATCATCTTTTATAGCTTGTTTGGAGCTGAATTTTGCCACCACAACAGTCCGAGCGTCTGCCAATTAGATCGCTGTTCCATGCAGGAGACCCATGTTCAAATCACGGTACGACCACGGATTTTTTTTCTGTTGTGGGAATAAATGAAAAATCCTAACTTGAACAGCGACGGCACTAGCCATGCGGCCAATACTTTCCTCAACCTTTCGTCCTATCTGTCCCACACTGCCCTACAGGCAGTAATGACAGTATTTTTAACAGTCCTATGAAATTTCTTTCTCTCTCTCTCTCTCGTATGCCAGATTTCCCAACGTTGCAGCCTCCATCATGCTCAAATCATCAGTTACATATTGAATTCATCTTCTCCGAGGTCTCTCGCTTCTTTGCTGGATGCCTCCGTCCATAATGTCTTCTATAACCATCCTGTTTTAAATATTATTTGTATCATCAGCCAGTTTTTTTTTTTTTAATTCTTTCTAGATATACCATTTTGTTATCTTCTCTATCCATGATACACTAGAGGACTTTTTGTTATCTTCTCTATCCATGATAACAGAGGACTTTTTTGTTATCTTCTATCCATGATACACAGAGGACTTTTTGTTATCTTCTCATCCATGATACACAGAGGACTTTTTGTTATCTTCTCTATCCATGATACACAGAGGACTTTTTTGTTCTCTTCTCTATCCATGATACACAGAGGACATTGTTTGCAACACTTATATTCAAAAGCACATATATGTTTTTCCACTGTGTTTTTAAATGCCCATGCTTCACACCCATGTATTGCCACTGGGAATATGTATGCTCTTAGAATTCTGATCTTTATTTTCCTATCAGTTTCATTCTATACTGTTTTTAACTTATTTCACTTTTTTTTTTGCAAGGCCGTGTTTGTTCTTCTTTTAATTTCTTTAATCAAATTTCCTTCTCTTGTAAGCAGTGAACAGAGATATTAAAAACTCTTCACATTTTCTAATTATTTTTTCCGTTGATAAGAAATATACTTTGTCATGTTTGTTTTATCAGTTGCCATTGATTTTGTTTTAATACCACTAAAATATAGATTTTAGTTTCAGCTTTTCTCCTGCACTTTAATAATAATTTCGAAACCCTTTGTTGTGATGCTGATAGTAATACTGTATTGTCAGCCTGCACGTGGCCTCTGATAACATAGGCCGGCGGGCTCAGGTAAAAAAAAAATATAGAAAATAAGACTACAACTGTCTCGGGATCCTCGCATTCCAATGTTGTTGTATATAGACTAATTAATTTTAAAAACAATACAACATGCTAAATCAAGATTATATTATGTTACAAATTAAGTTTAACGTTAAGGAATATTAGTATTATGAACACTTGTCATCAATAACTAACCATGAATGCATAGAATCCAGTAAAATTGCCAAAAAAAACGTATATATATGGAACTATTCCAGATTTTCCTTAGATACGTTTGTATTTGGTCGTCCATTTGTGTTTCATTTAATTTGTCACTCCTGTTTGTTCGTTTGCTTGATAAAGGCCTTGTTGGTCCAAACGTTGCTGTATTTTGTCATTGTTTTTGTAATTTGTAAAACTACAGTACTTTGTAATTACGTGTTTTGCCAAAAAAGCGTACAGTGTTCTATCAAACATACACAAAAACTAGCCCCCCATTAAACAGGAGTTATAGATCTTCCGTCTGAGCTAGTCGGCCTTATGTTGCCGTGGGTCACGGCCAACTTTAGCTCAGGTACTTACAACTTCCTTCTTCTTCTTCTTCTTTGCGTTCGTTCTTTACGAACAATTTTAATCACTCTTGTGATATGTTTGATCTTTGCCAAGAACGTGTATACGTTGCAAATTGATTTGGTAGGCCCCTAAACGCATAGACCTACACATTTAGGACACATGCATGCGATTTGAGCCAAACCTCATTAGCCGCCTCTTACGATATGCGTGGCAGGTAACAGTGGTTCTATTCTATACACCCCAAATTTGGGCCCCGGTAACCAGTCGGGCAACTTACAATTTCCGATTGTTATTATAATACTGCATATTGTTGGGAAAGTGAAAAGATGGAAGGAAGAAGAAGAAGAATCATGGGAAGATGGATATAAGATGTCGAACATAGCACGAATATAGCAGTATCAGAGACACGACGTCTGGCCTGAGATAAGACGAAATTACAAAGGACTCATGGACGACCATACATTAAGACAAGGTGTGGGTGGGTGTGCACTTCACCACCCTTCCTTCCACCGGATAATGGCTTTTGATAAAACAATTTTATACGACTCTGGTTTTCTCTTCTTTCTTTCTCTTTCTTTTCTCCAATCCTGTTTTACCTCACAGCGTTAGGATAAGAAGAGATTTATAGAACGAGCCCTTATGTGTGCTGCATAAATAGTGTATTTCGTTGCCTCTGTTATCTCTGAGGTCCATCTTTTGCTTGGCCGGCTTTTGCTTTGTATCCATTGTATCGAGCAGCATTGCTCTTTGATGTGCACTGTCTGTTGGTAATCTGCTTATGTGACCGAACCATTTAATTTGTTGTTTCTTAATGAAGTTCAGTACTGATGTTGTACCCACTTTATTCCTGATATCTTCATTTCTAAACCGATCTCTACTTGTTACCCCCAGCATTCTGCGTAAACACTTCATCTCTGTTGTGACTAGTTTTCTTCTGTCATTTGATGTTAACGTCCAGGTTTGCACTGATTGTTAATATGGGGAGAAAGATTGTGTTGTACATTGTTCTTTTTGTGTTCATGGTGACATGTTTGCATTTTACTACGCATTTCCACTTAGTTAACTTGTCAAAACATTGTTTTATTAATTTTGTGTTCATGGTGACATGTTTGCATTTTACTACGCATTTCCACTTAGTTAACTTGTCAAAACATTGTTTTATTAATTTTGTGTTCATGGTGACATGTTTGCATTTTATTACGCATTTCCACGTAGTAAACTTGTCAAAACATTGTTTTATTAATTTTGTGTTCATGGTGACATGTTTGTATTTTACTACGCATTTCCACTTAGTAAACTTGTCAAAACATTGTTTTATTAATTTTGTGTTCATGGTGACATGTTTGCATTTTACTACGCATTTCCACGTAGTAAACTTGTCAAAACATTGTTTTATTAATTTTGTGTTCATGGTGACATGTTTGCATTTTACTACGCATTTCCACGTAGTAAACTTGTCAAAACATTGTTTTATTAATTTTGTGTTCATGGTGACATGTTTGCATTTTACTACGCATTTCCACGTAGTAAACTTGTCAAAACATTGTTTTATTAATTTTGTGTTCATGGTGACATGTTTGCATTTTACTACGCATTTCCACGTAGTAAACTTGTCAAAACATTGTTTTATTAATTTTGTGTTCATGGTGACATGTTTGTATTTTACTACGCATTTCCACTTAGTTAACTTGTCAAAACATTGTTTTATTACTTTTTGTGTTCATGGTGACATGTTTGCATTTTATTACGCATTTCCACTTAGTAAACTTGTCAAAACATTGTTTTATTAATTTTGTGTTCATGGTGACATGTTTGCATTTTACTACGCATTTCCACGTAGTAAACTTGTCAAAACATTGTTTTATTAATTTTGTGTTCATGGTGACATGTTTGCATTTTACTACGCATTTCCACGTAGTAAACTTGTCAAAACGTTGTTTTATTAATTTTGTGTTCATGGTGACATGTTTGTATTTTACTACGCATTTCCACTTAGTTAACTTGTCAAAACATTGTTTTATTACTTTTGTGTTCATGGTGACATGTTTGCATTTTACTACGCATTTCCACGTAGTTAACTTGTCAAAACATTGTTTTATTAATTTTGTGTTCATGGTGACATGTTTGTATTTTACTACGCATTTCCACTTAGTTAACTTGTCAAAACATTGTTTTATTAATTTTGTGTTCATGGTGACATGTTTGCATTTTACTACGCATATCCACGTAAACTTGTTAAAACATTGTTTTATTAATTTTGTGTTCATGGTGACATGTTTGTATATTTCTACGCATTTCCACTTAGTTAACTTGTCAAAACATTGTTTTATTAATTTTGTGTTCATGGTGACATGTTTGTATTTTACTACGCATTTCCACTTAGTTAACTTGTCAAAACATTGTTTTATTAATTTTGTGTTCATGGTGACATGTTTGCATTTTACTACGCATTTCCACGTAGTTAACTTGTCAAAACATTGTTTTATTAATTTTGTGTTCATGGTGACATGTTTGTATTTTACTACGCATTTCCACTTAGTTAACTTGTCAAAACATTGTTTTATTAATTTTGTGTTCATGGTGACATGTTTGCATTTTACTACGCATTTCCACTTAGTTAACTTGTCAAAACATTGTTTTATTAATTTTGTGTTCATGGTGACATGTTTGCATTTTACTACGCATTTCCACGTAGTAAACTTGTCAAAACATTGTTTTATTAATTTTGTGTCCATGGTGACATGTTTGCATTTTACTACGCATTTCCACTTAGTTAACTTGTCAAAACATTGTTTTATTAATTTTGTGTTCATGGTGACATGTTTGCATTTTACTACGCATTTCCACGTAGTAAACTTGTCAAAACATTGTTTTATTAATTTTGTGTCCATGGTGACATGTTTGCATTTTACTACGCATTTCCACTTAGTTAACTTGTCAAAACATTGTTTTATTCGTTTTCCTCCTCCTGGAAACATTTCTTTTTTCGTCCATGGAAGAACTTTTATGGTTACACATTTCTGCATAGAACAAGCTACTGGATGATGATGATGAGGATGATGATGAGTATATGACGTCCCGAATGTAGTTGGTTTTTTATCCAGACCCCCAATCCCTCCCCAATCCCCGCTCTAACACGGTTTGTTTTTTTCCTGGGTTCTGTGAATCTTCTAGGCACTCCTAATATAGATAAGGGCACTACATTCAAAGCGCAAATGTTCGAATACGTGTGACAGATAGAGCTTTCTAGCAATTATTCAGTCGACTGCAGGTTGAACCGTTCAGTATTTTACTTTCAGACTAGCTATGGTGTCATGAAGTACTGAATGCAGACACAACAAGAGAAACTATTCACATGCAAGGCTTCACAATCAGATCCAAGTAGTTCAATTTGAGTGCAAGTAGATTTGTACACAATAAACTCGGTACAATGATGTTATGTATGCGCCTTGTTCTGGACACAATGAAATAAGAAGTCACTGAATTTGAAAGAACGCATACGCCCGTGTGTTGCCGTGGCTCGCAAGGGAAGCAAATAATAGTAACACTGCGACCTACAGGGCATGTTGTAAGAGACGACTGAGGTATGGGCCTAGAAAAGCTACCCTAGTAAATAAAAGCCTCGCAAAAATCGAATGTGCTGGCCTACTTGTAGGCGCATAAATGGCACAACGTACAATCGCTTTTAGGCTCGGATAACAAACAACTCGCAAACAGTGATTAATAAGTGTTCGATATGGAGCGTTCCAAGAAGAAGAAGAGGAAGAAGAAAGAGAACGTCGAGAATGCAGTAAATTTCGATGTGGTAGAGACAAATATGGGTTTTAAGGCCGAAGAATTGACTTCATTGCACTTAGTTTTACCCCACATGGTTTGGTCTCTTTCCACAGAATTATCTCGCCACCTGCCAAGTGTAATACATAGAGCACGAACTCCGTAGCTCCGGCAACAATCCTAGGGTCTTTAGTTAAATGTAGATGCGGTAGAGCGTTCTTGATATATACATATATCTATCAAATAGGAAGAAATGGTAGAGCGTTCTTGATATATACATATATCTGTTCTGATCAGTGGCGGCTCGTGATCATTTTTATTGGTAGGGCCACAGACATCTTTTCTAGATAAATCATGGTTTTGGGTTGCTATGTTTTAATTTACAAAATAATAAATACACGTTATACATTTTTTGTGGGACCCAGCCCACTGGCCCTTAATGACGAGCCGCCACTGGTTCTGATCATGGTATACGTAGGATTCTTCTACAACATGAATAGAAAAGTTACATAATAGTATAGCTCTTGTCCCTTGTGGGATTTACCTATGTTTGACATGTACATAGACAGAAAAGAGAACAAACAGATCTATCCTGAAGAAACTTGAACTGAAAGAAAACGGACTGGTACTACAAATAAGAACATATAGTCAGGATTAAGTTTTCATTTATTATTCTACAATTAATATCATCATCATCAAATAGCTTGTCCTGAGCAGAACTTGCCACCCCAACAGTCCTCCGGAATTTCTCTCTCATAGGTAAAATATCCTGCCTCTGCGGCTGTCATGTTCAAACTATCAGTTACATCCTGAATCCATCTTCTCCGTGGTCTTCTTCTTCTTCTCTTTGCCGGTATGTCTCCTTCCATGATGGTCTTCTCCAGTCCTTCATGTCTTTTATATGTCCAAAATATCTCAATTTTCTCTTTCTTATTTGTAGCATCAGCCAGTTTTCTTTGATTTTGAGTTCTTTCTGGATAGATCTATTTGTTCTCTTCTCTGTCCAAGATATACGAAGGACTCTTCTGTAACACTTGTATTCAAAAGCACTTATATGTTTTTCCACTGTTCTATTAAATGTCCATACTTCACACCCATATTACCACTGGGAATATGCATGCTCTTAGTAT
The DNA here is from genome assembly GCA_020796225.1 of Arion vulgaris. Lineage (NCBI taxonomy): Eukaryota > Metazoa > Mollusca > Gastropoda > Stylommatophora > Arionidae > Arion > Arion vulgaris. Next base: position 35,038,856 of record CM036762.1, on the reverse strand, counting down.
TCTGATATTTGTTTTATTATCAGTTCCGTTCCATACTGTTTTGAGTTGTTTAATTTTTGTAAAGCCATGTTTGTTCTTCTTTTAATTTTCTTCATCCCATTTCCATCTGTTGTTAGCAGTGAACCAAGATATTAAAAACTGTTCACATTTTATACTTTCTCTCCATTGATAAAAATATAATTTGTCATGTTCGATTTATCTGTTGTCATTATTTTTGTTTTTGCCACATTGAGATATAGATTTTGTTTTCGCTTTTATCTTTCACTTCTCCAAATAATTTCTCAATCCCTTTTTGTGATGTTGACAGTAGCACTTCAGCGTATCTTAGTTCAGGTATTTCTCTTCCTCCGATTATAAAAGGTTCGTATTGTTCTTTGCCGCTACCTTGTGTAACATTCCTCATGATATTTTCTGCATATATGTTAAACAGACAAGGCGACAGAATGCAGCCTTGTCTGACTCCCTGCCATATGTCAAACCAGTCTGATGTATCATCACATGTTCTTACAGCCGCCATTTGATCACTATAAAGTTCTCTTATGATCTGTATCAAATGTCATGGGAATCTCATTTCTCCCATAATCTTCCACAATTCCTGATGCTCTACACAATCAAATCACTTTACATTAATATCAATATCGCTATATTATTATTTGTATTATAGTTAGTATTGTTAATACACTGTCAGACATCACACGCGCTTCCAACATCGATATTCAGAAAGCGCTCCAGTATATAAATACGTTGGACAGCTTTAAAGTCTGTTCAAAGAAGCGATACATGGATGCCTGCACTACAAACATAAAAGAACAGGCACAACATAAAATATACGGGGAAAAACCAGAATAAGTCAACAATTTTCATCATAAAACAATGACTACAAAAGAAATAAACAAAATGGACACGGAGATGCGATGACTGTCTGTTATGTGCAGGCATGAAAGACTTTGAGGAGCGTCTGACAGAACGGATTAGAGCAGTTCCATGCTGTAGATCCGTGTTCAATTCACGCTAAGGTAAAGGATTTTTCTGTTGGGGCATAAATGCAAAATCCTAATATGAACAGCTGCTCGGCGACTGCACTAGCCATGTGGTCATTAGATTCCTCAGGCTCTCATCCCACCTGACCTACACCGTCCTAAAAGCGATGCTACAGGAAGTAAGGGCAGGTTTTTTGTTTTTTTTTTTTGAATGGAAAATTGTATTTGTTTATATACCGTTGTGTGGAATGGATTAACTCAATGTGTGCCGCGTTCGCTTTTCGAATCGATACGAAACGGTTGTGGGTTCATTTCCCATACCCGACATTCCAAAAGTGAGGAAAAGAATACCTGTCTTTGTTTAATCGCCAAAAATAATTGACCCTTCTACCCCTGCATATTAGGACATATAAATGGGAAGTAACGTGCACTTCACACCTTACGGGCTGCACAAGTGTGCCCTCAGTAGCATGCCTGCAGGTGAGTGATATCTACAGCGTCTATTCTTATCGTTAATAAATGAATAAATTAACAAGTGACTCTATAAAGCAGGGATTCTCAACCTATCTTAGAATATGTACATGTCAGAATAATATCTCTCCCACCTTCTATTACAAAATTGTATGTAAAGTTGAACAAAGTTTACTATCTCAAAAGTTTGAGCCTGTCGATTTTCAATTTCTTCTGCGAACATCACATTTTTTATACCTTCATCTTTTTCTTCGACCACTTGTTAACCCACTCTTTATGATTTGTATGTGATCTGACTCAAAGAGCGATTGTACGTTGTGCCAGTTAAGCGCCTACAAGTAGACCAGCAAATTCGATTTCTGCGATGCTTTTTATTTACTAGCGTAGCCTCCCTAGGTCCCTACCTCTGTCGCCTCTTACGACATGTCTTCTAGGTCGCAGTGTTACCATTCTTTGATCCACTTGCAAGCAGCGGCAACACACGAACACAATATTTTATATAGAAGTCCGTATTCTATTATATAGTCTCTTTTATCAGAATTCCACTTACAACGTACGTTTTATCTTTGAAGGTAGTTAGTTGATAGGGAAAGATTTGCTGTGAGAGCAATTCATTGAAAACACATTTTTCCAGATAAATGAAAGATTATTGAGTACATCAATCTTAATTGACATAAGTGTTGCTCGTGTGATACCATATGAACTTTACAGTTTCAGTATTGAAACGTCGATATGTGTGCACATTAAATTACTCAGGCTCACGTCCCACCTGTCATACACCGCCCTAAAAACGGTACTACAGTCAGTAACGACAGTTTAAAAAAAAATTATTTTGTTATGTAACAGAGACCACTGGATTGCAGCCCCTAAATCCATGTGTTAATCCGACACTGCCTGCATGACACAGTCTAAGACCTGCATACACAGTTCACTCGTATTTCTTGTAACAATGTCTGACTGTCAATCTTTCATAATGACATGCAAATCCAATTAGGCCAATCGAGATTTCGTCTGCCATTCCCTGCTGTTACGATAACTTAACACACTATTTCAATCATACTTCAAAGAGTTGGATAACTTTACTCGTTGTTGCTTTGCTGATTATTTTTCCTTTAAATCCTTCAACTGGGGCTGTAAAGCGTTATGGAAGGAAGTAACAATGCTTTTCTTGTGGGCTTATTGAGACGTACATTTTCATATAGCCTCTCTTTTATTTAAGGTTACAGTAACTTTCGCGGTTCTCAATTTTATAATGTTTCCTACTGTGTTAAAAAATGAAAATCGTGGAATATCCTTTACAGGACGTTAGCCATCAACAACAGTAAAAGAGTCGTCGATTTTCTAGGCACAACTTATCCGTTCAGTAGTTTACCATTGTTTTCTGAAAGGTGAGGTCTATTTTTATCGTTTGTAAAAATCCAAGGGAACTAATTTCCTTCCAAATGTGCCTGCCGCGGTGTTTGAACCAGGTACGCTTAGGTTGTGATCGAGCACACTACCGCTTAAGCTACAGACGCCCACAGACGCCTACTTTGTTACCTTTATATAATCTAATGTGATGTGAAGGCGTCTCTATGGCGTAGAGATTAGATGCTCACCTCTCGTTCCAAAGGAACTCGGTTCGTTCCCTCGTGGAAACATCGGGATTTTCCCCCTGAGATTCTGATCTCAGTGTAAGGAAGATCGAGTTCCTAGTCATATCGGAGACGGACGATAAAAAGTAGGCCCCGTGTTCAAGTTGAGCACGTAAAAGAAGCATTGGCAGTTCAAAATCGAGATCAGACTGGAAAATCGCTGCCTGTGCAAAATTCATTAGAAATAAAAAAATTTTTAAATGCCTACATAATATTGTCAACATCTTCTAAATTACATCGGGGACTCTCACCGATGCTATGGAGTTCGGGCACTGTCGCTGAGACCCTGATGCGTAAGAAAGAGATCGGATCACACATGGTTACATACCGAAATGTAATGATGATGGTCATATCAATCAATCAATCAATCAATCAAATCAATATGTTGTGAAAGAAATGTCAACGATAAGTTGTCAATCCTTCCAATATCTTAGACAATTTTATGGTCATTTTAAAAACTGAAATTTAGATGTGTCTAACCTAAACCTAAACACCGTAAGGATGGGGGCTAGCGATTGGAAAAAGGGGGTGCATTTTTGCGAACGATAAAATATACCTCACCGTTCAGAAAGCAATGGAAAACTACTGAACGGATAAGTGGTGCCTAGAAAATCGACAACTCATTTACAGTTGTTGATGGCTAAGTCCTGTAAAGGATATGCCACGATTTTTTATTTCAGTAGTAGTAGTAGTAGCAACAGTAGTAGTCAGTGGCGGCTCGTGATCATTTTTGTTGATGGGGCCAGACAAACATTTTCGGAAAAATCATGGTTTAGGATTAGGTTATATTTTAATTTATAAAATAATAAATACACGTTACACATTACTTTTGGTGGGGCCCGGCCCCATAGGCCCTTAATGACGAGCCGCCACTGGTAGTAGTAGTAGTTGTAGTAGTAAGAGTAGTCGTAGTAGTAGTAAAAGCAGTAGTTGTTGTAGTAGGGATAGTAGCAGTAGTAGTAGTAGTTGTTATTGTTGTTGTAGCAACTACAACAGCAGCAACAACCATAGTAGTAGCAGCAGTAGTAGCAGTAATAGGAGTAGTAGTAGTAGTAGTAGTAGTAGTAGTAGTAGTAGTAGTAGTAGTGCAGCAGCGAAGTAGTGGTAGTGGTAGTAGTAGTACTAGTATTAGTAGTAATAGTAGTTGCAACAGTAGCAGTAGTATTAGTAGTGGTAGCATCAGTAGTAGTAGCAGTAACAGTAGTAGTATCAGTAGTAGTAGCAACATAAGGAGTAGTAGTAGCATTAAAAGAGGACTAAGACAACAAGTTATCCTAACATATGCCAGCAGAGTTGGAAAATGACTAAAGATATAGAAAGCAAGTTGAATGCATTTGGAAATAGATATCTGCGAAAAATAATGAATATAAAATGGAACGAATTCAGGAGAAGTGATGAAATCAGAGACATGTCTGGTCAACCACTAGTGACAACTGTTATAAGAAAGAGAAGATGGAGATATGTTGAGCACACCTTTGAGGAGAAATGATCAACGAATATCAAAGCAGGCATTGAAGTGGGATGCAAAGGGTTCAAGAAGAGAGGTCGACCTAAGGAGACCCTGAAGCGAACTTTGCTGAGAGAGGCCAGAAATATCAGTCTCAGTTCCATGGAGGAGATTGAGCGAGTTGCCCAGGATAGAGCGGTATGGAGAAATTACTTGCAGGCTCTATGTAACGTATAACGGTACGAGAGGAATTATTAAGACAACAAGTTGATCCTCTAGTCAATGATAAGTATGCAATAAATGATAACGTATTTTTTAAAGGTCAGATTATACACTCTGAATTTATTCAAATCCTGTGTCACTGTTTCGTCTGCCTGATACAATAAACAACGAAAATTACCCCACAAGGATTAATTCGAGGTTTGTGTGGATTTTTCTCAGTTCTTCCGCCCCCAGTCGTTGTTGAATGAATCATCCTGTGTTCTGTTAATTCGTGAATCGATGAAGTGTAAATCGATAGTTTAAATAAAAATGTATTTTTGATAGGTTATTGATTGAAACTTTTCGATCCATCGACTACTGACGTCGGTGTAAGCTGACACAAGTAACCACTCATTTTTTCTCAACTTCAGAAATTTTCAGTAGTGGTGAAGTGAAAGAATAAGCAGATGAAAATAGCAAACTTGTACGGTGAATATATAAATTGTCACACCTAAAACCTTTGTTGATTTCAAATTGTTAAGAACAACAGTTATATTAGCACATAAGTTTAACATTATGAAGCGCACACAAAAGCCCGTTCTATAACTCTCTTCTTATCATGACGCTGTTGGGGCAATACAGGGTTATAGAAAAGAAGTAAAAGAAGCAGACGACACGGAAATGCGCTGCCTTTATTTTGTCATAAAGTATTACATATAATACTCGTATTACGTCTTATTCGGTGTGTTTAATTTACATTTGATAATTTGTTGTTCTATTTCGTTACAGACGCCAGAGACTCTTCTTCCGTGTCAGTAATCGTTATGCAATACTGGAACATGTCTTCTCGCAGGACAGCATTTCGTATGTGATAAAGATAACATCGCAAAGATACATAGAGATGGAGATTTATTTCAGATACATCAGATTTGTCCCGACATCATCCCAAAAAGAATGTCATTTCGAATCATCTATATAACACATTACTGAACGTATAAGTGGTGCCTAGAAAATAAACGACTGGTTTACTGTGGTTGATGACGACGCCCTGTACCAGGATTTTAATTCATACAACAAATGTCTTCTAGTACGAAATGTCATCTTTGATTAGGACATATTCAGCTAGGACTATATCATCGTGTGTAGTAATATTCTAACCGATCAAGAAGATACTCAAATATAGGAGTAGTGCACTCCTGTTGTGTTTAGCAAATATAATCCCGTCTGAATCTGTGGTCTTTATGGACGAAAAGTGGTATTATTTATTTCAATTTCTTAATTTCATAGTGGGTGTATGTGGCTTTGCGGTAATGCGCTCAATCACAACCCAATAGTACCTGGTTCAAAACTCCGCGGCAGCAGTTTGAAAACAAATTTTATTCTCTTGGATTTTTATGAACAGTAAAAAAGACATCACCGTTTAGAAAGAAATGGCAAGCTACAGAACGTATAAGTGGTGCCTAGAACATCAATAACTCGTTTAATGTTGTTGATGGCTACGTCCTGTAAAGGATATGTCACGATTTCCATTTTCATTTACCACGTACGGTAGGATGTGTTATTTTATGTAACGTTTAATTTCTATGGTAAGCGGGAAAAAGAAAGACATGGCTATATAAGTGGGAAGGAAACATCAAGGACTTACAAGTAACAATTTGTGAAACACTACATTCGTGATTAGAGACCCAAATGTTGGAAATGTGGAAATATTGTTTAATCTGGTTCTAAGATTGCATTATTTGTCAGTTTTGCCGAAACCAGTTTTATACAAAAGACTAATACGTGTGTATTATATGTCTTACAGTAAAAGTAATTTAATCACAGATTATTACTACTATCACACACTGACGAAATGATAACACATGAAATAGACAGCTGCCAACTCAGATCAAGCAGCATGCTACCGTTAAAATTAAATAATGTTGGTAGAAGATTTCATGTAAAACAAGACAATGTTTCAAGAAGTACAAATGAAACTGCAAGGTCCTTACTAACCCCTAAGAAACAGACGTCTTTGCAGAAAAGGCTGACTGATAGAAGTAAAGTTACAGACAATGTGAAGACCAGATCAAATGGCATTAAAATGTCAACATTAGAACTAAGTGTCACATCTCTTCGAGTTAACAAATTGAAAAGTGATAACCGCCTTGAAGAATATGTACAGAACAAAGAGCATTCTCCTCAAGACAACGCTGATAACAAGAGCTCTGACATTCCCCAGAACATATTAACAGACCATTCTCTGAAGGAAGAAACAGTGCCTGAAAGATCTATTCTCGCATTTATTAACCAACAAGCAGATCGAAGTGATTCTGATGAGAAATGCAGTCTAGTGAAATTGCCAGCCAGTAAACTGTCTAATATAAGAAGTAATAAAGACAATCGAAGGCAAGCTATAAAGACAAATTTAGTTGACGTTGGTTGTGAAGATACAAATGTTTACAGCAGACATAATCGAGATGCATATCGGCAACAAATAAACAACAAGCATTCGTATTATCAGAACAGTGCAAGTGATACGGAAAATGCTAAGATAATTAAAAAACTTTATAATACAGCCCACAACGAAACAAATGTACGGGAATCCGCAGACTCTGTAATGAACAGCCCATGCAAAAAAGACAATCTATATGTTGATGTAGTAGACAAGAAAAAGACATTTGTATCAGTAACGCCTCTATTATTTTCTCCTCCATTAGCCCAGAAAGTACCATATTCCAACTCGAGCGGTATAGATTCCACTATCGTTAGTAGCAACAATAGCACAGCTAGTACTAGTGATAATGGTATGTTTATGTCAGTGAGCAAAAACTCTCTGATTCCTCCAACCAGTTCTAGAAGTGAAGCAACTAATACTGGACAGTTTTCAAGCACGAACTCGGTCACAGTTCAAGTAAAAACAGTTCGCTTAGAAGTTTTCAGTGAAAGGAGACAAATGAAGGTTCCAAGAAATATTCATGTAGGGCAAACCTCGTGCTACACAACAGCTTACAAATAAATGTTGATTTCATACATGCTGGTGAGACTGCAGTAAATTTAGCAACCAAGGAGTAAATAAACAATAAATAAAGCATTATAGTTTATTATGTTTAAATGTACATTCACAACTTAATATAACTAGCAGAGTCTTGACCAAGTTCTCATTGTCAATTTAAAAACTAATAGACAAATATAGAAATATAAGGGAAAACTTAATCAAGGTAACGACACATAAACATAATACAAAACTTTATCAAGGCCATCATCATCATCAAGTAGCTTGTCCCTTCCAGAACTTGGCTTCCATGACAGCAGTCCTGAAATACTCTCTGGTCTGTGCTAGTTGGCCGGTGTCAGCAGCAGTCATTCTCAGATTGGCATTTAAAGGCATTAATGATCGTCTCCGTCGCTGTCAATGGTCCATGTCTCACAACCATATGTTGCCAAGGACAAAACACAGGCTCTTAAAGATTTAATTTTTGTTCTTATGTCAGTTCTCTTCCATAAGTTAATTAGTTCTTTTAGTTTTTGCAAAGCAATGCTGAGCATTCTTTTAATTTCTTTTATAGCATTCCCGTCATTTGTCAGCAATGCCCAAGGTATTCAAAGTTGTCACCCGTTTCTATTTTGTGGCCGTTCACACATATATTAACCGTCAATTCTGTTGTATCAGTTGTAAATATCTTCGTTTTTATTGTATTGAGATAAAGATTTTGATCTTCGCTGTTTTTTAAAGTGACCTTATCAAGTTCTAAATGCCATTTTGTGATGTAGATAATAGCACTGTATCGTCAGCATATCTTAATTCTGGTAACTCCCAGAGCGTCGTATTTTCCATCTCTGAAGATTCTCTGAGATTCTTCATGATGTTTTCAGCATATATATTAAATAGGTACGGTGACAAAATGTACCTATGTGTCACAAAATGGACCAAAATGTGTCTAACTTCTTGAATTGTTGTTGCTGCAGCTACAAAGTTCGTGCTTTGTGTAATACTATCGACAAGTGGCGTGCCATTTATGTGGAGAGTAATCGTTCTATATTGAGAAGCCCAGTGCAGTTAATCATTCGCCATTGAACACTTTTTCCAAACTATGATCACAGACTTGGCTAAATCTTTTCACAAAATTAGTCATCACCACAGTATGCTTTCTGACAAATCACTGATTTTATGCTACAAAAACTTAAATATGAAAGCAGGTAGTGGACTGAATCACTACAAGAGTCAAGAATTTGAAGATTTAAACTCATCTTCGTTCCAGGCACATGGGTGTCAATGGCAATACGAGATCAGATAGGCTGGTTGGCTCTGCCAACATTTCAGGGGGTCAGTCAATGGATATAGCTGACATTTTGAACGCCCTCGTAGAATGTAACCACAAAGTGGATTTTCATCTACAATAATCAACGTCAGCTGCTAGATTTCAAGAACTTTGATTGAAGATGGAGTGGCCAGAAAAGAACAGCACGTTATATTAGTAGGCTCATCAATCAACAACGAATTGGTACAGTTAGTCGTTGTGCACTGTTGGAGGTATTGCGAAGGAGATCGGAGCACCCATGGACATGTCCGAAGTGCAATGAAGATATTCCAAACTGCAACTGAAATATGTAAACAATTTGTAAGCAAATCATGAATAAGTAATGTACGAGTATATATTATTCATATATAATATTAAACACTGGAATGGCTTATTTTGTTGACAGGTGGATGTTGGCTTTGTTTGAACTTGGCGGTAGCATCATATTCTCTTAAATAGCAATGCACCACCACTATTATTATTACTACTACTACTACTATTTCTGTTGTTATTACTACTACAACTACTGTATTCTACTACTTCTGTTACTACCGCTACAACCACTACTACTACTGTTACTACTACTACTACTTCTGCTGCTACTACTACTACTGTTACTTGTAGGTCTATTGCTACTGCTACTACTGTTACTATTACTACTACTACAACAACTACTACGTTTGTCTGGAAAGCATAATGGGAAGTGTGTTCAACAAGTAAATCATGGAAACCATCAGCATGCATACCTAATGGCGGACTGAGTCTAAAAATGGTGATTATTATGATAATTGAAAGAGGGAGTGGGGCATAATTATAAAAGCAATCATTTAATTGGGTTTAACCCATAGAGAGACACGCTCCATATGTCTCCTTTTTCGACTTGACGCTAAAAGACAAAACAGGATTAGAGAATAGAACTCCATCTAAATAATAATTTTGGTGTCACACTATTAGCAGGCCTACTCTTGAAAGTGATTTATTCAATCTTTAGTAAACTAGAAGTACAACATACATTTTTGTTGCATACAGTAATAATATTGGAACTTCTATTATGTTTTTATTTAACATATTGTCTAAGACTAAGGCTGGACCCGCTTCATCAGGAGCACAATTATCTTCGGGTAAGCGGAAATCCTGGTCAGTCCGCCACTGTGCATAAACATCGTCATCTGCTGAGGGAGGCTGTGCACTTTCGGATTTGTTGGAGTGCTAAGATGTATGTTCAGCAACCAATGATATCCTTGCAAGCAATCTACTCAGGATAAAACCGTAGCCTCCGATAACCATACGGCCAGTGGACTCAGGTAAAAACATTAAGGAAATAAGACCACAACCATCGCGTGACCTCGCATTCCAGTATTGTTGTAAAAAATATGAATTCATTTTTAAATTAACACAACATGCTAAATAAAGGTTATATTATGTAACAAGTTAAGTTTAACAATAAGAAATATCAGTATTATTAATATTTTCATCAATAAATAACCATACACTCATAGAATTGAGTAAAATTGCAAAAAAAAGCGCCCAGTGTTCTATCAAACATATACAAAAACGAGCCTCCAACTCCAAATTAGGTCAGGGTTTCCCCGGTCAGTTATATGGCCCAATATAAGAGTTGGCTGTGGATAAAACTTATGTAGAATCCACATTGAACGGCATATAAAAAGTGTAGCCACAATCCGGATGGAGAAAATATATTCAGCGGTTTAATTCTGCTCCTTTACCCTTTAACATCGCAATTTTGGTGCTACCTCCGAACGTATGTATATGGTAATGTTTATTGAACAATATACTTATTTACACTGAAAAAAGTATAACAATTACAGAGTAAGAGGAAGACCTAGACAAAAGATGGAGCAACTGTATCAAGAACAGCCTTAAGATAATGAACAACAGCTTACAAAGTGCCTTAAAACAAGCACACACAAGATCAATACATTCCCCCTTAAATTCCCCTCTATAAAGAAGTAAATGGTGGAAGAGAAGAAGGATAAGTATATTGAGCAAGCCAGTATATTATCTTTGTGTGGACTTAAAAATGTAGCAAGCCAGTATATTGTCTTTGTATCAACTTAAAAATGTAGCAAGCTAAAATATTGTCATTGTATCAACTTAAAAATGTAACAAGTCAGTATATTGTCTTTGTATCAACTTAAAAATGTAGCAAGTCAGTATATTGTCATTGTATCAACTTAAAAATGTAGCAAGTCAGTATATTGTCATTGTATCAACTTAAAAATGTAGCAAGTCAGTATATTGTCATTGTATCAACTTAAAAATGTAGCAAGTCAGTATATTGTCATTGTATCAACTTAAAAATGTAGCAAGTCAGTATATTGTCTTTGTATCAACTGGGTAGGCTGATGACACAATTCTCATGGCTACAAATGAACACGATCTGCAAGACTTGATAGACATACTAGTGAGAGAAAGTGAAAAGAAAGGATTAAGCATGAATATAAAGAAAACAGAGGTTATGGTTGTCTCCAAGAAACATAAAACACCAACATGCAATATCAAAATAAATAACACAACACTGAAACAAGTCCATCGATTCAAGTATCTAGGAACATTCTTAACACCAGATGGAAGATGTACAACAGAGATTAGGAGTAGAATAGCTCAAACGAAAGCAGCTTTTATGAAAATGAAGAACACACTATGCGTGAACTCACTACCAATGACACTGCGAAAACAGTACTCCAATGCTATATTGAACCAATTCTTATGTATGGCAGCGAATCATGGACACTGAACAAACAATCAATACGATCATTGGAAGCCACAGAGATGTGGTTTTACAGAAGAATGTTGAGAATTCCATGGACAGCAAAGAAAACAAACGTGGAGGTTTTAAATCAGGCCTGCACACAAAGAAACCTTATCAAAAGAATAAGAATCCGACAATCAAGGTTCTTCGGGCATATAATGCGAAGAGAAGGTTTAGAACATTTGGTGACTACAGGTAAAATTCAGGGAAGGAGAGATCGTGGAAGACAGAGGAGAAGATGTTGGATGGCCTGACATCATGGTTCGACAAAATATCGACGTCAGAACTGATTACATGCACCAAGCAAAGAGAGTTGTGGAGAGACATGATCGCCTACGCCGGCAGGCATGGCACTTGATTGATTGATCAACTTAAAAATGTAGCAAGTCAGTATATTGTCATTGTATCAACTTAAAAATGTAGCAAGTCAGTATATTGTTTTTCTGTCGACTTAAAATATTCAGCAAGACAGTATATCGGTTTAGAAGGGCGAAAGGGTTAAATGCCGATGAGCAAATAATGATTGGGAAATTTTAATGCAATAAAAAGTGTCAAATCTACATTTATCTTTCACATACAACTTTGCTTTACACATGCATATATTGAAGAGATAACACATGTCAGTAGAAATGATTCATTGTGAAAACAACCGTGCTCGTGTGTTCCCGTGGCTTGCAAGGGGAGCAAACAAACATGACCACTGCGACCTACAAGGCATGTCGTAAGAGGCGATTGAGGTAGGGACCTAGGGAAGATACAAGCTACCCTAGTAAATATAAAAAAAAACGTAGCAGAAATTGGACGTGCTGGCCTACTTGTAGACGCATAAATGACACAACGTACAATCGCTTTTAGACTCAGATCATATTCAAATCAAAAAGAGTGGCTTAACAAGTGGTCGATATCGAGCGTTTGAAAAAGAAGACAAACGACCTTATTATCTTTCATCATATATGAAAGCAGCAAGATTGTGAAGCACACTGAGTGAAAGAGATTCATTCAATCAATATTTAATAGGGTTTTATTGATTGATTGGACTATCGTCATCGCAGCACTTCAGTGAGTAACCATATGTGCTCCGATCTCTTTTTTACACAGGAAGATCTCAGCGGCAGTGCAAGAACTCCGTTGCACCCTCAATCATTCCCTATATAATGTAAAAGATGGTGAAAATATTTTGTAGGAATTTTAGTTTTTTTTAACCTTTCTAATGAATTTTGCTAGATCAGTGGATTTCCAGTATGTTCTTCTCTATTTTTTTAACTGCCAAGGATTTGTTTACCTGCTTAGCAGACACGAGACTTGCGTTTTATCGTCCGTCTCCTATAGGACTAGGAATTCGATTTCACGTACACTGAGACGAGGGATCTCTAGAAAAATATCCAGATAGCTTCACGATGGAGCGAACCGAGTATCTTTGGAGTGAGAGGCGAGTGCCTTACCTCTCATCATCATCATCACGTGCCGTCTTCACATCGAAGGTTGGCTGCAATGAATCTCCCGCATCCTCTGTCTTTCGCCTTGGTGTTGCGCACTGCCAAACTGTAACATGTCCATTTCTTAAAGTTTCCCTCCCACTTATCTCTCGGTCTTCCTCTTGCTCTTCCCCCTCAACTTTCCCCTCTAGTAAAGATTTTATCATGGTGTCATGCCTAATCTCTACACCGCGTAAAATAGAATATATTCATAATTATATTTAATGAAACCTACAATTTTGGTTTCTAACTTCCCCCACTTGACTACGGTGTTCTCCGCTAAGCTTTGAATAAAAGTTTCATTTGACAAACTGCCAACAACAGCAGGTGAATTTTAATCAGAGATATCCTACACCTTGTTGAGATATCTGAATAATATAGGATACAAAAGGCTCACCCGTCAACTTTTCTATTCTTTGTAGAAACAGTATCTTACCCCAAGAAGAGTGATTTCATTGTAACAAATGCTATTTGACACGTACATCTTGTCAGCACTTAAACCCGTTATGTTGGTGGAGTTATGTTGTTATGTAGACATGAAAATAAGGGGGAGATGGGGGGCTCTGTGACAAAGTGATTAAGTCGTTACCTTGCGTTCCGACGGTCGCGGGTACGAACGTGAATTGTGTCGTTCTGCTCAGTATTGCATTTTTTCAGAACTCTAGGATTATTGCTGAAGCTACAGGGTTCATACTTTGTGCAATACTCTCGGCAGATGGTGTGAGCCATATGGGGTCAAACCTGGAACAATGAAGTCAATCCTTCGTGTTTAGACCTTTAGTTATGTAATTCACTAAACAAGAGAGTACTAAAAAGTAAACGGCACAAGTCAGTTCTGACGGCTTCCACTATGACCATTCAGATCTGGCACCATGAAACAGCATAACTCGGTAGGTGTAGTACTATTAAATGAATTTTTTATTTTTGAAAAATAGGGTACCAGTAGCCAATCTGCACAAATGTGTGTCCTACGCTGTATAATATGTATGACACCCTCTGTCGCTGGAAAGAAGCCTGAATGATACTGACTAGACCTGAGGTTTGAAAACTAATATATGTAGCTTTCTGACAACTGAAACCCAACGTAAATACATAAGATGGTATGACTCGCTTGATTTGAATTGCTGCACCAATGCCTATAGCAAATCAGAAATTGGAATTATGCTACGAATTGTCAAAGCAATATCAGCTTTTAAAAGTCAAAATAAAATGTGGAACTGCAAGTTGTATAGTTTTAAAACTAAATTAAGAATTTTAATTTAAAATGTATAAATTCTAATATAAGCCAGCGGGAGTTGACAAATGACTAAAGATATAAAAAGCAAGTTAAATGCATTTGAAAATAGATGTATGTGAAAAATAATGAACGAATTCAGAATGGGACGAATTCCGAAGAAGTGATTAAGTCAGAGAAGTGTCTGGTCAACCACTAGTAGCAACTGTTATAAGAAAGAAAAAATGGAGATATGTTGGGCATATCTTGAGAAGAAATGGTCAAAGAATACAAAAACAGGCACTGCAATGGGAGTCAACGAGTTCAAGACCCGAACATAGTGGTATAAAGAAATTACTTGCAGGCCCTATGTAACGTATAATCATACAAGAGGCAATCTGGTGGGGAGGGGAAGCAGAGAAAACCATACATTGACTGATGTATCGTTAACTAGCACAGGGAACACAACTCGTCACAAGTTCCAGAACCTCAATTCGTGCTTCTATCTGAAGTATGTAGAAAATGTGCAGACACTCCAGCTCTTCAATGCTCTGTAAAGCATAAATACTACATGAAATACTACATGAAATACTACATGAAATACTACATGAAATACTACATGAAATACTACATGAAATACTACATGAAATACTACATGAAATACTACATGAAATACTACATGAAATACTACATGAAATACTACATGACACTGAACCGAAGGAAAGAACTAAAGTAATGCTAGATAATTCAGGTAGAAGAATTTTTAAATTACAATTAGTATCATAAGTTGTAGTGCAAAAGAAGTGAAAAGTATCAGAAACCTCACAACAATAGAAGGGTATGTAGCTTGCTAGCTTCCTCGCGTTCTATCATTTCATAACCCAGCTAGTCAGGAATTCCAACAGTGGCGGCTCGTGACCATTTTTGCTGGTGGTGCCAGACAAATATTTTTGGAAAAATCATGGATTTGGGTTTTTATTTTTTTATTTATAAAATAATAAATACACGATACACATTATTATGGAGGGGCCAGACCCCACTGGCCTTAATGACGAGCCGCCTCTGAATCCCAATACCGTAGAAATGCTCACACCTGGAAACTTTCATGTTATCTTTTGAATGCAAAACCAACAGCTTTAACCTCATGAAAACACCAGCTTTCTAACGATTATTTCTCTTAGAGTAGCAAGTCTTTTGTAAAATATCGCTTTTATCATAGTCGTCATGAAAGACTCTGGGTTTCTGGCCAGTTCTTCCGCATTTTTCAGTCGCAGTCTTAGCATACATGTCAACCAAGTATTGATGCAGAATCTAGTGGATAATTTAGAAATCTACTAACATTCCTTCTCATCATCAGTCGATAAGTGTAGCATTGCAGCATTGCAGACACCATTTTGTTGACTTTATTTAAAGTTGCTAACTGAACTTGATTGATGCTGGTTGCATATACGTCCTTCCCAGGAGGTAATATTCTTCTTCTTCTTCGAATGCTTTTTAACGCATCGACCCCTTTTTAACCGATCTTTGTGATTTGTTTGTGATTTGAGCCTATGTGCGATTGCACGTTGTGCCAGTTATGCTCCTACAAATAGGTCAGCACATCCGATTTATGCGATGCTTTTTATTTACAAGGATAGCTTCTCTTGTCCTACATCAGTCGCCTCTTACGACATGCCTTGTAGATCGCAGGGGTACTATTCTTTGCTTCCCTTGCAGACCCCGGCATCACACGGGCGAAGAGAATATTGCAAGACGCCATACGTTTCACTTCAATTTCCTCATCGCCAAGAATGTAAATAGGTCGGAAAAGTGTAACTTTTTGTTGGGAAACAGTAGGAGTGAGCAAACTTTGTGGTACACTTTCTCTTTAATTTTAAACATTACCATGAACCCACTTGACTGCGGCACAGGCACATGTGTTACAAACAAAGACATTTGAAAACTGCAATTAGAATTGCGGATTAGGTTTAGAAGTTCTTTTGACTTTAGATTGTTTTGATAAGTAAACAATGTTATTTCATTTGTTAACTGATTTCCCCCGTTTACAAATAGTGCTACTAAATTTTCGTGTAATATCATATGTTCTGCTGTTTGGTCACGACCTGGCAATGGCTAATTAAACACGATATGCAACGTATACACATGAAAACACTCATAACTCAGTAAAAAAAAAAACAACGTTCAGAGTTTAAACTATATATGATTTATCACTGGACTAAATCTAGAAGGTGAACAAGTATTATGGGCTTAATAAGGAAAAAACAAATTACCAAACTCAGGATTCGAACCACAAACCTTTTTTGTTTCCGTCTTATCTTATCTTATCTTTCCACATTTGCCATGAAGCGACGTGGTGAGATTTAGTTTTCTATCTTGTGCCAGGTGTGTAGCGCTTGACATTGTCAGTCCATGCTTTCGCAGGGTCATGACTTCTGTTTTGGAGGTGTTAATTTTCATGTCATATTTTTCGCATGTCGCTTGCAGTGCATTTATGTGTTGTTGAAGTTTGTGTTCGTTATTATAAATTATACTCTGATCATCTGTAAAGAGTAGTTCGTTGATTACATTTTTTTTTTTCGTAAGCCCCAATATTTGTTCAATGTCTCTTTATTGATCATATTCATTGGCTTCGATGCTTCCTCTGTGATTCTTAGAAATTGTTATTCTCTCCTCATTGGACTAACGGATTTTTTCAAAAATAACAATTTTAAAATATTGTTTTACAACTTAAAAACAAAAACAAAATAAATAAATAAAAACGGTATAAAGTTTTCAATTATTTTGCCCTACATAACCAACGGTTTTTTGACACTCTGTATCAGCGCCGGATTAGCCTAGTAGCAGAAGTAGCAAATGCTACGGGCCCCGCGCTTCTGGGGGGCCCCGCGCCTATGTGACAGAGATGAAAAGAAAAAAATAACCAAGATGTTATATCAAAAACACGCAAGCTGTCTGAATATTTTAGTGTCATGTGTGATGGTGCTGAATGCAAAGAAATCGAAGCAGAAAATACAAAAGTCGCGTCTCACTGTGTAGTAGATGAGGGCAGTGCTATGAAGAATCATCATTACCAATATTACCATTAAGATCAGCAATTCTTCACGATTTAGCAACATTTTTCACAAGACAAACTGAAGTCGAATGTACAGCAAGTCCTCCCAATTTAGCCATATCTTCAACCCAAAAGAGAGGCAGAAAGCACAGGACACGCTTCCAATGTAGCAACATCTTCTACAAGTCAAAAACACAACGAAAGTAAAATGTTCTCCAACGATATTGGTGAATGGCCAAGCAACTTCAATCGAGATTACTGGATTGCAAAAGGAAGTCCTATTGGTAAGACTATAAAAAATATCAGCAACAAACTTCAAGACCACGCAAGCGAAATACTAAGTACGACGATTTCAGCTGCTCTTCAACGCTCGATGAAGTTGTAGAAAATCAAACACCCAAACAAAAATTTGAAAGTCAGGTGTTTATTGTCATAATTGATAATGTACTCTCTGCCTTAACTAACCGCATGAAAGCGTACCATAAAGTTAATGGTGTATTTGGAATACTTCGGCAGTTAAAATCTCTTACATCAGAAGAGATCTTGAAAAGAACTAATATTGTCAGCTCTTACCAAGAGGATTTGGAAGAAAGCATAATGGAAAAGTCATTAGAGTCGTGTTTCCCAAATGTAGAAATAGTCTTATGAATTTACTTGTCTTTAATGATTACCAACTGCAGCGGAGAACGTTCTTTTTCAACATTAAAGCGTATAAAAAGTGAGTTAAGGAACATGATTGGGACAAGATCGTCTAAATAGCCTCACCTTATATCGTTGAACATTAAATCTAATTTACTTATAGAAATTGATTTGTCTAGTGTTATCTCTAAATTTGCTCACATCAAATCGAGACAAGTTTGTTTGTAAAAGTTGTGTTTTATTATTTATTATCATACACAACCTAGGGCCCCGCCTAAAATTTGCTACAGGCCCCGCGCTGACCTAATCCGGCACTGCTCTGTATATAGAGCAAATCTGATCTAGCAATGTGAATCAAACCAAATAGCGAAACATAACAAAAACTATCGTTATT
This sequence comes from Arion vulgaris, assembly GCA_020796225.1. NCBI lineage: Eukaryota > Metazoa > Mollusca > Gastropoda > Stylommatophora > Arionidae > Arion > Arion vulgaris. Next base: position 35,020,297 of record CM036762.1, on the reverse strand, counting down.
GTCTGTAGCCTATAGTACCGCTTTGTAGGGCGTTGTAGGACAGAGGGAGGAGAGCCTGGTGAATTTAAAGACCTCATAACTAGTGCAGTCACCGCGAAATTGTTCAGGTTAGGATTTTTCTTGTATGCCCCCGACAGAAAAAACCCTTGGCCCTACCATGGATTAAACACCGGTCTCCCGTATGGAAGCTTTAATTATTCTCAATATTCTCAATGAAAACCACATATCCCATTTCCCGGACGTAGCGGGGTACAAAGTAATGGTCTACAATTAGCCACGTTCAATCAGGTAAACGATTTAATCACTTTGTTTTTTTTATATTATAAAAATGAGTGTGGTGGTCTGTGTTTGTCTGAAGCAAGGAAAACAAATTGTGAACTCCTGTATCTAAAATTATGAAATTTGAACAGCTCATTCATGCAACACTTACTGACTATAATACACTGTCGGTAAACGATTATTTTCAAATGCTGTCGAATATAGATTTTAAAAAAATAAAATATGATAAATATGTTGTACAGCTTCAAACTTTAAAGTCTGATATCTCATCAGGTGCATGAAAATCTGCACTTAAAGTAATTGCATTGAACTTTAAATTCTCATAACTAAATTCAATGGACAGTTCGAATTTCTGCGTTAAGTACTTTTGAAGTTATCAAAGTGAATGACAAATTACCTATATTTTATAACGTAGAAGATCTAGATAAAGATAGAGAAGAATAGAAGAAATTTAAAAAAAAATATACATCTTAGTGTCACTTTCATCTTTCTTGCATTGTGACCTTTTATCCAGTACATTACATGCACCGCGACAATATACATGACGAGTACGATCAAAGCATTATACACATAATTTTGATGCAATGTAATTTACGACAATCACAAAACAGAAACTATTTTACTTATCTATGGGGTCAGATTGTAAACTGTAACAAATTTTTATTCAATCTGGATGATGAGAGAGGTCACAAAGTTAATAAATACAGGCATTAGATGGACACTTACTTATATCAGGAAAGATCTGAAATACGCAGATGATATCAGACTCTTATACAGTATCTATGTTTATTTACAAGAATATATATATATCGAGAGGGGGAGAGGGAGAGAGAGAGAGAGACTATTAGAAAAAAACCCAAACGAAATAAGATTAAAGATTAACAGTAATAAAGCTGAACTAATGAGAAATAATTAGAAATCAAAATTACCATAAACAAGGAGTCAATTTTACAAAAATGGTCTATAGACGGTTTATTTTTTGGTTCACCAGTTATGATTTCACGCTTTGTCATGCGCTTAATGTGGCATTACTAACTGATTGTTGTGTAAAGGCTTACTTTTCTTTATTCTTCATTTTTAGGCTAATGTTACTTCGTCTTCAGAGATACTCGTAATTTAGATCACCAATTAAAGAACGGAAGTAACACAACAGAAATGTTGTTATATAATAGTGAATGCTGGACAATTATCGCATTCATTAGACACAAATTAGAGATCTTTCAAAATAATTATCTTAAATTACTGTCAATATTTTGGCTAAGAAAGATCACAAATTAGATGATGGAGGAAAACAACTATAATTTTGTTATAATTGTTCACAACTAGGCAACCATGACCAGAGAAAGAAGATGCAGATGAGACGCATCTATAAATAGCCCGCAGGAGGAACTGTCAGCATGTCTAATCTACCTTTGCCATCTGTGAAAAGAGACTGAGCACATATGGGTCCTCCCGGAGTGCAATATTGTCTTTAACTTAAACTAACAAGCTATCATCATCATCAGGTGCCGTCTCCACATCGAAGGTTGGCTGCAATGAATCTCCAGCATCCTCTGTCTTTCGCCTTGGCGTTGCACACTGCCAGACTGTAACCTGTCCATTTCTTAAAGTTTCCTCCCACTTATCTCTCGGTCTTCCTCTTGCTCTTCCCCTCAACTTTCCCCTCTAGTAAATGTTTTATCATGGTGTCATGTCTTTTATGTGCCCAAAATACTTTACTTGTCTGAATTTTATTTCTCTTAATAATTGTTTCTTCATGCCTAGTTTTCCTAAAACTTGTTTGTCTGTTTTTTTGTCCATGAAACTCTGCATATTCTTCTATATATCCACATCTCAAAGGCATCAATTCTGTCTTCTAACTGTTTGTTCATTGTCCATGTTTCCGAGCCATACATTAATATAGGATATATATAGCATTTGATCATTCTCATTTTTAGCCTGTTTGTGATTTGTTTGAATGTCAGTAACTTTCTCATACTATTGAAATTATCTTTGGCCATTCCTATTCTCTTTTTAATTTCTATACAAGCTATAAGAAGCTATAACAAAGTCTAAGATCAGAAGTGTTACATGCATTCGAGATGTACATTAGTACAATTGCTATGCTACTGGGAAGTTGTTTGCAAAGTCTATCAGCTTCATATCATCATTATCAACTGTCGTGCCTGCCAGCGTAAACGATTCTATTTCTTCACAACTTTCTCTCATGCAGCTGATCAGTTATGACGCTGATCTGTAGTTGAACGACGGTCAGTCGCTGGACGCTGATGGAGATATTGCGAAGGAGATCGGAGCACCTATGGACATGTCCGGAGTGCAATGAAGATATTCCAAACTGAAACTGAAACTGAACAACGGAATCAAACCATCCGACGGCTTCATATACAATTAGAGAGAACCGATTCAGCGCAGCATAGAAGGCAATAGTAATCAATACGACATTAATGAATGTCAACAATGATTCTGATCCCTGCCATATGTAGCACTTCGTTAGTAATTCCCAAATCTCATTTGATATAATTGTAATAAATTCGTACAATCTGTTGTTTTTAAAATGGATGGCACAAAGAAAACTACAGCCACGTCATCTGTGAGTACATACCAGTTCCGAATATCTCAATTCAAATGTGTATGTATAAATTCAGTCAAACTGTCAATCAAAGTTGAAAGTAAACAACTTATATTTAAGGCATTTGATAGAGTAAACAGGTGCAAACTAAGGAAGATCCTTGAAGAATATGGCGTCCAGGGACAACTATTAGGTAATATCATGGTCTTATATCAAGACAGCCAGAGTACAGTAAGAACAACAGAAGGAATGACCGTCTGGTTCTCCATTACCCGGTGTTAGACAAGGTTGTGTCCTCTCACCACTACTCTTTTATTGCATATATGGATAAAATAACTCAAGAGTCAAATTCAGATAATGATGAAATAAATGAAAATGCTGTTTGCAGATGATCAGTGCCTGATACATCAAAATGAACAAGATCTACAACATCATATTGTCACCTTGAACAAAAATTGTGTAAAATATGACATGAAAATCAACAACACTAAAACAGAAATAATGAATATGGGAAGAAAACATAATAATCTAGACATCCATGTCAATGGCACTAAAATAAACCAAGTGAAAGAATTCAAATACTTAGGAAGCATATTCACAGAAGACAGAAAACTGGATAGAGAGATAGAGGCTAGAGTGCAAAAAGCAAATGCTGTAACCTACCAGCTAGCCCCACTGTTAAGGCACCCAAAATTTCACAGGCAGCTAAGCAACAGATGATCAACAGCATTTTTATACCTACTTTGTGTTACCAGAACCAAACATGGACATTGAGCAAAGCGCAGTCACAAAAAATAACTACGTGTGAAATGCGTTGCCTGCGAAAAGTTACCAACAACACAAGAAAAGACAAAATCACTAACATCAGCATAAGAAAGAAAGTTGGCACAAAACCGTTCTTGAATTACATAGAAAAACAAAGAATGAAGTGGCTTGGCCACTTAATAAGAATGCATCCAAACTCCACAGTATACAGAGTCTTCTACAACAGAACATCGGGAAAGAAGGCAAGAGAAGACCACGGAAAAGATGGTTAGATGTCGTAGCAGAATCCTGTGAAAGAGCAAAGATAACAATCACACAAGCCACCAAAACAGCGCAAGACAAAAACAGAAAACCACGACACTGGGCAACAACCCGGTAGCAGTGTGACAACAAAAGAAGAAGAAGTAAACTGTAATTTACTTAGTGAACTCGGATACCGCTGCCGCAATCTTATAAAGTAAATGTAACTAATGAGTTCCGCAAACAAGTAGATCTGTTCTTTGATGCAGCCAATGTCTGTCCTGAATGACTGATGTGGATTCACTAATCTGAGATATCTTTCCAGAGATAACGGCTCCTTACCTGGGATACCCAACTGCAGTAACCACCTACCTATATATCAATATAATATATATCCCATCTGAGTATGAGCCTTTACAGCTCATGGCATTGAACATCACACTGAGTGTTCTAGAGTCTCCTGGGTAGAAAAAAGAACAATAGAAACACTCTTCTCGGCTACATAGAAAAGAGTTAAAACTCGAAATTTCTTGGGGTTGTTCACAAACACAATAGCACTGTTAATAGCTCAGTGGAAATCAACTAAATTGGGATTTGAACCACTGTTCACTGGTACATAAATCCAGTTTATTGAGTTTACACAGCTGCTGTTTGAGTTGTTGCCACTGAGCTATGCTGATGCTTCTGTTATTTTGTGACTGTCCGAAGTACACATGTATACAGTTCACAATGCAGGCTGTTATGTATCACTCCAGTGTACAGAGTAGCAGACTGAGACTGCCATGAAAAAAACAGTGATGAGTATGAGGCAAAACAGTTTTAGCGAAAACTAGGAAGTTATATTTTTCAGACTGTTACTGAACATAGAATAGAAGTAAATATATCATTGAGCTTGGTATATTATGATTTTGAGGTGGACTGCATTAAAACTGAGAGCAAATGATTTCTCATCCCTGATAAAGACGGTTGGTTAAAAACGTCAAATTTGTCTTGTTACTGTACATATGTAAAACTGATTTCATTTTTATGTTTTTCATTCACAGTTCAGTAGGATCAGTTGTATCTCTCTCTCCTCTCTCTTGTGCTTTTTTTAAAAACCCTGGCTGGGGCATATGTCCTCAACCAATACTTTCTGTCTTTAGCTATCTCTTGCAGCTATTTCCATGTCTTCTTCGTAATGTCCCTGTATTTTACTTGTTCATGGTTGATTGCATTATGTAGCTAAAGTTATCTACCAGCTCATGTAGCCAACCCTACCTTAGTCGTCTCTTATGGCATGCCTTATAGATCACAGTGTCACTATTCTTTCCTTCTTTTGCAGCCCGGCAACACACGCGTGTACTTCTCCTTAGTCATTTCTTACGACAGGGATGGTAAGCTTCAGTGTCACTATTTTTTTGGGTTTCTGGCAACATTAATTAAATAATTGTTATCATATTTTCCCCAGATGGTGGAACTTAAAGCTGAGTTGTTTCGTAAACAAGAAGAATTCAAGCGACAGAAAGCAGCAGGTTCTAGTTTCATAAAAGGAGCAAAAATTGAAAAGGTGCAGTGAATTATGTAATTTAAAAATTCTAAGTGCTTTCTTTAGGTGAATCTGATTTCATTAATTCTGTGAGGTGTTTAGTGGGGATGTTTGGGTATTATCTCATGAAAAGTTACAGTTATATTCATATCACAGATAGACATCATCCTACTTGGTCTGCATCTCCTCAGCTAGCTTTACACATTTGTGTTTTTATAATAAAATTCTAAATGAAAATATTAAGTCGAATATACAATTTCTTAAATTTTTACAGAGTACCAAAGGTAGTATATGGAGCAGACAGAATGCAGGTGTATTAGCAAGGGCAGCGAAAGATAATGAGACTGCAACCAGAGATGATGATGAAGATTTGCACTCTAAATCTATGTGAGTGTACATTCAAATTGTTCTTTAATGCTGTAATCATTTCTCTAGATGATAAGAAGATGACATCCTGTTTGTGGGGGACGGGGTGTGATTTATGTATAGGTTACTGTATTTTATATGATATGCCTGAAGCAGATTTGTCACGCTTCATAAATTTCATTAATGTTTTCACCTGTTATTCGATTTACCTCTCACATCTCCACTTCTTTTGTCAACTTTCTTGACATCACTGTCACTATAAACCTATCCACCATCACAGATCAGTAATTATAAGCCTACTGATGCACATAGTTTTCTCTTTATACCTCTCCCCATACCCAGGCTTGTCATGATTCTTTGCCATTCTCCCAACTCTTGGGCCTGTGTAGCGAGAACAGTGATTTTCTTGATAGATCTCGCGAGATGCTTGATTTCTTCCGCAGTCACCTATACCTGAAGACGGTGCTTGTATCTGTTACGCTTTGAGTTCAGAAAATTTTCTCCAGGAGGCCCTTACCAACCAGCATAGGACTTCCAGCTCTGACAGGTGAAACTTATCATAACTTTCCATCCTCATAGTTCACTGGTGAAAAAAGTTTTATTCCATCATCTATCTATTCTAAAGTCGGATCCTGAGACACGTTCAGTTTTCCAAAACTATCCTCTGATGGCTTACAGACGGGACAGAAGTCTTAAAGATATGTTGGTACACAATCACCTTAAATCTAATATCCAGAGTCATTTTGGCACCGTCAAGTGTGGCCGTTGACGGTGTCATACATGTGCGTATGTGATACACACCCGTACTTTATCTTTTCCTAAAGCCATGTTTGTTATTGAAGATGGTTTTACATGCGAGTCCCCAATATAATCTACACCATCACTTGGAAACGGTGTGACACTGCATATATCAGCGAAACAGCAAAATGCTTAATGACAGTTTCAGCCAACTCTTGCATGATATACGCCAATGCTCTGTGACCCCTGTAGTCACTCATTTCAATGGAACTGTTCATTTGGGAGCTCGCGATGTAGGCCTGTTGATAAAGGCCTTTTTATCGAAACGTTGCTGTGTAATGTTGTATTTTGTAAAACTCCAGAACTTTGTTATTACGTGTTTCGCTACTGTGCTGTCAGCAGATTTAGCATCCAGGGCTTGTATAGCTGACAGTGAGTCTGTAAGAAAGACCATCTTGCCTGCTAGTGCTTGCAGCTTGTTCATGTGCTGTGCTGCCATCAGAAGGGCTGAGAGTTCTGCTTTTTAGGTGGAACATATTCATCCAGGGAAAGTTGCCAGAAACACAGTAATGGCACCTGTGTGTTGAATATAAACTTCTGCTCCACTATTAATAGTTGCCTCCATTTCTGATCCATCTATGTAAATTCTTGTCCAGTTGTCTACTGGAAACAATGTAATGGAGATGTTTCAGTGTAGATGCTTTCTTAACTAGATTATGCTCTGCATCATTGCGTCACAATTTATGAACAAAGGTTGAGAAATTTTTTGTTACTCATTTTGGTTCCCAGCGATCAATAAGTAATTCTTCTGGTATTTGAGTTAGGATTTAATAGTTCCAAGTATGACTTTCCTATTTCTTTTGCTTGGTAGTTTATTTGTGTGCGCTTTAGTCTGTTTTGGTTTTAGCTGCCATTTTCTATGTAGTGGATGGTGAGGCATTATTTTGATCCTTTAAGCGTGTAGAATCACTTTTTTCCTTCTGTCTTCCTAAGGCTGGATGTTGACTGCCTTTTCCATTTCTGCAATTGGTGTAGATTTCATAGCTTTCAGAATAGTGTGCAGACATCTATTTAGGTTGGTTTTTTTTTAGTATCAGTTTGTTTGAGTGAGCTGTTGATGTCCATGATGATGATGCATATTCCAGGGTTGGTCTGTACCAGTGTATACCTGACCCAGGATTCGGCTATCGGCTTCCCAGGTGGTGCCAGCCAGCATCTACATCACGTTTTGTTTCCTCATAGACTTTCTATTTATTTCCATTATCGCCTGAGTGGTTACCGGCCCAAATTTGGGGTGTAAAGAATCGAACCACTGTTACCTGCCACGTATGTCGTAAGAGGCGACTAAGGAGGTTTGGCTGAAATCGGATGCATGTGTCCTAAACGTGTAGAAGTCTATGCGTTTAGGGGCCTACCAAACCAATGTGCAACGTATACACGTTCTTGGCAAAGATCAAACATTGCAAAGAGTGATTAAAATTGGTTGTAAAGAACGAACGCAAAGAAGAAGACGAAGATTTCCATTATGTGGTGTTTCCACATCAGACGGCTGCCAACTTCAACCCCTAAAAAGATTGGAGTCTGAGAGCATTGAACAGTATTGTTGTTAAACTTAAAATGTTCTTATTTCGTTGACAGAGGAGTGTTGCTACATTTTTGTTCCAGTTTATAGAGATTTACGTTAAGAGAAACACGCGCACACACAGAAACCGTCACAGTAACACACATGCCAAAGGACTGTCTGTAAAGACTAAAAAAGGCTATACATACTTACACACACACACACATAATTTTTTAAAAATTGTATGCAATAAAATTACTGTGAGACACAACTGTCGTGATAATATGACCTTTTACAATTATTACTGACATGTTTATATCATATGCTTCTACAAATGACTTTGAAAAATGAGGGTTTCTCTTTTACAATCCACAGAAGAGCTCTTGAGGAAAAGGCAAAACTGTATGATAAAATATGTAATAGTTCAACTATACCAGGTACATTTTAGTGTCTGTTTCAATATTTTGAACTCCCATTTTCACCCTTAAATACTTCACGTTTATATTATTCAGCTTGGACCACAGAAATAATAGAGATATTGTATGAGTCTGTTCTATAAATCACTTCTTATCCTGACGCTGTACGGTCATGATTAGAAGAACAAGAAGAACTATATCTAAATCAGTGGTGCTTGACCAAAAGTCTCAGGATATCTAATATCAGAAATGAGATATTTGAGAAAGGTTGTTCAACAAATGAGATAAGATATAGTTGCAACCAGACAGTTACATCTTGGTTTGTCTTAGAGCTCAATCATGACAGACCATAGTGTAACAGTCCCAATTATGATGGTTTTATAAACAGTCCTGTGGACATCTGTTGCTTAGCGGTAATGAGCTTGATCACAACCCAAGAGTACATGGTTCAAACTCCACTGCAGGCAGTTTGGAAGCAACTTTGTACCCATGGATTTTTACAAATAGTAAAAATAGACCTCACCATTCAGAAAGCAATGACAAACTACTGAATGTATAAGTGATGTCTAAAAAATTGACGACTTGTTTACTGTGGTTGATGGGGACATCCTGTAAAGGATATGCCACAGTTCTCATTGTCAGTAAACTGTCCAGAAAATGAGGTGGAGGATAACAAATGTTACAAACTAGAGCACAACAACATTATTAAACTAAGCGGTAACAAGCAGACCAATATCTTCAGTCTGTGAACGGGACATTGCAATCTTAGTGCACACCTCCATCGATTTGGTATCAGGAACCTGGCTTCCTCTATTCATGGAGCACCAAAAACAGTCACCAGAGCACATTCTGTAGGACTGTCCCAGTTTTGTCATTGTGAGAACATAAATAGTCAAATAACAGAAGTTGATTTCAGAAGAAGAAGGTGATAGTTTAGTCAACTCTGTAGAGTGAAAGAGAACGGACTCCCATGACAAGTATAGCTACAGTGAGATAGAAGGATAAGTTTGAACAGTCTATGGACAGATTCTTGGTCTGAAACCAATCCGGAAGATAGCCAATAGCATCGCATGCCATTCTCTCTAGACGATCTCTACACGCCAGGTAGATAAGAAGTGACTAAGCAGGTACATAGTTATTGCTACTAATAATTTTCATTTGAAAGTTAATCGCCTGTGTGGTGTTGGGACCCACAAGAGAAGCAAAGAATAGTACCACTGCTACCTACAGAGCATGTTGAAAGGGGTGACTGATGTAGGAGGACCTAGGAAGCTCCCCTAGTAAATAAAAATCGTAAAATCGGATGTGCTGGCCTACTTATAGGTGCATAACTGGCATAAGCTACAATTGCTCTTAGGCTCAGATCACATACAAATCACACAGAATGGTTAACAAGTGGTCGATATGGAGCGTTAGAAGAAGAAGAAGAATTTGAAAATTAATTTGAAAAAATGAAAAGGCTTATAAATTAGCTGGAACAGCATGCATTGAAAGTCGTAAAACTGTGGATAGGACAGACATTATACATTTTCTTTGTTTCACATACATGGAAAGAGAATCAGAGACAATTGAAAAACCTGATTGAAATTTGAGTTAAGCACAGACAAGCACTAGAGTGCTGGCTGCAGAGTAGAGAGGGAAGATATGCTAACTAACATCACTTAGGTACAGGGAGAGTGGAAACATTGAGATGGCTGCTGCATTGGAGGAAAGAGCATGTCTGAACCTGCCCAATATAGAAGGATATTGACCAGAAGAACTGACCTGAATTAATTCTCATTATTTCATTCTCATTATTTGTATAATACAGATGAAGATGGCAGTGACTACTACCTTGTTGATTTTCAAAAGAAAGCAATTGATGCTATTGTGGAAGATCGAGAGACAAAGCGAAGAAAAGAAGAGGATGAGAAGGAAGAAGAAGCAGAAAGACGTGCTCTTGCTGCTGAAATACCAGAGCCAGTTGATCCTGATGAGGAGTGGTAAATTTTATTTGTCTTTGTGTGTCACAGTTTCATATTTTGTATATTTTTTCTATGATTCCTCAATGTCTCTGAAATTTTCTGCATCTGTTACAAGTTGGTTTGTGTTCTGTGGGTTTTTTACCCATTGTTAGAGCTTATCACAACTCTTACTCACTTCATGCTTCCATCATCAGACAAGGCTGAACAAACACCTACACAGGCTACAATTGTCCCCATCCCCTCTGTGTCCCTTTGGCACCGCTGATTAAACCACAGAACGTGTCCTCTAAGACTATCCTCCCTAGAAAGGAATGCTGGCCTACAACTCAAGACTACATTTAAAACTACATGGCTCCAGAAAATGAGCTCCCGACAACAGTCGACTTCATCATAAGAACATGTCTAATGGTATAATCATCAAAATAGTGATCACAAAGAGAAAGAAGCTTCCATAATTGGCTATAGGGTGTATTTCATCAATCCCACCTGTTGCATTACACCATCTTGCTAAGAAATTGACTTATATTGCTGCTGACATTCCATGTCTGAAGGACTGCTATCTACTCACCACAATGATCAATCCTTATTGGGAAAAGTCATCCTGTTTGCCAAGTATTTATTTTGAAGGAAATTTGTATTCTTACTTTCTTTTCTCTAATCCTGTTTTGTGTCACAGCGCCAGGAAAAGAAAGAGATTTCTAGAACAGACTTTTGTGTGTGCTTCATAAATAGTGATTTTCACTGTCTTTGTTTTTTTAGTGGTCCAACTTTTGTGTAGACAGCCTTTTGCTTTGTATCCAATGTATTAGAGTAGCATTGCTTTTTGAGGTGCACTGTCTGTTGGTAATCTGCATATGTGACCAAACCATTTAATTTGTTTTCTATTGATGAAGTTCAGTACTGATGGTGTGCCCACTTTTCTCCTGATGTCTTCATTTCTAAACCGTCTCTTTGTGATATTCCCAGCATTCTGTGTAGACACTTCATCTCTGTCATGATGAATGAAATTTGTAAAACAAAATACCACAGATGTACACATTTAGTACCAGCAGTATGACTGCGTATTGCAGACACATCTATTGAAGATCTGCTTAACATATGGTAGCATATGGTAAGTCTTCCTTTATGAACAAGTTGTTAATCTAATGCTAATTACTACCTCTATCAGAGTTGAAATATGAAAGTTTGAAAGCAAGTAAAAAATAACAGCAATAAAATACTGATAAAATCTGTCTTCTTTATGTAATCATGACTGATTGATTGATAGGGCCATCATCATTGCAATTCGGTGAGTAATCATGTGTGCTCTGATCTCTTTCTTACACAGGAGGATCTAGACTGCAGTGCACAAACTCCATAGCACCAGCGAGGGTCCCCGCTGTAATTTTGAAGATGGTGAAGATATTTTTGTAGGAATTTTATTTTTAATTTATAATGAATTTTGCCTGGGCAGCGGCTTTCCAGCCTGCTCTTCTCGATTTTAAACTGCCAAGGATTCTTTTACGTGCTCAAATTGAACACAGGACTCGCCGGAGTAGTTACCGGGCCCAAATTTGGGGTATAAAGAATAGAACCACTGTTACCTGACGCATGTCGTAAGAGGCGACTAAGGAGGTTTGGCTGAAATTGGATGCACATGTCCTAAATGTCTAGAATATGCGTTTAGGGGCCTACCAAACCAATGTGCAACAGATACACGTTCTTGGCAAAGATCACACATACCACAAAGAGGATTAAAATTGATCGTAAAGAATGAACACAAGAAGAAGAAGAACACAGTACCTACATTTTATCGTCCGTCTCCGATAGGACTAGGAACTCGATCTCACATACACTGAGATCGGGCTCTCTGGGAAAATATCCAGATGGCTCCACGAGGTAGTAAACCTGGTACTTTTGGCACAAGAGATGAACACTTAACTTCTACACCACAGAGACCACCGAAATGTCATCAGTTACTAGTTAAGAAATCTGCATCAGATTTATTTTATCTCTATCCAGGATTGATTTTAAAGACTCTTTATAACATATTAAAGACACCGAAATGTCGTCAGTTACTAGTTAATAAATCTTTATCAGATTTATTTTATCTCTATCCAGGATTGATTTTAAAGACTCTTTATAACATATTAAAGACACCAAAATGTACGTCAGTTACTAGTTAAATCTATCAGTTTTTTATCTCTTTCCGATTGATTTTAAAGACTCTTATAACATATTAAAGACACTGAATTGTGGCATTTCTGTTAAGAAATCTTTATCCAGTTTATTTTGCTCATCCAGGATTGATTTTAAGAGATCTTATAACATATTAAAGATACCGAAATGTCGTCAGTTACTAGTTAAGAAATCTTTATCAGATTTATTTATCTCTTCCAGGATTGATTTTAAAGACTCTTTATGACATATTAAAGACACCAAAATGTCGTCAGTTACTAGTTAAGAAATCTTTATCAGATTTATTTTATCTCTTTCCAGGATTGATTTTAAAGACTCTTTATGACATATTAAAGACACCGAAATGTCGTCAGTTACTAGTTAATAAATCTTTATCAGATTTATTTTATCTCTATCCAGGATTGATTTTAAAGACTCTTTTGGTCGAGATCGACGATGCATGAAGAAAGATCTAGCTCAGCTGATGAAACAGGACAGGGACCTGGCATTGTAAGATATTTGCCCTTTTTTTTATATTTCTTCTTCTTAAACGCTCCAAATCGACCACTTGTTAACCACACTGTGTGATTTATTTTGTGATTTGAGTTGTGCCAGGTATGCACCTAGAAGTGAGCCAGCACATCCAATTTCTGCAATGCTTTTCCTAGTTACTAGAGTAGCTTCCTAGGTCCTACATCAGTCGCCTCTTACATCATGCCTTGTAGGTCACAGTGGTGCTATTCTTTGCTTCCCTTGCAGGCCCCTTCAACACATAGGTGTTTTTTAAATTTGACATTTTTTTTATGTACAAAGTTGACTTTTTTTTTTTAAGTATATAATACTGTTCCTTGTATTTTGAGAAAAGTGCTGGCAGACTACAGAAAGGAGCCCTTGTCTTAAACTATTTAGAGAAACACTAACATAACAACATCTGGACTCATACCTTCACAGTTTGGTCTATATCAAAGCATGTCGTAAGAGGCGACTGATGTAGGACCTAGGAATCTACCCTAGTAAATAAAAAGCATCGCATGAATCAGATGTGCTAGTGTACTTGTAGGCGCATAACTGGCACAATGTATAATCGCTCTTAGGCTCAGATCACATACAATTCACACAGAGTGGTTAACAAGTGGTCAAGATGGAGCGTTTGAAGAATAAGAAATACAATTGAGAATGGATTGGATAGATTTTTCTTAACCTACATATAGGGTACACAGAAATGACTGACATTTTCAGCAAGAAAATTCTCCAGTAACATCAGGGAAGAAGTACATTCATTGAAAGCTGCAGCAGCAAACCTAGGGACACCCACAGAAAGAGATATAATGTTGTTTTACTTCATGGATTTGCTATTACTATTTGACAGGATTCTGTTATGCCATCTAACCATCTTTTTGTGGTCTTTCTCTTGCCTTCTTTCCTGATGTTCTGTCATCATTTACTAACATTTCTAATAACACTGATGATATTTGTTTCACTTTAAGAGAACAGTCCAGAAAAAAGAAGACGACAGTGGAAGATATTGATAACAACAGTACTGAACTGCCTAGCCTGATGTCCTCTGACATGCATAGAGAGATCATGAGACAAAAATGGGAGAATGAGATGAAAGAACTTGAAGAGAAAGGCCAGAAGGAGATCCATTACTCTAACGTTCAATTTGATGGTCAGTGTTCTGTAAATTTGTCATGTTATAAGTTACAATGCTTTATATTTGTTTCAGTAAAAGCACGAGTATGTCCACCGAGATAGTAAAGTCTCAACCCAAAATTACCATAAATATTGAAGACGTATAAAAAATGTTTCTAATATTCTCGTTTCTCAGGCGAGATAAAGTGAGAAACGAGAATATCAGAAGCATCATTGGTACTATACCATGCATACACCGAGAAGCAAAGAATCAAGTGGTTCAGCCATCTAATGAGAATGGAACCACATTTACTACCATCACGTGCCTACAATAATCGACACTTAGGCGCAGAGCACGAGGCAGGCCAAGAGCACGATGGATAGATAACATCTCAGAGCCCCTGCGAAAGCATGGACTGACACCGTCAAGCGCAACACACCTGGCACAAGATAGAAACTAACTCTTCCCACGACGCTTCACGGCAAATGTGGTTAAGATAAGATAAAAAATGTTAATATCTTGGATTTGTAATTAACAACAATTGAGTTTGTATAAAATAAATCAGATGGAGACTATAGCGCCATAGCAAAGTCAATAACATGCTTTGCTAGTAACCACACACCATACTAATTCCAAGGCTCAAGGCTAACTTGGCCCAACAACAACAGATATTACAAGTACGTCAGAAGTCAGAGTAAGGCTTGTCTGAATGGCAAGGGACACTGATGATACAGTAAGCAAGCCTTCATGCAAAACTCAGGGGGACCATATTAGGCGCCTTGACTGTGCTTGAATTCATAGCAGGCAAGGGGGGACTATCCGTGGCATTTCAGAGGGTGATTAGTATGAAGAAACTATCGCATAACACATGCAAGGAAACTAAAGTAAAACCTCTGAGGACATACATTTTCTGGTGGTAACATGGATGTGAATCATGGTCCATTACACAAGCATTAAAGAACAAAACTGATTCTTTTGAAACAAAGTGCTGCAGAAAGATTCTTAGAATGCTCTGGACAGAGAAGAGAAAAAAATATATAAGAACTACAAGACCTGAGCATCAAGGAACATTGGCTCATAAACAACATGTCCCGGAAACTGAAATATTTTGTTTACATTGAACGTCAGAGGGGTTTAGAGAGAGCAGTAATGGAGGGCATGGTTCCTGGAAAACAAGGCAGGGAATGATCAAGAAGATGGTGACAACAGGACATTAAATAAACCTTAAACATGATGTTGGAGGAGGCAGGAGAACGTACTAGAGATCGAATATCTTTCAGGCTGGCTGTGATGAGAGTGACATTCTGCAAATGACACACTACATGTTGATGAGGAGCAAGATAACGTCATGACAGTTTATCTTTTTGTAGGAAACCTGCACCAAATTATTTATATGCTTTTACAACATTGATTTCTGTAGATGTTATTTTATGTAGTAAGGTTGCCAGTTTCAGGCACAATCTGTATACAGTAACTGATCCAAATTAGATCATGTCTTTCAGAGTTTGAGAAAGGAAAGCTATGTTAGCAAAGAAGAAAAATGGTCTTCTGCACTTACTGCACTACTTACTGCTTTAGATGGTAGTCATTAAGACAGGCTAGTTTTGTTTTATCACTACCCTATCAACTCCTGCAATATCACTGAAACCATATTTTAACATACTTCTCTTAAAGGGTCTAAAGCTGATGGATTGACTTCAATACACCAGGTTTTTACTCATATGGCTCTGTCCATCTCTGCAGAAATGGCACCCCAACTGCAGAGCGTATTGCAAAAAGAACAGCAACAATTCTAAGGGTCTCTGGAAAAAATGCACCCGTTAACAGAATGGTGTGGCCCGGATTCAAAACCACAACCTTCAGTATGCAAGGCAATGACTTAGCCACAGAGACCCCCATGCTACTCTTGTTTCATTGAAAATGTCAGCCAGTCAAGAGTGAGGAAATCTGCTTCATAGGCAACAGCAAATATCTTTAAAACTCTACCCAGGCTTGTATGTTGGAGAATAACAAGAAACAGCTTGCTAGACACAGTTGAGGCAAACACCTTGGTTCTCCCTTCTGGGACAGATGAGACCAACATTCTATTGTCAAAAGATTATATATTACATGTTCAAATTTGGATTTTCAACTGTTTTGTTTTTCATTCTTCTCTAGAAATACGCAACCATGGTGTTGGTTTCTTCAGATCAGTTATCTCAAAGATCATGAAGAAATAAATATCCAACTATGGCAAGATCTCAAAATATGAGAAGAATTTCGAGAGTTATTTATTATTTTTTTTAATATAATAGCTCATAAACACTATTCAAGATGTATAAAATTTGTTCTTATTTGTAGAATTTTTAGCCAATTTTCTTTGATTTTAGTTCAAATCAAGTGGATAGAACTATTTGTTCTCTTCTCGTCACACTGATATACTGTGAGACTCTACAGCTGAAATAGGTTATTTCAAAGCACATATGTTTTCTCACTGCCTTGTTAAATGTTCTTTACCTCAACCTTTATGTTGCCTACTAGGAATATACATGCTGTTAGTATTCTTGATCTCATTGTTTTCTTTATCAGTTCCATTCCATATTATTTTAATTGAATAATTTTCTATAAGGCCATGTTTGATTAAAACGAGCTCTATTTGTACAGTTGCGACTATTCTAAGAATTATTTTTTATATTGAGACGGTATACAAGAAATGTTTACTGTTCCAACAAGTTTTAGTGTGAAAATAATTTCTGCAGACAGTGGATGAACGTATCCGTAAACAACGTGTAAAAGACAAAAGACAAGCCATGATGGAAGCAAGACTTGCCAAGGTCAGACAGCAGAAATCTCAAAGAACCAGCACTAGAAAGTAGGTTCAATATTTTATGTAAATGTGTCATAATTGTCATTTAAAAAAACCTTTTGAATAGAGTCGTCTTGATTAGAAAGTTCGCTGGGGGCTATTTTTAGATCTGGATTAAAAGTTGCTTATCCTTACTGTTGCCACACAATGTGCAGATGGACATTTTTTTAAACCTGTTGTAAGAAAAAAACTTGGCCATATCAGATTTTGTACCAGAATCCTTAAGACTAAGAGACCAGTATCTAAATCAATCATTCCAAAGCTTCTCTAACAGTTGAACAAGTTCTAGAAGTTGCTGCTTACTTTTGACTTACAGTACTGTTCATTTATTATTGGTATATTATCATTATTCCAGTCATTATTACAACAAATATTCTTAGTGATGTATTTATAATGTGAAGGACAGTATTACAAAGTGTACATCTGTTGATCATATCTCATATCTGTAGCATGTCTTTGCAATATAAGGAAGACTGCAGTAAAACTATGTAGCAATGGTGAAACATAAAAACAAAGTACTGTAGTTTTACAATAATAATACACAGCAAAGTTTCGACAAAAAAGCCTTTATCAAGCAAAGGATACAAGAGAAGTGACGTAATTCACTTCTCACACATGTAGAGTCAAACAATAAGTTCCTAACGGCCTTAAAATGAAAATTAGGGCCATTTGCAACTTATTGTTTGATTCTGTATGTTGTGTGAGAAGTGAATTTCTTTGCTCTCTTGTATCCTTTGCTTGATAAAGGCTTTTGATCGAAATGTTGCTGTGTATTGTTATTGTAAAACTACAGTACTTTGTTTTTGTGTGTTTTGCCATGTCTTTGCAGAATGCCGCTCTCTCCATAACCTTGAGGTCTAGCCAATTCTCCTGCCTTCTCCATTTCTGTGTTTCCTGAACTTTTGCCACTGTCATCTTGGTCATCCCCAGTCTTATCATCCAGAAACCATATCCTTCATTATTGCTCTCTCTAATCCAGAGATGTTTAATGTGACCCAAATATGTTAGTTTTTGAGACAACATGATATTGTTAAGGAGCTAATGTTCTTCAATGTTTAGTTCTTGTAGGATACCTATATTTTTCCTCTTCTTTGTCCAAGCCATTCTAAAATTTATCTGGACCATTTTGTTTCAGAGGGGCGGATTTAGAGGGGACAGAGAGAGAAGTTTCAACGATTTAGGGGCCCGAGAGAGAGAGTTTCAAGCGATTTAGGGGACAGAGAGAGAGTTTCAAACGATTTAGGGGACAGAGAGAGAGAGAGAGAGAGTTTCAAACGATTTAGGGGACCGAGAGAGAGTTTCAAAGCGATTTAGGGGACAAAAGAGAGAGTTTCATACGATTTGATTTTCTTTTTTTAATGCTTGTGTCAGGGTCCATAATTCATATACATTTGTTCTTCTTTTGTCATCTCACTGCTACCGGTTTGTTGCCCAGTGTCATGGTTTTCTGTTGTTGGCTTGGGTAATAATTATTTTTGCTCTTTGACAGGATTCTGCTATGCCATCTAGCCATCTTTTTCGTGGTCGTCTTCTCGCCTTCTTTCCTGATGTTCTGTTGTAGAAGCCTGTATACTGGAGTTTGGATGTATTCTTATTAAGCTGCCAAACCACTTCATTCTTTGTTTTTCAATGTAATTCAAGCAAGGTTCTGTGCCAACTTTATTTCTTTTGCTGATGTTGGTGGCTGTCTTGTCTGGTGTTGCCAGAATCATCAGCATAGCATTTTCAGCCATTTTGGGACATGGATTATTGTTGCCACCAAACAATTTGGAGCTTTCACTCTGTATTTTCCTTTCCAGGGAGCAAAAATTGTTCTCTGAAAATGTTCTGGTTTTTTTTCCAGTTAAATTAGAAACTGAAAATGATGGTGAGACTGTTGGACCAAAGCTTAGTGAAGCATTACTCCCTCCCAGCACAGAGGACATCATCAAGAAAGAAGAAATGGATAAGCAGGCAGAGGAAAAGAGAAAGGCACATGTCAGGGATTGGGATAAAGACAAACAAAAAGGTAAATCACGCTGCATATCTTACTTGCATTAGCTACCATCAACATATCATGCGAGAATTATATGATTGATTTTTAGGGCTGTTAGAGATTTATTGTCTGACTATATATGTTATATTTGATGTATATGAAGTCTGAATTTCTTTACTTCTGTTGTATCCTTTGCTTGATAGAGGTCTTTTGATCGAAACGTTGCTGTATATTGTTTTTGTACTTTGTAAAACTACAGTACTTTGTTTTTATGTTTTTCACCATTGCTACAATTTTACTACAGTCTTCTCTTATATTATTGAATTATACCAAAAAGCACAGGATAATCATCAAGTGCATTGCTGGGTGGCATAGGCAATCATAGATGGTAGCATGACCAACCATTCTCAATGTTATCATTACTCTTGGAAGAGAATGTAGAGATTGGGGCAACATGAAGGCTGATCTCGCAGTTAAGCAGCTGATAGAAGATAATGTAAGGGATGATGATGTTGTTGTATATACCGATGGGTCGGTTCAACGTGGTGAGAATCCGGCTGGGGTTTCTTGGCTAATGCGCATGGTAGGGTTGTTGCAGAGCGAAGTGGGGCATACAGGACAACTACTTCTAGTATGAGGATGGAGGTTGAGGCCGTTACTGCTGCCCTCCATTGGATCTCTGGGACTTCATTTACTGGGGCAGTTGTTGTATCTGTTGTCAATGCTTCACAAGATCCAGAAGGGCAGGTTTCGGTATGAGTGGATGTCGTCTATAGAAGTTTCTAACCTCCAGCGGCTTACGTGGATATACTGTCCTGGGCATGCGGGTGTTTACGGTAATGAGAGAGCGGACAGGCTTGCATCAACAGCATTGATTGTTGGGGAGTTGAAGATGGATAAGGGGATATTCTTCGGTCTCTTCGTGACTATCTGTTGGATGAAGACACTAAAATTGATGTTGAATCGATCAAGCGATTTAAGCAGTTTGGAGTTACCCGTTGTTCAAGTCGAACTGGATGCCTGAGAGGCAGAGTGAGAGGTGTGTTTAATCAGCGCGCCACAGGAACCATCAGTATGCATACTCTTCGATATCTGTTGGGGAGACTGAGCACCTATGGGTCTGCCCGAGTGCAATGACATCAGTTTAGTAACCAATAAGCAATCATAGATCTCCACTAATGTCTGTCCTGAGTAACGACTATCAATTCAGATGGTGACATTTTTCCGTGCCATGAAGTTATAAACTGTTCAGAATTTTCTTTTTTTTCATCCCTCCATTGATTTTGTCAATTGTCACCCTCTCTCTCTCTTGTGCCTTTTTAATCCCTGTTGAGGCACAGGTCGTCAACAAACTCATGCCAAGTCTTCCTAATTTTAACTATCTCTTGCATCTCCTTCCATGTCTTATTTGACTTGTTCATGGCTGGTTGGATTTTGTAGCTTAAGTTTTCTACCTGATGGAGTAGCCAACCCCTAGTACCTTTGTCACCTCTTACCTTGTAGGTTACAGTGTCACTATTCTTCACTTCTCTTGCATGGTCAGACAACACACGGGTGTGTTCTTCCTTATTCACCACTTGCAACATGCATAGCTGGCTACAATTACTATTCTTTGCATCCTTTTGGGCCCGGCAACACAGGAGTCAATACCATTTAAGAAAAATATTCCTACCAAATTTTCAACATCCTCAAAATTACATCTGGGACCCTCGCCGGTGCTATAGAGTTCATACACTGTTGCTCGCCTGTGTGGTGCAGGGGCCCACAAGGAAGCAAAGAATAGTACCCTGCAACCTACAAGACATGTCGTAACAGGTGACTGATGTAGGACCTAGGGAAGCTACCGTAGTAAATAAAAACATAGCAGAAATCGGATGTGCTGGCCTACTTGTAAGTGCATAACTGGCACAACGTACAATCGCTCTTAGGCTCAGATCACATACAAATCGCACAGAGTGGTTAACAAGTGGTCGATATGGTGCGTTCAAGAAGTATACACTGCTGCTGAAATCTTGTGTAAGAAAGAGATTATAACATATTGGTTAATCACCAAAGTGCAGTGATGATGGTCCTATCAATCAATGATTCTGAAAAAGGTTAATAAAGTGGCTGTAGTTTTTATATTGTTCGATTGTGTATCATCTGACACTCCATTTTCATTTATTTCTCAGATCTTCCAATTAAAAGGAATTATATTGAATCAATGAGAGAGGAGAGAGAACAAGAATTTGCACCACCTTCTGCATACTTTGAAGAGTCTAAACGAAAACCTCACCAAGCTTTAGACAAATGTCGTGTACAGAAACCTCAAGCATTGTTGAAAACTACCAATACCACAAACTGTAGCAGTCAACAGTTATCTGTATCAAGTGAACCTGTACCTGAAGTTAAGACTGAGAACTGTAGCGATACATATAACTCAGAGACTTTACCATCAGGAGCTGCAACAATGCTTCATGAAACAGTTTCTTTAAGTACAACTCAAGAACAATATCAGAATAACATGAATACATATACTGGTAATGGTTGGAATGGGCTGCATTCAAGCAGATATCAACATTTTGAGCAGAATTTTTATGATCAGTCGTCCCATGGAAGCCAATATGACCAGAATCAACAACAGTTGGGGGGTAACCCTGGTTCGCAGCATCATAATGAATACCAACATTACTTTATACCACAACAGCAGCAGCAGTATTACCATCAGCAACAATTGTCCTCACAGTATATGCCTCATCTTTTTCAACACCAACAGTACAATTATACATATGGTAGCGGCAATCAGCAAATGAATGGAGAAACACTCACGAATACAGGTTTGTCTAACAATTTAGGTGCATCTGTCCTTGGTAGTACTGGAACTGCATCAGTAACAGAGACAACAAGTCATGTCATGAGTAATTCAAACTCAAAGTCAGAAACTGATTCTTCTACATGTGAACCTAAGAGACCAAAAATACCCAAGATGTTTATCATGGACACAAGATATGTAAAGAATGAAGATGTGCCATCAATGGAGGACATCACTCCAAATGCAGTGACAGCTATTCCATACACTCCTGGTAGTTTTACAGCTGCTAAACAGTCCAATGT
This sequence comes from Arion vulgaris, assembly GCA_020796225.1. NCBI lineage: Eukaryota > Metazoa > Mollusca > Gastropoda > Stylommatophora > Arionidae > Arion > Arion vulgaris. The sequence goes on along the minus strand of CM036762.1, from coordinate 34,998,171 downwards.
CCAGCAATATGAAGAAGCAGTAGCAGAATCCAGTATTAGGAATCAGATCTCAGGAGCTCCTCTTCTGTATACTGCAGAGCAGTTGAAGAATCAAGAACAACTTGCACATGATGATTCTGCTGATGAAGTATACAGTCAGCTAGCTACTGGACCGTTGGCTGATAAAAAGATTCATGATTTTCTGTCCAGCTTGCAGTCTGACAAAAATTAATAAATTTAATGACTTCCTCAAACTGATTTTTTTTCCTTACTGTGTATCATCATCAGGTGTGGTCTCCACATCGAAGGTTGGCTGCAATTCAACGAAGATTTCAATGAAGAAGATAAAGGGTATTCTCTATCTCGGTCGTGCAAGTTATGCATACTGATAGGTGCGGCAAGATGGGAAAACCATGAGAGAAAGCCCAGTAGATACATCAACCAAAACAGAACAGGAGTTATTAGTCTAACACACTGGAATACATGCTTGGGAGGGGATTGGAGCAATTATGGACATGTCTGATGAAAGATGATCCTCAAATGAACAATGTACACATTTTGAATTTTCTTTTAATGGAGATTTGTTGTTGTGGTTGTCCAATGTTTGTATTGGAGAGAGAGAAAAGTAAAGGCAGATATTTATTTTAATTTGTACATGTTGGTTATGTTATTGCTCATTAAAAGCTTATATCTGGTGTATTGTTGTCATATTTGCATACATTAGGCAGTATTTCTAAATTTATATTTATCTCCTGCTGAACAATGACTAACAAGGGCTCATAGACATTATGTCTCAGAAACTTAACTATTTTTGTCACATTAAACATCACAGTTGTTTAGGAAGAGCAGTGGTGACGGAGCCACCAAGATGTCTGGCAAAAGGAATTTGAGGAAGCCTTGAAAGTTTATGTTAAGCATCATTTTGTATATGACCTGAGTGGACGCTTTTCCACTTTGATCTGACTGTGGCATTAACAGTTATTCGAACTGCCTCATATGTTCTCCCTATATAATTATCTTGCAGATTCCCACCTTCTTTGGACAGCTTCAGTTTGGAATATCTTCATTGCACTCCAGACATGTCAAAAACTTCTCTGATTTCCATTGCAATATCTCCAACCGCATCCAGTGACTGACAGTACCAGTTCGATTTTGATTGATGAGCCTACTCATATACCTGTTATGCTGTTCTTTTCTGGTCACTCCAATCTTCAATCCCAGCTCTTGTTCTTCGGATAGTTTGTATGCCATACTACCCAACACAGAATATCTCACACAGAACACTATCATTTTAGGGATTGTTTATTTAGACTCTACTGACAAATGGGAACAATTATTACTATCCAAAGTAATTCATGTTAATGCATAAATTTGGATACATGATCAATACTCTTGCTTACTGTTTCTGTGGAGATTTAGTGGCTGGCAAAACAAAAACCGCTGCATATAATGACAGCAACAGACTTGATGAGTATACTTAAAGAGGGGGGGTGGGGTCTCTGTGGTTACGCTCTTTGCCTTGCGAGTCAAAGGTTGTGGGTTCGAATCCGGATGGTGCTGTTCACAAGTGCAGTTTTTCCCAGAGACCCCTAGGATTGTTGCTGGAGCTACTGAGTTCATGCTGTGTGCAATACTCTTGGCAGGTGGCATGCCATTTCTGCAGAGAGGGACCAAGCCATATGGGGTAAAACCCGGTACAATGAAGTCAATCCTTCGGCTTTGAAACACTTTTAAACTGAAAGATGAGGCAGGCATCACATTGAATGTATAATCAGCAGTCCTTCCTCAAGAAACTGTATTGGCTTTACATGCCTGGACAAGCAATGGTGACAGGAAATGAAAGGGTAGATCAATTAGCTGGAGAGGCATCCATTGCAAGTGGGAGAAGTATGGACATAGCTGACATCATAATTGCCCTGTTCCATATGTGCAAACAGAATCAGAGACTGAACCACCTGATTGAAATCAGGGTTAAGGTCGGACAATTACGCTTATGCCGTTTGCAAGTTACAGAGAGAAGATAAGTCAACCAACATCACTTTGGTGCAATGAGCATAGGAACTTTGAGAAGTCGGTTGCATCGGAGAACAGAACATGCATGAACTTGTCTAATGTGTGAGAATGTCAATCACAAAAACTGAACTAGATACATGTGCTGGCTTTTTTAAAAATTCCTCTTTTGTATCTGAAATTTTTTTTTATTTCTATCTAAAAAAAAGAATGATTCCAAAAACTAGAAGTGCAAATATATTTTATTAGAATGTCTTTATTCAATTTACTGTTTTGAAAGTGTTCCAACCTGTTCTTTGAAACTGAACTTTTTAGTGCAGAATCAACATTTGTTACAGCTTATTCTGGAAGAAAAACTGGTTCTCTTGTTTAAATACTGAGCCAAGAAAACCAAACCAGTCTTAGATTGCTGATGGTTAACAAACAAAGCAGATATGAGAACAGTAATATATACACTACACAGTAAAACCATATTTTTCCCCTCAGACTGCATATAATGCAATCCATCACCCAAGACTGCATATTAATGCAATAAGTCACCCAATGAATAATAGTTTACAAAATGAGGTTGATAAATGCAAGAAAGAAATCTGAAAACAAGACATTAGAATTCAGTTTATTTAATCCTAATTCGAAAATGTTGTGGTTTATGATACTGATGATTGCGATCATTAAGATTATTTGGATAATATCCTAATCAATGTGACAGTTTGTTATCTCGCCAAAATTTCATCACTATTATTTATCATTCAAGATCTTAACTAGAACATGTTATCAATTGTTATCTTTTATTCTGGCACTTTTTTACTTTCTATTTCACACTCCTTTCTTGTACAAAATAAAATGTCTTTTCTCAAATTAAATCTCAATCTTCATCTAAACTTGAAGGAAAAAAAGAACACTGAAGAATTTCAGTGGCCGTGAACATAATAATGGCCTAGAAATGTCAAGGTAAACATGACTCCAGAGCGGCCCTAGATGGCTAATCCAAAGACACTCACAATACAAAACATAGTCTTGTTTTCCCACCGAACTGTGCAGCTTCCTGAAATGTAATTAAATAAAGATAATTTATTTAGCAATTGTTGCATGTGTTTGGTGACAGTGTCAGAGAACACAATTAACATGTGCACATACTCTCCACACTAAACGTAACAACACAAAACTGATTGGATAATGACCACATCCTTCTTCATCGCTATTTTGTCAGTCATCCAATCACATCACCAACAGCTTCTATTATCTGTATGATTCGCTTCAGGTCATCCGGAGAACATCTCGAGTTCAGAAGTAGTGCAATCTCCATGGGCCATATTTTTATCCCTGTAGAACTAACTAATGCTGTGTGTTTTCATTACTTTTCAGTCACTGTAGCGATTCATTACTTAGAATCGTTAGTTTAGTTTAGTCGTCGGATCACCGTCATTGCACGTCGAACAAATTAGTCCATAAGTGCTCCGATCTCTCCTCAGTATGTCCATCAGCGTGTGGCGACTAACAACACCAGTTCTTTGTTGGTTTACAATTCTTCTTGTCTACCAGCATATCGTTCTTGTCGAGCCACACCACACTTAACTTTGAGTTCTTGCAGTCTGGTTAGTGTTGTGGATTCGCCATATTCGTGAATCATGTACACGCCTCTCTCCTTAGAATCGTTAGTTATTAGCACATAATCTGACTTGTGGCCTAAGATTATAGGAGCTTAGTAAGTAGACATACACCTGCTTTCTATGAAGATAGATACCAGTCCCACAACATGATATAAAATTTATACAATCTAAACAAGCATGTGCAAAATTTCAGAAAAGTCCACACCAAATTACATTGCTGAATTACTAATGGTGACTAATAAATCCAACTGATTAATCGATGACAATAAATAAAGAAATGATTTGTTTAAACTTAAAGATCAAACACATCTCTACAAAAATTAAATGCTATTTAAATCTTTATGAAGTGGAACAGACCGGTCGGTTGTGGTGACTCTACTGAGATTGCTGAATGGAAGTAAAATGACTACTGCAACAAGTAAGAAAAGTCCAAAAGCCAAGGTAATAGACTGATAAGACAGCTCAAAGTGCACACAAGGGTATGTAATAGACGGTTTTTGGAGAAAACGTGTGGAAACCGCAACATTCAGTACAATGATAAACAGTATGATAAATATCTTACAATGATGCTATTGGTTACGGAATCGACATAATAGCGCTCCAGGCAGACCTATAGGTGCTCAGTCTCCTCCAGCTGATGGTGAAGGGTAAGCATACTGGTGGTTCCTACAGCTCGCTGGTTAAACACACTCCCCATTCTGCTCTTCATGCATTCAGTTCTGATTGTACAGTATGGGATTTCAAAGTTATTAAAATGCTGGATAGATTCAGTGTCCTCATCAAACAAGTGGTTTCTGAGCAGCCAAATAATATTCCCCCTATCCATTTTCAACTACCCCACTATCTGTGCTATTCATGCTTATCAGTCTGCTCTCTAAATTTTTGCGAACATTTGCAAGTCTCTTCTTCTTCTTTGCGTTCATTCTTTACGACCAATTTGAATCACTCTTTGTGATAAGTTTGATCTTTGCCAAGAACATGTATACGTTGCACATTGGTTTGGTAGGCCCCCAAACGCATAGACTTCTACATGTTTAGGACACGTGCATCCGATTTCAGCCAAACCTCCTTAGTCGCCCTTCGACATGCATGGCAGGTAACAGTGATTCTATTCTTTACACCCCAAATTTGGGCCGTAATCACTGGCGATTTGCAAGTCTAGGACAGTAGATCCCTACAGTAGCCCCTGGAAATTGGAAGTCTCGGTCTATCTCTATCCTCTTTATGTCCAGTTTGACACATGTCCACAAGAGGTTTCAAATGTTGCTGTTCTGCCGTGTTTCTATCAATTGTTTTCACACAACAGACCACAAATCTTTCAACTATCTATATTTCTTCTTCATGTTTTCCTTGGATGTCCAGGCATTCTCATCTCATCTGCTGTCCATCAAGAGTTGCCCTAGTCAGAGCTCTTACTGGCAAATGACATACATACCCAATTCATCTTCATCTTTTAATGATTGTCTCCAGTGATGCACAGTTTGATCAGTGAGATGGGAACCTCAGTATATAACATCTACTCACACCACAACCTATCATTTTGAACCTTCCGAAACATCAATTGAGAGTGTGACACAATAATGACCCCTGTAAAAGTAGTCTAAGAGAGTCATTAGAAGGCAGCAGTACACTGCAAAATTTTTGCTAAATATTCACGAGTGGCCGCTGACCGTGGGACGAACTAGCGTAATGCATAAGCGTTCGCAAATCGAGTCTGAGACAAGAAAGCTGAGGGTTCAATCACAAACTTGATGTTTCACATGTGAGGAAAGGAATTGGCCTTCCTACCTCCTAAAAACTAGAGCCTAGAAATGTGAAGTGACTTCATCGCCTAAGGTATGAAAAGGCCACAGGAATTTAAAGAAATAGGCCATTGACAAATGAATTGCCTGGCCCTTTTATAACATATTTGTAAACTCATCTAACAATTATTTAGTTTGATATCATTAAAATTCTTTAAATTTCAGTTTTTCATAAATGCTCTTCTAAACTTAAAAGTTATCAGTATAATTGGCATCTGTTTCATTTTGCTGTCAGAGTGTTTTAAATTTTACTAATGTGCAAAAAGATTTTGGTGACATGTTAGCACAAGGATATTAAGAACAATAGGGAAACTACTGACCATCAGTGGAATTGTCCCAAAAACATGAGCTTGCTGTGTGAAGTCCTGCTCCATTTTTCTGCATAATCACGCATGTCACTAGAAAATAAAGTACATTTATAGAGTAAGTAAAGAATCTATTTTTCTATCATGTGACATACTGGGGGATATGGTGTTACGCCTGTATTTTCTTTGACCAATGACATATGATGGATGATGTGGTCAACATAACACAGCACTGTTGTACTTCCCAGGGTTTCTCTGATACAAAATTCAGTCTGGGTCGATCGGAGAGGTAATGTGGTATAAAAATATTCTGGGATTTCTAACCTAGGACCGCAAAATGACAAAATTAAATTATTGGTTAAAGGAACTGGCCCCATAGCACTCCGGGCGGACCAATAAGTGTTAATTCTTACCCAGCAGAAATTGAGGGCCTATGCCCCAATCTGGGTTAAAAAGGCATAGAGAGAGAGATACTGGAGTGTATACATGTTGATACACCTGAGTAGTAACCGGGGCCCAAATCAGGGGTGTAAAGAATAGAACCACTTTTACCTGCCATGCATATCGTAAGAAGTGACCGAGGAGATCGGGCGTGGGGCTAGCTACACTACTCTGTAAAAAAAACAGTAGATAGCTACAGAAACCACAACCAAGCAAATTCATAAATGATGATAATTTCTATGACTCATTGGTTATACACATTTCTTATTAGACTCCATGCATGACTTATTCTTCTCATACAATGTATTATTTCACACTTCCTTAGTCACAGTATAATTGTTATTAGTTGTCATCTAATAAGTTGTCAAGCAATTGCATTATATTCCTTGTATCAATTGTGGTTGTTCAAACCTTAAGGGATTTAAACTTTATACACCTATTCTTCTTCTTCAAACGCTCCATATCAACCACTTTTTAAACCACTCTTTGTGATCTGAGCCTAAGAGCGATTTTACATTGTGCCAGTTATGCACCTACAAGTAGGCCAGCACATCCGATTTATGCAACGCTTTTTATTTACTAGGATAGCTTCCCTAGGCCCCTACCTCAGTCGCCTCTTAACATGCTTTGTAGGTCCCAGTGCTACATTTCTTTCTCCCTTAGGGCCCTGACAACACACGGATGTATACATCTATTAAGTGTTGGGACATTTTTTCCATACCCAGCCTTGCAGGGATTGGACTGTGATTTGCAATGCTTGAAAGAGATGGTTTAGAATATCCTTTATATGTCTTGGTTGATTTCTAGTCTGTTTGAACTAGACCTGAATGTTAGAATATTATCAGCTAAAGTCCATGCACAATCCAGTCAGATATGCTGTATATGTGCTACCTTTACTGCATAGATCTAGAAACAGATAAAGAAGGGGAGCCCTGGGACATCTAGGATATATTCATATGTGGTCTGAAATATATGTTCCTAAGCATAATATAATGGCCCTTTCCACTAGCAATACAGTGAACCATTCAAGGATTGACACAAGGGTTTATCAAAGATTTAAAATGCGGTTGCGTGTGTCTTCCAGTTCAATTACCACCTCTGCTTAAATGCGAAGGACTGGCTTCAGTGCACTAGGTTACCACATATGGCTCGGCCCGTCTCTGCAGAAATGGAAAGCTGTAAGTATTGCACAAAGCAAGAACTCTGTAGCTGCAACAATAATCCTAGGACTCTAGAAAAATGCACATGTGAACTAAATGATGAGGTTCAAATCTGAATCCTTGATCTTCAGAACGTAAGGTAAAAAGGTTTAACCACTTTAGCAATAGAGACTCTCAGCCCAGTTTTTATATCCATAGTTACTTAACATGCCTTTGTGATATTTTCTATTTCAGTAATATATTTTATGTGCTCAGTTTTTGGGATCTTGTACCGTCTTCAAGTTTTTTTTGCCTGAAATATTGACTATCTGTAGTTGTCCTATGTAAAATAGCCATACTTCTGTGTTTTATTTATCCCTGACCAAAAATATAAAGCCAGTATTTCGTTACAACTTACCAATATATTTGAATGGTTTTCCTAATTTGGTCAGCTGGTTCAAACACTGCTCCACTACAGTTGATGTCCACTGGTTAACTTTGTTATGTTGGTAACCACTGCCACCGATAGCTCCCTCAACTGCTTCTTTAATTATATTTGTCACTTCATCAACAACAAATGTTGTCTGTTGAACAAGATAACAAAAATCATTATATTTTTTAGTTCATTTTGAATTAAAGATGAGGGAGTGTGTTGTCCAGTGGATAAGAGCTCTGATCTCTCAGTTATGAGGACACTGATTCAAATCCCAGGTAAAGTATGGGACTTTTTTTTGCTGAGGGTAAGAAAATAAAAATCGCTACCTGTACATTATGTGGCGTCAGCTTTAAAATCTCATCAATAGAAAACCCTTTACCTACCCTTCCTAAAAGGAGATATAAGCTATAGAACAGTTTTAATGATAGTTTAAATTAAAAATTGCAGACTTGTCCCAGAATTATAGTTTTTTTCAAATATACTTTGGTATTTCATGATACACAGAGCTACTGACATTTCCCTATCAAATTTAAGGAAGTATTAAGACCCCTTGTTTGTTGTGAATTGGGAGTGGAATATAATCATGTAACTGCCATAAGTCTGTCTCAGTGATAACCAAATCTACATTACATTTAACCAGACAAGACAGAAATAATTTAGTAAAGTTATCTAAAAAATTTAGTTAACTGTTTAGATGTTTTCAAGCAGCAGCATGTCCTTGCGGAACTTCGCTTTCAGTGAAACACAATATTTATGAAGCGCATACAAAAGCTAGTTCTATAAATCTTTTCTTTTTCTAAAGCTGTGATGCAAACCAGAATTAGAGAAAAGAAAAAAATAAAGACCCAAATTAAAAACATTCAGAAATCAGATGTGCTGGCATACGTGTCTGTAGGTGCATAAGTGGCACAACAAATTCACGCTCTAATTTGCAAACCACATATATACTATAAATAGTCGTTTAACAAGTGGTTGATTTGGAGCAAACAATGAAGGAGATGGTAATATACATGTATATATCTAATCAGCATGTCCCTTACGGAACACGTTTTCATTAAGCCCGCCTGAAAAACTCAGTCTCTAGCAAGTTCTCCCACCTCCTCCAGCATCATGTTCAAGGTTTCTTTGATGTCTTGCTGCCACCTTCATCTTGGTCATCACCTGTCTAGCACTTCAGGAACCATGCCTTCCATTACCATTCTCTCCAAACCACTGTGATGTTTAACATGGCCAAAATATTTCATCTTCCGGGACATGATGTTATTTATGAGCCAATGAACCTCGATATGTAGGTTTTCTAGGATGTCTTTGTTTTTTTCTCCTCTCTGTCCAGGATGTTCTAAGAACCTTTCTGTAACACCTTGTTGTTTCAAAAGTTTCTATTGTGTTCTTTACTTTTTGTGTTATGGCCCACAATTCACATCAATATATTGCCACAAATAAGCATGTTCTCAAGAGTCTTACTTTTGTTTCTTTGCTTGTGTCGTGCCATTATGTTTAGATGGGGAATGATATAATGACTCAGTGTTGCTTTGTGCAAATGTGTTCAAATCAGTCTTTAAATTATTCATGTTAATCTATGTGAACACATCATCATTAATGACACATGTAAATCATGTCAAAGTTAAGTATCATGCAGGTCTGAGACGATGATTTCTCAACTCCATAACATCCTGTTTCTATTCATGTTGCTAACTTTCTTTCTCTGGTCAAATTCAAATGTACAATGGTTTTCCTCAATATCAAATTAGTTTTTTAAGCTTGTCCATGGACATTTTTCTGCAAAACCCAAACCAATTCTTCTTTCTTTTCATTTGCTTGAAATATTGTTGATCAAATTTGCCAGTGTATAAACTATCCTGGTCTGCCACAGCTTACACAGAGCTCTGTGCAGTTTTCTTTCCAGTGTTATTCCCTGGGCCAATGAGTATGCCTCAGTATATCATATTCGAGGCAGTCTTAAAATATGTGCTCTTCAGTAAGGAGTGCTTGTCCACATGGCTGAATTGCCAATCTTGGATTTTGTATAGAAGTGACTGCATAGTCGACTCTATCCTGTTTTGAAGGCAGAATGGCTCTCGATGCTCCTGCATTCAAATCATTGGTCACACTATATCATCAAGCTTGTCATCCAGACAAAGTCTACAGTCTGTAGGCCCAACAAACAGACTCATGAAAGTGTCGCTTCTACCCAGTTGTAGCTGATATGAGCAACACCATGTTGATTGATATATTTGAATGCTGCATGTCAATATCCCTGTGTTTGCATGTGTTCCGTGATAACAACCTTCTAATTTTTGGTATATCTGGTTATTTTGTTGATTATTTCCCTGAACAAGGACTTCCTGCATTAGATGCTTTTCTTTTTTCTAAAACATTGCTTCTGCCTGACTTATTGTATTCTTTATTTTGGATACACGTCTTATCTGGTGTTATATTTGTTAGCTATTTAAAAAGATGGAATAATACAGGGTGTTCAACTTAAAAGCAGCCTATGAATGGAGCTAATCTGGCATATATGTATAGAAATGAGAAGGTTCAGTTATGACGTAGTATAGGTCAAGGTTGTGTGATGGTGTGTAATTGTAGTGCGGGAAGGGCGATGAACAAATGTGGACGTGAGGACGAGCTAGTCAGAACCGGTTTAAATAGTTAATAAACACAACGCGATAGGTTATCTAGTAACTTTCGATTTGTCAATGGGGCTGCAATTATCTTGAACACCCTGTATAAACAGTATTTGACATAGAACCATGAACACAATGAAGCCAAATAAAACTGAAAATAATATGTAAAGAAACAAATTCTGAAACAGAACATAAATTGTGAAGAAATATAACATGAAATTGTTAACTCAGTACTTCTCCATTTCATGATGAAATATGTGATTACTTACTTGCTGAAATAGAAAAAAAAAATATTGTTAATTCATGACTGAATTTGTGTATGGTCTAACAGAAACTAACTTTTCTCTAAATCAAGTATAAAAAAATTGTTCATCAATGAAAGGCACATTCTAGGAAGCAATTCAAAACATCTGTGCATACTTGTTCAGCATTCATAAAAAACTATATTATACATACAACCATATTTAAAAAATGAGGTGTTCATTTTAACACTACATAATATCTGGAATAGGAGGAAAATAAATTGCAACAAGATTAATGTTAGAATGTTAACACAGATATCAAGCAGAGACAAATCTTGTACCTATGATACTGGGAAATAAGTAATGGATGTAACTGAAAGAAAGGGCACAATTCAGGCTGATGGGATACTGAGAATGTACAAAAGGAGGAGATGGGTTCGACAAATAATATGACAATTCTCCTTCATACATCATCAGCCAACTATTACATAGAGATATTCGTGGTATGTGAAGATTAGAAAGAAATTTAGAAACATAATAAGCTAACATCTGGATGTCAACATAATGATTATAGGAATTAATAAAAGAATGATAGAATGAAACAAGCTTTTTTTCTGTATGACTTAAACCTTATAATGTTCTGTCTGTTGCTGTTATGTTTCAAGTCATCTACCCCATCTTGTATCAATCTTTCTCTTGGTCTTCCTCTTCTATGCTGCTAGTTATCAATGAATAAAGATATTCAAAACTGTTCATGCTTTCCAATTACCATTGTTGGACATTATATCATGCTTCGCTCTCAAACGTTCGACTATTAAAATATAGTTATAATTTTAACGATAGGATTGCGGTTCGTGAACTGAACGTATTTTAACAATTATTTATGTATTTTAAATGCATGCAATATAAGCTAACTAGTGCAGAACATATGTATATCACACAATTTATAAATAAAATGAGAAATTTTATATTATGGACTTGAAGTTGCTCCTGTGTAACCCTCTATCACCTGGTATGTGCCAGGGCATGCAGGTGTAAGAGGAAATGAACGTGCAGATAGGCTTGCATGTATGGCTGCTGTAAAAAAAAGTGGGCGAGCAATGGACCAGCCTGATATTCTGATTTCCCTAAGGGAGCGAGGACATGTAAATGATTCAAGTAATAGTGATGAATCTACTACCCTAACAAGACTGCGAGAATTCCAAGTCAAACATGGTTACGCTAGACAAGAGCACTATACTGGTAGTCAAAGAAGAATAGTAAACCAACAAAGAACCGGTGTCAGTTGTCACACACTGAGAGACATACTGGGGAGGAGATCAGAACACTTATGAACTAATTGGTTCAATGTGCAGTGATGATGATCCGACGACTTAACTAAACCTGGTATGTTTAGTATCTACAAAGCATCAAACAACAGGGAAGATAAAATACAGTTCACACAAAATGTTTCAGAATTGTATCCTTACTGGTTCAGTTATTCATTGAAAGGGATGATTAGATATATAAATGTTAAGCTAACTTTCAGATGTGGTATGTGAGCTATTAGTTTAGAATCCTTGATCTGGAACAACAAAAAAACCACAACACAATCAAATATGATACAAAGCAGTGATAACTGTTAAACTGTTGTATACAACCGGTTTTAGTAATATGATCTACTGGTCCCATACACTTCTGGTATTCAACTCACCGCCTGAAAAAAAAGCAATCAAGATACATTTTTACACAAAGCCTACAATGTATATAAGAGTATATTTTTCTATTCACATCAAATAAATATTACTTTATTTAAACCCTATATTGTATTGTATCCATTCTTCTTTCTTTCTTTTGTCCTTCTCTGCTTTTTTGCCGCTAGGCGTAGCAGGTTTAACTGATGATCGGTTCCGAGATAATGCACGCCGGTCGCTTGATATGGTGTGGTATTGTGGAGTTTTAAGATGTTTGTAACTCCATCAACCCATCTTTTTTTTGGTCTGCCCTTTCCTCTTGATGATTCCATTTTCAGGTTGTGCGCTTTTGCAACTGGTGTATTCTGATTCATTCTGACCAAGTGGCCAAACCATTTGAGTCTCTGTTTTTCAATAAATCTAATAGCAGGTGTTGTTCCGACTGTTCTTCTAATTTCCTCATTTCTTATATGGTCTCTTCTTGTTTTATTTACTGCTTTCCTCAGGCATCTCATTTCGCATGTGGTAATTTGTATCCATTACTTGGGTTTAATATTTGCAGGAATCATTTTTAGTAATTAACTTAGCACTGATTATGCGATTATCACCTACATTTTAGATTTGCTCAAAATGCATTAAAAAGTTCCACCAGGAAGAACAAAAACTAAAAGAAGACATACAGTCCAACATACTTATGTAAATTAAATGTAATCCAATAAGTTGGTTCAATCAATGACTTTTCATCATTTAATGTATTGATTTATATTCCTTTTAACTGATATTTGTGAATGATTATATAAAACGACAAGCATAGCCTAAATATTTTATTTTATTAATCATAAGGTGGATTTCTACATGGTCACTAATTATCAGTTAACCAAAAGTGTTTCTAATGACATGGTCATCAGTTAAGTTGAATATTTTTTGCCAGCCCACAGTAGTTCAGTTTGACTAATTTATTTCTTACATGGGAATATTTATTGCAAAACATGCTATTTATTACAGAAAATTACAATTCTGGTGGTTTGGTGACAGAAGATTACAATTGTCACATCTTAGTGATAATAAATTGCAATTGCTGTGTTTTAGTGAGGAAAAAAATAGCAATTGTGATATATAAAGTGACAGAAAAATACAATTACTGTGTTATAGTGAGAGAATGTTATCGTGGAGTTTAGTGAGAAAATAGACAGTTTGATAGACATCAGCTAGTCCCATTGTAAAGGTACCCATTGACAGCTAAACAACAGATGATCAACAGCATTTTCATGCCTACTGTGTGTTACCAGAGACAAACATGGACAATTAGAAAAGCACCGTCAGAAAAATAACTACATGTGAAAGTGATGCCTATGAAAAGTTACCAACAACACCAAAAAAGACACAGTCACCAACATCAGCACAAGAAAGAACTTTGGGACAGAACCTAGCTTGAATTAAATTTAGAAACAAAGAATGAAGTTGTTCAGCCACTTAATAAGAGTGCAACCAAACTCCACTGTATACAGTCTTCTACAACAGAACATCTGGAAATAAAGCGAGAGGAAGAGCACAAGAAATATGGATAGATGGCATATCAGAATCCTGTCAAAAAGCAAAAATAACTATCATCCAACCCACTAGAGCAGCGCAAGACAAAAACAGAAAACCGTGACACTGGGCAACAACCCAATAACAGTTTGATGACAAAAGAAGTAGAAGAAGTGAAAAAAAATTGCAATTGTGATGTTTTAGTGACAGACAAATACAGCTCTGATATTATTGTGAGAGAATGTTATAATTTTGGAATTGGTGAGAAAATGTTAATTATGGTGTTTAGTGAGAGATAATGACATTTATAATTACGGTGTTTAAATGAAAGATATGTCGTAACAGAATCCTGTGAACGAGCAAAGATAACAATCACACAAGCCACCAGAGCAGCGCAAGACAAAACAGAAAAACACACTGGCAACTACTGGGACAACAAAAGAATGAGTAGGAAGTGTGAGAGATAAAAGAAGAAGAATTGAAAAAGGATGAAAATAATGAAAGTGATAATTATAGTGTTTTAGTGAGAGATAATGAAAGTGAAAGGTATAATTATGTTTTGTTTTAGTGAGAGATAATGAAAGTGATAATTATAGTGTTTTAGATAGAGAATTAGTGTTAGTGAGTAATGAAAGTGATAATTATAGTGTTTTAGTGAGAGATAATGAAAGTGATAATTATAGGTTTAGTGAGATAATGGTATATATTTTTAAAAGTGTTTGGTTTTTAGTGAAGAAAAATAAATTGGAAAGTGAGTGAAATTATAGTGTTTGGAGTAAAAGGAAAAGATAATAATGAAAGTGATAATTATAGTGTTTGAGTGAGAGCAGTTGAAATTGTAGTTTATGACTGACAGAAAACTGATTCTGTACTATTTCAGTGACAAAGAGCCATAATGTTTCACTTCAAAATGCAATATTCAGTGCAGAGATCAATGTGATTTTTCAGCCTTAGAATTTGCAAACTTAACTATGTAGTTCCAATAACAGATTGCTAACTAGTTTTTTTTTCAAAACTGGCAAAACTTCTCAATATGATTTAGAATAAAATAATGCAAAGAAAAAGTGAGTAACAAAAAAGTGACTCATTTAAAGAGTAATACAATCTGAAATAAAAAATATGTGCAAAAGTTAAACAAAATTGCATTAAAAAATTAGGATGCAAAATATATGTACAGTAAAGTGCACTTAATTCAAAATGGTTCATGTTTAAATTTGTGAATTCAAAGTTTTTAACTTTCTCCTGTACCAGATAACCCTCTTTAACATAGTTTAAATATAAGTTATCTTGAACAGTTTGATAATGTATCTTCAACTTCAAATTAGGTGCACTATATTGTAAATACATTCGAATGTGAAACAAAATTAGTGAATATAAAATGCACAACAAATAGTTGTCTTTTATTTTCATCTTGTTGTCCAACTGCATTCACAAACTTACTTCCTGGAACAGAAATAAAGGGATCATTAGAGCAGTATGGAGTAGACTACAATAATATTGCATAACACATGCAAAAAAATAGAGCACAAATTAAGGCATTTTACAAAGCACAGCACACATGTAAAAGAATGTATACAATAAAAATAATTTATAAGAAACTACGCACAAATTGGTGACATCATGAAGAACTTTTGGTTACTTAATCCAGTGCTGTCCAATGTTTCTATATATCGGGGCGCATCTGACATGATTATAGAGACGCTAGCGTCATGTGAAATATTACTAATAATAACAATAGAAATATTGATATAGTTAAGATGTCAAAGTTTTATCCAGTGATAAAGCAAGGATTGCGGTTAGGGGGCAATAGAATGGTTACAGAATGAAACACGATTGCAAAAGTTAGAAGATCATGTTCATCGTAGTGTTTGAATAAACTGAAAAATAGTTTGCTTTCTTGTCCTCTGATTAGCCTTAAAACCAGCGGAGTAAAAGAGGGCGCTATGGGTGTATGACATGATCCCATGACTCCAGCGACACAGATACTGGATAGCGCTGACTTGTCATTTTTTTAGCAATTATTAATAATGCAAAAGCAATTTCATATAATAATTATAATTTTACAAAAAAAATGCACATCACAGATCAACAATATAATTCATATCTAAACAATCAGTGTTCAGAATCTTTCATGGGATTTTAATAACCTGGGATTACATTTTGAATACACATTGCTTAGAAAGAAAGACACGTAAAGTATGTTATATTCAAAATAATGAAAACAAAGCAAAACAATATGGAACATATGGTATACTGTCAAATGTAAATAGAGGAGTTTCAGGGTTGTGAATCCCAGTTGCTGACCAGATTGAGCAAGATGGGCGTTGATATTGGTACAGCTGAAAAGAACGGCATCTCAAATATGCAAACAAGATTGATTAATCAACATCGAACTGGCATGTTGGGCTGCTGGATGTGTTGAGGCAGATATCGGAGCACCTATGGACATGGCCAGAGTACTGTGATGATAGTCCTCATATAACTGATAATTGATCTAAATATTATTATATTAAAAATTATAAAATTACTTACTTTTATCCTTTGATAATTATACCTTTTTTTTTTTCCGTCGCTTTCAACTCAGCGAGTTTCATCTCTGAAACTGATTTTGCTGAAAATCTGTTTTCAATTCTTACAATGGCAGCAGCGTGACATTGTAAATTACTACACTGGCAGCGTGTTCTCAATGTACTGTAATTAGTATTCCTCGCCATACAGGCAGATTTTCTCCGACTTCAGAGGTACTCATGTTATCGTCCTGAGTAAGACCAGGGACTCGAACAAATGCCAGACAGTAGGTTCGAACCCGAGCTATGAGGCGTCTACAGCTAGCAGGCCGAGCTACTATCAACTACTCTAGGCAGTCCCCCGATAATTATACCTAATTGCCCTACTGTTTCAAGTCCGCAGTTGATTATAAATTGGGCATCCTGGTCACAATGACAGCTTAAAACTAATTTCTTACAATAGTTTCTGGATCATTTTCGCACAAGTTCCATTCAGCTCCATTGTCTTTTATTATTATGTACACTTACTCCTGTTAAACAGTTCTTGGCTGATAATTTTGTTTGATCAAAATATTCTGAGAACTTTCTGCAGACGAATCACAGTCTAGTTATCTTCTTTTTTTCGTCAGACTTTGGATCTATAAAAAAAATACTGAAGTATACACAGAATTCACAAACTCATAGTTTGATTTTTTTTTTGCACTGGAAAGAGTGTCAATGTTGCTCAGGTTGGCAGAAGTAATTTTGATTTGGCTCATAATTTTGTTGATATTTACACTGGATGTTATTATTAAGCTTCAAATCAAAAATCAATGTATGTTAATACGTGGTGTTAAAGATAAAAGCCTTCCCATTGACAAATTAAAAGTGGTCAGGTATGCATTGCGTTTTGTCTATTTACTATTTAAACCAGTTCTAACTAGCTCGTCCTTCGTCACCATTGTTCATTTCCCCCTTCCCGCATCATAATTACACATCACAAAAAAGACTTGCTCACTTAATTTATACGTCATAATTGAACCATCTCATTTTCAGAAAAATATGCCAGATTGGTTCACTGGACTGGGCTACTTGTATCCTGAACACCCTGTATAATATACTTGCTGTTATATCATGGTAATCTATTTTGACAGTATATCAATTATGTGAGCGTCTGTAGCTCAAGCGGTAGTGAGCTCGATCACAAACCCAAGAGTACCTGGTTCAAACCCCACGGTAGGCAAGTTTGGAAGCAAATTCGTTTCTGTGGGATTTTTACATAAGGTAAAAATAGACCTCACCGTTCAGAAAGCAATGGCAAACTACTGAACGTATAAGCGGTGCCTAGAAAATCAACGACTAGTTTTACAATGGTTGATGGCTACGTTCTGTAAAGGATATGCCACGATTTTCATGCATATCAATATCAATAGTTGCTTAACTTTAACATAATAACTTGTATATATTTTGTTATGTTTACGTTAAATAAAGCTTGTTGATTGTATTTGTGCAACAAATACTGATAGCCTGTTGCCAGTGTTGCAAATCCACGTTCAGCCATAAGCTAAATTAAAAATATTATCAAAACAAGTAATATTTAGCTAATTTTGCCTCCCTCATTTATCTAGTAACAATAAATGTAGCAGTATACGATTTATTACTTTATCGGCAGTTTTTTTAAAATTCAATTTGACTAGGTTTGGAATGATGACTTGGGATCTCCGATTTGGGAAATAGACGAGTATCAGTATCACTTTTAAGTTTTTTTTACTAAGTGTACTGTTAGCAAGACCGTAAGACGATAGCCAGGGATAATTAAATTAACGGACCCAGTTTTTCTATTTTACTAGGTGTTGTTACCTTATTTCAACAAACTACCATGCATACTCAGAAACACAAATAGTTTACGATAACCATGATGGAATGAAAATAATACGAAGGTATAATATTGTTACTGTTAGAAAGGTAGTAATGTTTCTTGATTACGATCAAACGACAAGAGTTGGGACGTCAGAAAATAAAAATGAGTCATCTCCCCCAGCAGTCAGACGACATAACATTTGTACCATATTGGCATCCCTAAATATCAATATGAACAATACCTCTTCTCCTGACTGAAAATCATCCATGATTCAGAATGTATGTAGTATGAGCGTGTAATTATTCAAACAATCTGCATTACAGAGACCTTAATAGCTGTATGCATGCATGTATTAACAGAATACTGTGTCTCGATGACAACCAATTACCGCATAATCTCGCACATTCCCGAGATCGGAAACATGGCGGGTGGGAAGCATTGACATGTAACATGGCAGTGATAAGACATATATATATATATATATATATATATATATATATATATATATATATATATATGCTTTTGAATATATGTATATGCGTTCCTTTCAAAACGACTACAGAAACTAGCAGAGCGTGTTCTCCCAGAGTCACAATGTGGATTCAGAGCTGGACGGTCAACAACTGACATGATATTTACACTTCGACAGCTACAAGAGAAGTGCAGATAGTAGAATAAGCCTTTATGTATTGCGAAGCATATTGGCTGTCCCCAAAGTTGCTCCAGTTGATTGTCTCCTTCCATGAGGGCATGAAAGCCAGCATACAGTTCGATGGCAAGACATCTGATAGTTTCGAGATTAAGAGTGGAGTCAAGCAGGGTTGTGCCCACTCTCTTTGGCATCTTCTTCGCAGTCCTTTTGAACCACGCCTTATGGGACGCTGATGGTGATGTTTTCATCCGCACTAGATCTGATGGTTCACTCTTAACTTGGCTCGCTTAAGATCAAGACAAAACGACGAAATTCTTCTCAAGGACCTCCTTTTCGCTGACGATGCTGCTTTAGTCGCCCACAGTGAGACTACACTACAATGCCTAATCAATTATTTGTCAAAGGCATGCGACCTCTTTTCTCTGACTATAAAACAGTCTCCAAAACAGTTGTACTATGTCAGGAAGGTAACACAACAATAATCACTTTAAATGGCAACCATCTAACACCAGTTCAAAAATGATGCTATCTTGGGTCCATGGTCACTGCCAGCCTTTCTCTTGATGAAGAAATCAACGCTCGTGTAGGGAGTGCGGCTACTACATTCGGCAAACTATCAAAGCGAGCATGGGACAACACAAAATTGACATTGCAGACGAAAATTCAAATATATCGAGCCTGTGTAATTAGTTCTTTACTATATGGTTCAGAAACATAGACAGCCTACTCAAGACACGAGAGGAGACTTAACATCTTTCACCTTCAATGTCTTCGCAAGATTATGAACATCAGGTGGTACGACAAGAAAATCAACTCTGAAGTACTGCAACGTGCAAACCTGCCTTCCATCATGGGCATGTTCAGCAGTGGACGACTAAGATGGTTGGGGCATGTGAGAAGAATGGAAACTTATTGCATACCAAAACAAATGTTGTTCTGTGAACTTTCGGAGGAAGAGGCACCAGGGCAGACCACTGCTCAGATATAAAGATGTCTGCAAAGCCTCAATGAAAAACTTTTCTATATGTCCCAGCACATGTGAAAGACTAGCTGATGACAGAGTTATGTGGAAAGCCAAATTATGAAAGGGCGCAGAGTCTTTTGAGAAGAGACTTATGCATGAGCTGAACGACAAGAGAGAAAAGCGAAAACTCAGAAGTTGTCACAGTAAAATACTTGCCAATTGACCGTCTGTAAAGACGAAAAAGATATATATATATATATATATATATATATATATATATATATATATATATATATATATGCTTTTGAATATAAGTGTCACAGAAGAGTCATCCGTACTACTTCATAGACAAGGAAGATAATTAATAGATATGTCCAGAAAGAACTCAAAACCAAAGAAAACTGGCTGGTGCTAGAAATAATGAGAAATTTGATTTGTTTTGGACATATAAATGACACGACGGGTTGGAGAAGACCATTATGAAAGATGACATCCGGCAAAGGTTGAAGAGGAAAACAGACCACTGAGAAGATATTTTCAGGATGCATCTGGTGATTTGCCAGAAAGCTACAGATCTTCATAAATGGATGTTTACGTAAAATAGAGGGACAGAGATGATAGATTACGAACGAGAAACTCAGAGAAAGAACTAAGCAGATACCAGTGAGAAAGAGCTAATGTAGAGACGCTGGCGATGGATAGAACACTCATTGAGAAGACCGACCGGAAACAGTGCAAGACAGGCACTGTTTTGAAACCCACAGGGAAGAGGAGTAGGGAAGATCAGACATACATGGAGAAGAGAGCTGGAGACTGATATTAAAAGGATAGGTAAAACATAGAAAGAATTGGATGGGATGGCAAGAGAGAGGAAGAGCTGGAAGAAGTTTGTTGAAGACCTGTGCTCCGTTGGGAATTAAAAGGTGAAGAAAAAGAAGAAGAACTGGTTATTTGAGCATAGTGTCTGCAGAAGCGGGACATCTGGTCTATGAGTGAGAGAAACTCTGAAGGACTTTTAGGGTAGCTAAGTTCTGCTCAGGACAAGATTTGATGATGACTTTTAATGACAAATATTTTTTGGGGTATTGTTTAGTCATCAGATCCTCCCCATGAGGCCATTACCTTGTAGTGGTGTGGAGACTTGCGTGTTAAAGTATACAGTAAGCTAGTACGGCAATAATTTATGTTCCTGGCAGGGCCACCCAGTCTGGAAAGGACACTGAGGGGGTTTAGGAGGGGGGGTTTAGACTAAATATGGATTCCTGGTCCTCCAGGTTGGGAGGCATAGCTTGGGACTAACAATTTCATTCTGTAAACACATTTTACGTTACTGAACCAGCAACGAAGACATTACTTATTCACATGAATGATGGGCTAAAGGTCATTTACTCAAATGACTGGAAGTAGTGAAGACCAAAAGGAAGCTACTTTCACGAGGACGGAAATCCTGAATGCCAAAACCAGAATTGGATTATGTAGGGTTGCCATACGTCCTCATTTTGCGGACATGTCCTCACTTCACGAGTAAATCTAAAAAGCGTCACGCAAACAATTTTGGAAAAATTTATGTAGGATTTAGTTCACTAATTTTACAAGCCAAGATAAAATTAACATTCTAAAAAAGATCAGGTCATCAGACAAATATGCATGAAACTCAATTTAAATGAAATTTAATGTTAAAAGAAATGTTCTCATTTCGGAAGATAAAAATATGGCAACCCTAAAATGAAGAGCTTTTAAATGAACAAACTGTTGATCATTGAAAACCCATCATCTAACAAAAATAGAGGTGGATTTGGTCATGTATGTCGTATGACATTAAGGGCTAGTCTAGGACTGCTCTCCGATGAACAGCGAATGGGAAAGAAGACATGGACGTCCAGGTGAATCACGGAGAAGAGATGTGGTAAGAGAGTTGAAAGATTGTGGCCTGACATGGGAAACATCTGTTAGAAAACAGCAGATAGGAAACAATATAAATTGTTTGTAGAAGTCTTACGTGTAAAACGGGACACGAAGAGGATATAAGTATATAAATACGAAGAGTTCTTCGGTCTCTTGGCAACCTACTGTTAAGTTGGATGCGGAAACTAAAATAGACTTTGAATCAAAAGAGCGATTTAGAAATTTGGAATTAAATTTGTACAAGTAGAGCTGGTTGCTTGAGGGGCAGAGAGAGAGAGAGAGAGAGAGAGAGAGAGAGAGAGAGAGAGAGAGAGAAAGAGAGGAGTGTGTTTAACAAGCGAGCAACATGAACCATCAGTATGCATACCCTGCGAAATCTGTTGGAGGATACTGGGCACCTAGGGGTCTGCCCGGAGTGATGTGACGTCGGTTCATTAACCAATAACAAACTTTAGTAATTCGAGACAACTCATTTAATCTGAAGATAATATCTGCAAGAAAGCTATGAGATGATTTAAGAATCTCCCCCATCGCAGTTAGAAGACTGCAGAATCGTATATATAAATTGGTAGGATCATCATCATTGCACTTCGGTGAGTAAACATATATGCCCGGTCTCTTTTTTTACACAGAAAGATCTCAGTTAGAGCAGCGGCTTTCCAGCATGCTCTTCTCGATTTTGAAACGCCAAGGGTTCTTTTACGTCTAAAACACGAACATGGGATCTAAGTTTTACCTTCTGTTTCCGATAAGATTACGAACTCGATCTCATCTACACAGAGATCATGGTTCTCTGGAAAAAATTTCCAGATGGCTTCAAGAGAGAACCTGGTACCTTTGGCACGAGAGATGAACACCTAAACTCTACGCTTTGGAGACCCCGAGATTCAAAGAACACAATATAATAAGAAATGGACAGGCTACAGTCTGACAGATTGCAACGCCAAGGCGAAATACAGAGGATGCTGTAGATTCATTTCAGCCATTCGATATGGAGACATCATCTGATGATGATGAATATAATAGGGGATAAACAGAAGATAACTCTGGAGATATGATCCAGTATGAAATAATTCAATTATCAGTTATATGAGGACTATCATCATAGCACTCCGGACATGTCCATAGGTGCTCCGATCTCAGCAAATTCAGCAGCGTCCAGCGACCCAACACGTCAGTTCGATGTTGATTAATCAATCTCTTTGCATATTTAGTATGTCGTTCTTTTCGGGCTGCACTAATATTGACACCCATCTCTTTCAAGCTGGTCAGCGAGTGGGATTCACAGTCCTGAAACTCCTCTGTTCGGAAAGACTCTCTCGATGCGTGAAGAATGTCACTTCGATCCATGGCAGCTCCCTCTGATATTGTAGCCAAGCCAGTCAATCTATCAGCTCGTTCATTACCCCTAACTCCTGCGTGCCCAGGGACAAAAATGAAGGTGATTTCTCTGATCACTGTCTGTACCAGTACCTCCACACAGTTGCGTCTCACCACACCTGATTCGACTTTACGAATCATGCTCATGGAGTCACTGAGTATGAAAACACGAGTAGTTGTGAGATGCCAACCAGTTCACCGCCTCCGTAACCGCCCGAACCTCCATTGTCAAGCTACTTGTGGTTGTTGCGTAGGCCTCACTGGCTTCTCTTATTATTTTCCTCCTGAGCGTGTTGAAAAAGCCCACGCACAGCGTTGTTGGCGAATGACTGAACCATCGGTGTAAATAACCACATCTGTATCATTGATGATGTCATTCAAGAGAGCCTACGCCTCCACGTTTAGCAGTGATAGATTATGAAATAATTGTTTTTCTGTAGTAGAGAGCAAAGTAGAAAGTAGTCTATAATTTGATTCTATGTGAAACTATTGCATAAACCAGTATCAACACTGTGTTCTAGGAATCGTTACTTAAGGTTTTTAAAGCGCTAAACGTGTATTTGTTTAACTATTTAAGTGAAATAAACAAGAGAATAATCAGTTCGTATTCTTGAATCTGTTGTTGAGTATATACTATATTTTAATATATACATTAAAAAAAATCGTGACAAGTAAGAAATCATAATTAATATAGTAAATGACTAAATCAAAATGATTGTTACAGTATGTATTGTTTTGTTCAGTGCTCTGTTTTAGTTTAGGTATCACGGTTCGGTGTCAGTATCTGAGTATCGATAGTTAAGTAAGTTCTGTCGTCTTACTTAATCTTTGACTTAAAACTTAGTTAAATAGACTGTCTAAACTCAGACAGAAACTACACAACCAGCTTCAGAGTCAGCACTACAGTCTACTGAGTCTTGAGTGTACATTCAGTGACAGTGTACATATAATTTATAATACAAATGTCATAGGATCCGATATAGTTATATAAAATTTATATATTATTATATATGCAATACTCAATCAATACTACTCAGCCTACTGTGTGAGTGTGTTGTCAGTGTCACACTGAGTGTTTGACTGTTTCACAGTTGTTTAGTTCAAGTTAGTGTTCCAGACCGAATGAGAATGCTCAATAAGTTAGTATGAGTGTATGTGACATGATAGTGAAGTGTGAAGCCACAGTCACTGAAATAGTTATATATAAGTGAAGTTTGTTGCTGCTGCCCTAAACGCCAAGGGCGTAACAGGCTAAAGAGAGAGAGAGAAGAGAAGTTTGTTGCATAACAACACACACAGTGATGACACAGGTTACTATTTGACAGATTCAACATAAGTTAAAGCTCAAATAATTGTATGTATAATTATATATTAATTTAATTCAATCATCGTTCAAGTATCAACAAGGTATACTAGTTGAATTATCATTTTAACAAAGTTATAAATTTTTATCTGTGCATAAGCATTATTATTTATGTTTAAAAAATCTTTTGTTATTCCAAATTGTAGTCTTACGTTCTTCCTGATGAATATAATTAATATCATATGCAATATGGAAAAGAAAATGTGTTTTATTTCAACTTTCATCATAAATAATAGCAAGACATGGTTAAAATTAAACACATAATTATAATCTCCATCTATAAACTCGCTTCTTTAGAACCCTGCCAAACAGAGCAGTTCCTGTTACAATGGTTGACTAGATCTAAGGCATGTGACTGCAAAATTAGTTATGACATGTTTTGCAACGTAAGGTCTTTAGGATCTTATGTTCATTTCTGGTCCTAACACATGAGAGTGTGCAGTAATAAAAGAGTTCTTTTATGCAGCATACATTGTCAGAACATGTGACATGGTTAGGGACTACTAGCTGAGGTCTTTTCAGGACACACTTTTGAAAGAAGATCGCTCAGATATCAGTGCGGATGCAATCATTGGATTGCAGAAATTTTGAATACAACATGGTTTGAGTAACAGAGTTATATGCACATGACATCTGAAATAATTCTTATATAGAGGCAGAAGTGTATAATATAATGTAGATAGTTTTACAAGTTTTTATCAAATTAATAGTTTTGTTAAATTACTCTATTAGGAAGTAGATTAAAAACAGCATGCCAGAACTGCCTAGACTTACAGTAGCTCTGCGAAGGTTTGGAACAGTTTCCTTGCAAGATGATGAAGGACTGACCAATGACATTGCGATTAGAAAGTCTTTAGCTCTAGAAAAACAAAAGGAGAGAAGTCCATCATGGGAGAATCTTGTAGCCTTCATTAAAAAGAATGCTACAGTAAGCCACAGTGAAGTAGCTGCGACAGTTAAACAATTACTTGCTTTCGCCAAATCTATAGGTGAGTTTCTATACTATGAAGAATTTACATATTAGTTATGTCATCACTACCGACTTTAATGTTTAGTTCTTCTTCTTCAAACACTCCATATCGATCACTTGTTAACCACTCTGTGTGATTTGTATGTGATCTGAGCCTAAGAGTGATTTTATGGTGTGCCATTTATGTGCCTACAAGTCAGCCAGCACATCCAATTTCTCGATGTTTTTATTTACTAGGGTAGCTTTCCTAGGTCCTACATCAGTCGTCTCTTACGACATACCTTGCAGGTCGCAGTGGTACTATTCTTTGCTTCCCTTGTGGGCCCTGGCACCACACGGTGAATTTTAGTTCAAATTGGAATATTGTAATTTGCCACTTTGCTGGAAATTTGTTCTAGATTATATTTTTTTGCTCTTACATTGACAAAGTCTAATTCTGCGTAAGTTTGCTTGCATAAAATAAAGTTGCTATCCTAATACACACCTTCATTAGTCATCTTTATGCGGCTCAGCTTTCAAAGCCACAATTCCAATAGCTACAGCATGCACTTGAGATATCCATATAGGAACATCTATGATCACATTGCACTTAAGATGTTAGGGTTGGAGTACAAAGGGCAATCAGCGTTTGCCATTCTGGGGAGCAAGTGTGGTTCAAGAGTGATCAGGAATAGAATAAGATACTGATATTTGACTCAAATGTAAAGGCTGTCCTTCTGTATGGAGCGGATACATGAAGAACAGCTGGGGAACACCGGAAGGTTGCTGGCATACATAGGTGGATACCTGCGCGGAGTACTCCATTTGTGATGGTGTGACAAGACCACATACAGGGAAGTGTGGGATAGAGCCGGACAATGGCAGGTGGAACAAGAGATAAGGAGCAGAGAGTGGCAATGGGTGGAACACACGCTGAGAAGACCCACTAACAGCATCATGAGACAGGCTCGCCAATGGAATCCCAGGGAAATAGAGGTAGAGGAAGACCCAGGAACACCTGGAGATGGGAGTTGAAGACGGAATGCAAGAAAATGGGGAGAGATTGGAGAGATCTGGAAAAGATGGCCTTAAATAGGCGTGCTTGGAAGGCCTTGGTTGTGGACCTATGCCTCCCTATGGGTTGAAAAAGAAGAAGACCACCATGTCTGCAATAGTGTTCACTTATTCAAAATGTGTACTATAGGTTATGGAATAAACAAATTAAAATAAGGGAAGTACAATTTCTGGTGTATGCTATCCACAACTTGCTCTTCTCCAATGATATACAGGGTGTTCAACTTAAAAGCAGCCAGTGAATGGAGCTAATCTGGCATATATGTATGGAAATGGGAAGGTTCAGTTATGACGTAGTATAGGTCAAGGTTGTGTGACGGTGTGTAATTGTAGTGTGGGAAGGGCGATGAACAAATGTGGCGTAGGGCAGGCTAGTCAGAAGCGGTTTAAATAGTAAATAAACACAACTCAATGTGTACCTGGCAACTTTCGAATTGTCAATGGGGCTGCAATTATCTTGAACACCCTGTATATATATCAGTTATATGAGGACTATCATCATAGCACTCCAGACACGATATATATATATATCACATGATATGTGCTCATGTAATATATATATAACACTACAATAGTTTCCGGGCCACATAAGTATTCCAGGGAAAGAGCAGACCACATGACAAATGGAGGATCATCCAGGCCAGAAGTTATCAAACCTGTTAGCTACTAAACTATGTGGCAGATACTAAATAATGTTTCCCTAGAAGAATGTATAAAAATATGGGCTATGTACATTGAAATGAGTAGACCAAGAAAGGGTAAGGAAAGAAATGAACCTTCTGACATACATCCAGAGGAAGCAGTCATGATTCCCTGGGCATGTAATGCAAAGACACAGGTTGGAAAATATTGTATGAAAGTAATGCAGCAAGCAAGCAGAGAAGTACAAGAGGCTGCTGAATCACCCATGTACCTTGAGACTGCAAAATCATCCTTGAAGATAAACTATGGTAGAGCTGAAATACCGGAAACAGACAGCAGACTATATACATGGGCCTAATGTAGAAGCAACATATATTCTCAGCACAAACCACACACATCACAGAGGGGCTAGCTTTGGAAAATATGGTGAATGTAGAAGAATATCAATATAATATTCAAATGATTGACTGTCTACAAGATGTGTTCTGCACTTGGTTCTGCATCCAACAGAGTTGGGATTGGTTAGTTTCTCTTAGGAATGGCGAAAAGTGAAAATTAGTAGCCTGCTGATGATGTGTAGAACACACAAACCAACCCCACCTTTCAGGTTTCAGGGGTGTAGACCAGGAAACTGACTGCAAGGCCCAAGACTAATGGGGCTTGGCTGAGGGGATGGACTCCCAAAGGCCAGGTTTATTTTTATCAGCGATTTAGAGAGGTGCTCGAATAGAAAGCATGCAGAAGCGGGATGTGCTCTGCTGGCTTACAGGTCTGTAGGTACAGAGTAGTACTTTGTCACCCTAGCAGTCCTTCAGAATTTCTCTCTTTCATAATCCAGATGTTCCTTCTCTGCAGCCGTCATCCTCAAATCATTCAGTTACATCCTGAATCCATCTCCTCCGTGGTCTTCCTCTTCTTTGCTGGGATGCACCTTTCCATAATGGTCTTCTCCAACCCATTATGTCTCTTTATATGTCCAAAGTACTTCAATTTTCTGATTTCTATTTTAGCACATCATATGTGGCAAATCATATACAGACTACAAAGAGTGGTTTACCAAGTAGTTGATGTAGAACGAATGAAGAAAAAAAGAATGATTGACTGCTGGCATGCCTCATGAGAGGATGAGTAAAAGAAGATTTTGTGTGTTGAGCTGCTTAGCATTATTAATTTCTCTTTACTCATTGCATGAACTAATGTGAGCTGTTCATAACGTCATATATTATCAATCTAACTTGTAACAATACAGTCCTTTTTCTACAAAACGAGGTATCCTCTCTCTCTCCTCTCCTCTCTCTCTCTCTTTGCCTAAACCGGATTGGGCATAGGCCCTCAACCAACATGCCAAGTCTTCCTATCTCTAGCTATCTCCTGCAGCTCCTTCCAGCTCTTCTTTATATTGTTGATCTTTGCCTCCAAATCTCATCTCCATGTATTACTTGGCTTCCCCTTCTTTCACTGTCCTGTGGGTTTCAGGAAAGGACCCTTCTTGTTATATTTCTCTCAGGTTTTGCAAAGTTTGTTCTATCCAGCGCCAGCGTCTTTTAACCTCTTGGTTCACTGGAATCTGTCTTGTTCTCTCCACAAGTTCCTCATTTTTGACCCTTTCATACTATTTCAGTCCCTCTATTCTGCGCAGACACCAGTTGATAAATGTTTGCAATTTATGTGTTATTATTTAAGTAGTTCTCCATGTTTCTAACCCATACAACAGAACTGCTTTAACGTAAATTTTTCCCCTCCCATATCATCGTTCATACAGGAAAAACAAATATATTTTGAACAGTAATGTTTCAAGTGCTCTAAGATTCAATCAATCAAGTGCCATGCCTGCTGGCCTAGGCGATCATTTCTCTCCGCAACTCTCTCTCCCTGGTGCAGTTAATCAGTTCTGATGTCGATCTTTTGTCGAACCATGATGTCAGACCATCCAACATCTCTATCTCCCTTCCACAATCTTTCTGTATCTAAATGTTACCTATTGTCACCAAATGTTTGAAACCCACTCTTCACATTATGGGCACAAAGAACCTTGATCGTCTGATTCTTATTGTTTTGGTAACGTGTCTTTGTGTTCAGGCCTGTTTTAAAACCTCATCATTAGTTTTCTTCGTTGTTCATGGAATTTTCAGTATTCTTTTGTAGAAACCACATCTCTGTAGCTTCCAGCAGTTGTTTCATTCTTATTGTTTTGATAAGGTGTCTTTGTGTGCAGGCCTGTTTTAAAACCTCATTTGTTTTCTTCACTGTCCATGAAATTTTCAGTATTCTTTGTAGCTTACAGCTATCTTATTGATTGCTTTCTGATTGTCCCTGATTCGTTGTCATACATAAGTATTGGTTCAATATAGCACTGAAGATTACAAAATTTTATTTGACAGTTGGGTCAGAGGAGTCAGAAGATACAGTTGAATGTGGGGCAGCATTCCTGTTTGATGTCTTTCAATCTGTTGAAAGTGTAGGCCAGAGGGAAGCCACACAGTTGAGGAGCACATTTGGGCCATATCCAGCCACAGCAGCAACTAAAACATGCCAGACAGTCCGGAAAATTGTTAGCTGGCTTCCAGAATCTGCCCTTGCAGAACTTTCATCAGAAAGAGGGGAAGGTAATTTGTTATCCAGTATCACCTCTTTATGTTTACCATGCCATCTTGAAACATATAGTAACTTATAGCATCAAGAATAGTACTGCATGATAGATGTTCTTTATCTCACACACTTTCAGGCTTCAGCTTAATGGTTTCTAAAGAAAGCAATGGTCAGCCTGAGACTGTTATATCACCATAGAGTTAATCACAAAATGGCATGGGGAAGGCTGTATAATATTTGTCATGTTGAGCACTGTTGTATCACATTTTCCGCTGTCATTTTATCAGTTCCACAGTTACATTGATCCAAAGATTATATCTTTAGCTCCTTTGAACAGGACACAATCGACTCCACAGCCACATGTATACAAAATTAAAGATTTGCAATTCAGCCATGTGGAAAGGCACATCAGACTGCAGAGCACATACTTTAAGACTGCCCCGAATGTGATATACTGAGACAAACTCACTGGCCTAACGAAACAACACTCTACAAAAAACTGCACAGACCTCTTTGTGAGCTGCAAAAGACAGTGAAGCTTTTACAAGAGACAACGTTGAACATATAGATAATATTTCAAGCGATTGAAAGGAAGGAAAGAAGGATATCTTTAACTTATTCAACAGATCTTATCTTTGCCAGTTGTGATTTAAGCAAAGTCTGGGTTACTCTTGTTACCTTTTATTGAGATGGTGATATTCATCACCTTTCTGAGATCTCTATGCTCTATGTTCCCTTTGCTTACATACTTGTTCTTTATGTTATGTCATAAAGGCTTTTCGGTCTAAACATAGTTGTGTATTGTTTTTGTATTTTGTAAAACTACAATACTTTGTTTTTACATGTTTTGCCATTGCTACATAGTTTTACTGCAGTCTTCCTTTATATAGATAATCATCATCATCAGGTGCCTTCTCCACATCGAAGGTTGGCTGCAATGAATCTCCAGCATCCTCTGTCTTTCGCCTTGGTGTTGCACACTGCCAGACTGTAACCTGTCCATTTCTTAAAGTTTCCCTCCCACTTATCTCTCGGTCTTCCTCTTGCTCTTCTCCCCTCAACTTTCCCCTCTAGTAAATGTTTTATCATGGTGTCATGCCTTTTTATGTGCCCAAAATACTTGTCTGAATTTTATTTCTCTTAATAATTGTTTCTTCATGCCTAGTTTTCCTAAAACTTGTTTATTTGTCTTTTTTTCTGTCCATGAAACTCTGCTTATTCTTCTATATATCCACATCTCAAATGCATCAATTCTGTCTTCTAACTGCTTGTTCATTGTCCATGTTTCGAGCCATACATTAATATAGGATATATATAGCATTTGATCATTCTCATTTTTAGCCTGTTTGTGATTTGTTTGGATGTCAGTAACTTTCTCATACTATTGAAATTATCCTTGGCCATTCCTATTCTCTTTTAATTTCTGTTATACATCTGCCATCATCTGTTATCATCTGACCGAGATAGGAGTAGCTTTTTATGTAGTAATTCTCCATGTATTTTTATATTCATTAAATAATACTTGTTCTTAAACAAACAAACAGATATCATTTACATCAACAGAAATGTGTTTTATTTGAACAACTATTTACACTCACTTGTCTGTTACAGGTGATGGTGCTGCCAGCAATGAAGAATTTGGTCACTCTATAAAGTTCCTGATGCCAGACAACATTATTGATAATGATGATGATGAGGAGCTATCAAGTGAAGAAGAAAATGGAGCAGAAAAGGATAGTGTTAGAGATTTTGATCTGAGGTACAGTGCAGAGACATCCATTCCAAGCAGCAGTAATAATACAAAGGCTGGTGGTAGTATCTGTGGGTATGATTCCGTTTGGCTGAAAGCTAAAATCACAGAGTATTTTGAGAGTAATGAAACAGCCATCAACCTTGGTATGGAGGAGCTGACCTCTACTGTCTATGATGTCCTTAGCTCCCAGCGCAGAGATGATGAACTCCAGAATGAAGTGAGTTTAGCGATTATAATAATAATACTACAAAATGTTCAGTTTAATGTCCTTTCTTATCTTGTTACTACAGAGTTCTTGCACTGCCGCTGAGATATTCCTGTGTAAGATAGAGATCGGAGCACAATTTATTATTCTATCAATCTGTCAATCAATCAAAATCCTTATCCTGTCTAGTCCTCTTATGTCATGAAGTGTCATGGGAAGTTATTATTGTTGGTCTTGTTCTCAGTGTGTTGCAGAGTATGTTGTGAACCTATGTTGCCGTAATGTTCCTTTGATATTGTCTACCCATCTGCCTCTTGGACTTCATTGCAATCTCAGATGAGAGAAGATTAGATCTTCTACTCACCTCTGAAGTCGGAGAAGGCATGCCTGTGTGGCAGAGGACACTGATAATAAGGAAAGCAAGCCTTCATGCAAAAAATAAGTCAGAAGCGCCACACACTGCGCCCTGACTAAGCCAAATTCATAGCAGACGAATGCAAGAAGATCTTCTGCTGTTGTTTGTGTAAAGTGGTAGTTCACTTGATTTAATTCTTATAGGAAAGCGGAGCGGATTCTCTGTGAAGCCTAGGTATGATGTTCTCCTCAATCAAATATGTGAGAGAAAAAATATGGAGGCCACAGAGATGTAGTTTTACAAAAAAATGTTAGAATCTAATGAACTTCTAAAATGACTAATGTAGATGTGCTGAGAAAGAAGATCAGTGAAAAAACAAAACATTTTGATAACAATTTTTAAGGAAGCATTCATTTTTTTGGGACAATTAATGCGTAGAGATCAATAGATGTGAAAATTACAGCCTGGCGGAGTGCAACATCAAGGCAAAAGATATTTTTGATGTGAGATGACACATGATGATGATGAATGCAAAGATAAGGTTTAGAACTCCCTGTGACAAGGGAAAAAAGAGTTGGAAAGAATGTTTTAGAATGATGGGGAGAGGATACTGAGCAGTCCAACATCATGTTACGGAAGAGTATCAACAACATAGTTGATCTTCATTACTGGGAACAATCAGCTGTGAAGTTCTATGATTGCCAATGCCAGCATGCACATCACCTGATGATGATGATTAAATCATTAAATAATTATGGACTCAAACGTGGCACAATTAGTTCCCAAGTCCACCCAGCAGAAAAAGGGTACTAAACTTTAGTGACGGGAACATTTAGAAATCTTTGTCTGAACGGTTTTATTTTATTTCTGCATATCATCATCATCAAATAGCTTGTCCTGAGCAGAACGTTGCCACCCTAACAGTCCTTTGAAATTTCTCTCTCTCATAGGCCAGATATTCCGCCTCTGCAGCCATCGTGCTCAAACCATCAGTTACTTCCTGAATCCATCTTCTCCGTGGTATTCCTCTTCTTCTCTTTGCCAGGATGCCTCTTTCTATGATGGTCATCTCCAACCCTACATGTCTTTTTATGTATCAAAAATACTTCAATTTTCTCATTTTTATTTGTAGCATCAGTCAGTTTTCTTTGACTTTGAGCTCTTTCTGAATAGATCTATTTGTTTTCTTCTCTGTCCATGATATACAGAGGACTCTTCTCTTTCTCTTGCGTTCATTCTTTGCGACCAATTTTAATCACTCTTTGTGATATGTTTGATCTTTGCCAAAAACATGTATACTTTGCACATTGGTTTAGTAGGCCCCTAAACGCATAGACTTCTACACGTTTAGGACATGTGCATCAATTTCAGCAAAACCTCCTTATCTGCCTCTTAAGACATGCATGACAGGTAACAGTGGTTCTATTCTTTATACCCCAAATTTGGGCCCCGGTAACCACTCGGGCGTGAGGACTCTTCTGTAACACATATTCAGAAGCACATATGTTTTTCCTCTGCCTTGTTAAATGTCCATGCTTCACACGTACATTCCTACAAATAGTGATCCCATAAATAAACATTGACAAAATGAAAGTAATGACATTTGCTAGAGAAGAAAACACTACCAATATCTCCATCGACAATCGCCTATCAAAACAAGTCAAAAGACTTTACATTCCTAGGGAGTATTTTTTTCAGAAATGGAAGAATAATTTATGAAATCCAACACAGATGTAACAAAGCAAATCAAATGATAGGACAAATGGTGCCAATTTTAAAATGCAAACATGTCACCATGAACACAAAAAGAGAAATGTTCAACACAATTTTTCTCCCAACATTATGCTACCAGTGCCAAACCTGGACGCTGACAACAAATGATAGAAGAAAAATAGTCACAACAGAGATGAAATGTCGATGCAGAATGCTGGGTGTAACAAGAAGAGACCAGTTTAGAAATGAAGACATCAGGAAAAAAGTGGGTACAACATCAGTACTGAACTTCGTCAAGAAACAACAGATTAAATGGTTTGGCCACATAAGCAGATTACCAACAGACAGTGCCCATAAAAGAGCAATGCTGCTCTGATACAATGGATACAAAGCAAAAGGTGAACCTCAGAGATAACAGAGGCAACGAAATACACTTTATGAAGCGCATACAAGGGCCCATTTTAGAAATCTCTTCTTATCCTAACGCTGTGAGGTTAAACAGGATTCAAGAAAAGAAAGTGATCCCATAACCAAGAGAATCCCTCCCACTTGTTATTCTCCACATCTTCAACGTTGAATGCCCCTAAATTATTATTCTATTCTGGAATTTAGTTCACAATTATAGTAAACTTTGCATCATAGACAACTAATGTTTCTCATGAATTCTCCACAGCTCTTTGATCTCTTAGGATTTGATTGCTTTGAGCTGATCCAGCAGTTATTACAGAATCGTATCCAGATTATCAAGTCACATGCAGCAGAGTCTACAAGAGCTATTATCCAACAAATTCCAAGTGAGTCATGAGCTGTACTTGTAGCTACTTTCAGTTTCAGTTTGGAATATCTTCATTACACTCCGGACATGTCCATAGGTGCTCCGATCTCCTTCGCAATATCTCCAGTAGAATCCAGCGATTGACTGTACCAGTTCGATTTTGATTGATGAGCCTATTCATATACCTGTTAATGCTGTTCTTTTCTTGCTACTCCAATCCTCAAACCCAGCTCCTGCAATCTAGTAGTTGACATGGATTTGTGTAAATGAAAATCTTCTTTGCGACCATACTCTATGAGGGCGTTCAAAATATCAGCTCTATCCATTGGCTGGCCCGCTGACATGGTGGCAGAGCCAGCCAGCCTGTCTCTCTCATTGCCAACGACATCCGTGTGCCCCGGAACGAAGATAAGTGTAATTCTACAAATTGTTGACACTTGTAGTGATTCAGTCCATTACCTGCGCAACTTATTCTGAAAATAATATTTAAGTGTGATTTTTCTGTGGTTGAAAAATGTATTTAATAGAAGCAGAATATAAATTGAAAAAATGGCAAAAGTTTTTTATACTGATCCACCAACAATCCTAGTATCAACCCTTAGAACCTATGATCCCGATATTTCGGTATTGAATGTAAGTATCGTATATCCCAGTGTCCAGAAATATCAGTCTAAGAAGACTCTATCGTTATTTATTGGTGATCAAAGATAAATTGTGGGCAAATTTTGCATTGCACAAAAGTTAAAATGTAAACCTGTTTTTTGTTTGTTGACTTATTCATTACAAGTTTTTCAGGTGGAATATATTTTTTCGATTATATCAGATCTGGCTTTACTTTTCTTTATGGCTGAACCTACTTCCTCACATGTTTCTCCCATACTTCTGATCTCTATCTCAACTGCAATATTTTATGTGTTTGGATTCTTTGACTTAGTACATAGTATATAGTACATATTTGATGTTTTATTTTACAGAGAAGAAACCAGAGAATGAGCGACCAGCCTATGGATGTCAGGTGGTTGTACAGGTTAGCTTTATTTTATCTTATCATATTTATGTAGTTATATTTCACAAATAAAAACGTTTTTAACACTCTAATCGTGAAATTTGGACAGCTTAGTCATGCAGAAAACTAGCTCAAGGTTATTGTTTGTTGTTTGTTTGTTTTGTAGGAGATTAAAGCCTCTTTAAGCTGAGTCATCCCCTTTCAACCTGAGGACAAACTTTGTTTTGGTTATATCAGACCATGTAGGCCAACAAACATTAAAAATAAGAATTAAATCCTTTCGGGACATCCAAGTTATTGGTGACTATTTTCACTATTTTTGTGTGGTTTCTTTACACAGTTATTAATTAATGTTGGTTACAAAATGTATAGATTTCATAACATGTATGATCAGCCATTTATATTGGTCAATTCATGCACATAGGTTGTGTGAAAAACTGAATAACACAATTTTTTAACAGGAAAAATCAGTATTAAAAATCAGGTCAAAATTTCTTTGCTTATCAGAACACATGATACAGATTTAGTTTGTTTCTTCAACTTGTGTTTTAAATTAGTGCCATTGAATAACCTTATCAAAAGTGCTCATCCAAAGTTAAAATAATTAAAAAATGTGATTTACGAATTGTGATAATACAGAAAATCACAGCAAATTAGTGATTCTGTCATCCACACTGATTAAGAAATTTGTGATTACTAAATTTCATTTCCGCTTCTTTCTGTTATGCAAACATCAATTTCTTTCAGATGTTATACAATTGAAGAATAACATTAAGTTACCCTATCTCAGTTCCTCTATTCCATGCACACACCATTTGATGCATATTTGCAATTTAAAACCTGTTTAATGGAGCTGAAGTTTTTAAACAGACTGCAAACTATAAAAGAAAATCCAGATTATCTCTGTCACATAAGAATGATGATCACAGCTACTCTTTGTAATTAGTTAAAACCGACCGAAAACATATAAAAAGCTGTGAAGTCAGTTCTGTTACCGATAACCAATATTAATTTCTCAACTTTTGTATATCTGTTAGAGTGTTGAGGAAAAGTACTTATCCAAACAGATAAGGAAAGAGGAAAAACGTTTCAGGAAGGATAAGAAACTTATCACAGAGGATGAGGAGATTGCTGGGGCCTTGAACCTGACTCCTGAAGAGCTGAGGGCCAGCAGGTTAGTTATTGGCATTTTTTGTATAAGTATTGTTTGTTTTGTTACAATTGATTGATTGATAGGACTATCATCATTGCACTTTTGTGTATGCTCAAGAGATGTGTGCTCAAATCTCTTAGTGAATAAAGGATCTCGCATAGATCACAAAGTGGGGTTACCTTGATTGATAAGAACAAATGCAAACAAAGAAACAATCTTGTGGGATATATTCCTGACATCTCCAGTTCTATTCACCTGTGAGCAATATGTATGTATAGCTTAGTCTGAGGAGGGCCACAGCTTTTTTGGACAGATGAAAGTGATCGAAGAAAGTACTATGTATATAATGTCTTGTAGACATATAAAGTGACAAACATATTTAAATCTTATTTTTGTTTTTAAGCTTGTGATAGTATGTAGTAAATAATCAAGTGTTACACATAATTTGTCTTATATTCACAGAGAGGCTGCCTTACGAGCAGCTGCCTCAGCACCCTTGTTTTCTGGCCGCAGTTCTGGCTATGTTCGGCAAGAAAGGTATCCATTTGTCTTTGACAGTTTATCTGCTGCTCATCAGTCTTCAGCGTACATTTC
Source organism: Arion vulgaris (assembly GCA_020796225.1). NCBI lineage: Eukaryota > Metazoa > Mollusca > Gastropoda > Stylommatophora > Arionidae > Arion > Arion vulgaris. The sequence continues at coordinate 34,960,958 of CM036762.1, read as the reverse complement.
TGGAACAAAGGTATAGTGTATATAGTCATAGAAACAGTAACAATAGTATTATACAGCAATAACAACTGTGCATCGTTAGTAGTGAAATTAATCATGAATAAATATAAAAACAGATTTAAATGCAGTTTTATTAAGAAATACAAATAAATAAAGTTGATGTGTCGAACATCTGTTAGAGTGTTTAGAAACCAAATATGGACTCGTTCTTTGTTCACGCTCAGACCTCAACTTGAATATGTTTTAAGAAAACAGTGCTCCGTCTTAGGTTGTTGAGATCTGTAAAGATTTTGTGCTGCTCTGGTAATGGCCATATCAGTCTTCTGATCCTATACTGGACATGTTTGTAGAAGACATTCGGAAGCTATTGTCAGTAACATAGTCACATTCATCAAAAGTTCCTATCTTTAACTTGTTGAAAAGATCTGTTATTGGTTACTGAACTGACGTCATTGTAATCCGGGCAGACCCATAGGTACTCAGTCTCCCCCAACAGATTCAAAGTGTATGCATACTGATGGTTCCTGTGGCTCGCTGGTTAAACACACTCCTCACTCTGCCCCTCGTGCAATCAGTTCTACTTGTACAACAGGTAACTCCAAACTCTTTAAATTGCTGGATCGATTCAACATCAATTTTAGTGTCTTCATTCAATAGGCAGTTGTGAAGAAACTGAAGAACATCTGCCTTATCCATCTTCAACTTTCCAACAATAGATGCTGTTGATACAAGTCTGTCTGCTCACTCATTGCCGCAAACACCCGCATGCCCAGGACTTTAGATCCACGTAATCCTAAGGAGGTGAGAAACTTCAATAGATGACATCTACTCATGAAACCTGCCATTTTGAATCTTCCAAAGCCTAGACTGAGAGTAAGATACACCAACCACAGTAAACATAATCCCAGAGAGCAAGTGGAGGACAGCAGTAACGGTCTCAACCTCCATCCTCATACTGGAAGTAGTTATCCTGTATGCTCCACTTTGCTCTACAACAACTTTACCATGCATGCTAGCCAAGAAACCCCAACATGACCTCTCATCATAATGCACAGACCAATCGGTATAAACAACATCATCACTTGCATTATACTCTGATGCTCGTCCATCACGGATGATGATGACCATACAATTTTCATCCAAGAATGTTACGTATGTGTGTGCGTAGATGACTAGTGAGCACCATGCAATCTTGAAGTGTTCTTGTACAGTGTGGGTGTCCTCTATCAGCTACTTAATTACGATTCCAGCCTTAATGTTGCCCCAATATCTACATTCTCTTTCAATATTAACGAAAACGTCATGGTAGTCCCAGTCTGTTGTGGCATGTAAGGAACCTGATGATTACCAATTGCTCTATTTTGTTGTGCTGGTAACTATCTTTCTCTATGAGAAACAGAGAAATCATTTTCCGCCATCATCAATACCATTCTTGGATAGGCTTTGTAGACAATCTTAGCAGCCTGGGACTGACAAATTTTATCATTGAGTATATTCACATAACATGTATTGGAAACATCAGGTGGTACAACAAGATAACCAACTCTGAAGTACTGCATCGGGCAAACCTGCCTTCCATCATGGGCATGCTCAGCAGTGGATGACTAAGATGGTTGGGCATGTGAGAAGAATGGAAACTTGTCGCATACCATACCAAAACAAATGTTGTTCTGTGAACTTTTGGAGGGAAAAGGCATCAGGGCAGACCACTGCTCAGATATAAAGATGTCTGCAAAGCCTCAATGAAAAACATTTCTATAGGTTCCAGCACATGGGGAAAACTAGCTGATGGACAGAGTTGTGTGGAAAGCGATATTGCGCAAGAGCACAGAGTATTTTGAGAAGAGACTTATGTATGATGTGAGAGAAAAGTTGAAAACTCAGAAGTTGTCACAGTAAAGCACTTGCCAATTGACCGTCTGTAAAGACGAAAAAGGCCATATTTTCAATCTAATATATTAAAGCAGTGCTGTGTAACATTTTTATATATTGGGGAGCATCTGACTGATGGTTGTGAAGATGCGAACATCATGTGACAATTGCAATTCTACTACTAATAATAACAATGAAATCAAAATCATGGCATATCCTTTACAGGACTTTGCCATCAGCCACAGTAAACGAGTCATTGATCTTTTAGGCACCACTTATATGTTCAGTAATTTTCCAAAAGTCATCAGTGAACGATGAGGTCTATTTTTACCGCTCATAAAATTCCACATGAACAAATTTGCTTCTGATTGTCTGCGCGGAGTTTGGACCAGGTGCACTTGGGTTGTGATCGAGCTCACTACTGCTTAACTCCTGAGTGGACCAGGGCAAAGTCACGTTTTTACAAGCGCTTTCACATTTTGATAACCAAACGCCACTTAGCGTGGCGGAATGTAAAACGCGTCCACTTCAAACGCCACTTAGCGTGGCGCTTGGTCCACTAAGAGTTAACTCTTCTGTACGCAGTTATTTCCTCAGTTTTACTCAGTTAATTAAAGAGACAAAAAAAAAGGAATTTAAGAAAAAAAGTCAGAACTACTCGTCAATAAATAAACATATATATCTTATTATATACTCATTTTAAGAAATCTGGACAACCTATTAGAATAACAAGATTAAAAAATAGCAGAAGTAAAAATAGTTGAAATAAAACTAGAAAGACTTGTGTAAGGGAAACAACTCGAATGATGCAGTGTCGGCGAATGGCATTCATTGGAATACGCTGTGGCGCAGTGTTAGGCGATTGGTATGGAAAGAGTTAAGCTACAGACGCTCACAATAATAACAATAGTAATATTAATATAGTTAGGATGTCGATGCTTTCTCCAGTTAAAAAGGAAAGGCTGGGGTTAGAGGACAGTAGAATGTTTACAAAATTAAACAAAAGGGAGAAAATCGTGTTCATAGGAGTGCTAGGAAAAAACTGAAAATAGTTTGTTTTTAATAATCCAATTAGAGCTTAAGCCGACAGAGTAACATAGCGGGCCATTAATGCATGACATACACGCCATGTCACTCCCGTTGGACAGCAATATCTTAAAATATCCACAGAGAAAGAAAAAAGAAGATTGTTACAGTTTTATGATTATAATAAGTTTTCTGAATATCATGTATGAAATTCATCATTATAATAGTTTGTCTCCTCTCTTAGCTTGTTCTGCCTGAGAATTGTCCTCATAAAGATGACAAAATGTATGAGGAAGTCAGCATTCCTCCAAGTGATCCGGCTCCAGTTGAGATTGGTAAAGACAGGGTGATTATCTCAAGCCTGGATGATGTAAGTTTCTTGTTCTTAAACACAATAACTGTTAACTGATTAACTACCAACCTAATAAGACTAAAAACACAGGCCTTATATAAATTGAACATGTACAAGGATTGAATCATATGATGACCTTCAGCAGGATGACACATCAATATATGAATCACTGGTGATAAGAATGAGGGAGTTTTAAATCAAGTATGGAACTTAAGAAAGTATTTTTTAGATGCATTTGTAACCAGCATGCGACAGAAGCAATTAGCATACATACCCTTCACCATCTGCTGAGGAAGACTGAGCACCTATGTGTCTGCCCAGAATACAATTTCTGAATCATTGACCACTCTGTGGTGCGGGCCACAAGGGAAGCAAAGAATAGTACCCTCGACCTACAAGGCATATCGTAAGAGGTGACTGATGTAGGACCTAGGAAGCTACCCCAGTAAATAAAAAGCATTGCAGAAATGAACATGCTGGCTACTTGTAGGTGCATAACTGGCACAACGTACAATCACACTTAGGCTCAGATCACATACAGGCCACACAGAGGGGTTAACAAGTGGTCGATATGGAGCGTCGAAGAAGAAGAAAAGTCATTGACAGTTTGGAAAGAGACCATTCATGATTTATTTCAATAACTTGTGGTAGATGTCTCAAAGTTGCAAATTATTTTTTGACAGATCAATGTGTGGTTTCTAGACAGTCTGATAATTTAATCATCTATCTAGCCTGTTAATAATGTAATCAGAGTTAGAAACAAGACAAGACAGAAGACAAAGGCATACAACTATTATGAATCTTAACAGGCTAGACAGATGATTAAATGAATCTCATGTCTGGTCATGTATCAATATATATATTTTGGGGAGGACTCTGGTTTCTGGAAGTTTTTTTAAACCATTATCTTAATAGGTAATTGATCTTCTTCTGCATTCTCACTAAATTGGTATTTTGAATTCTCTAATAAGGCAGCGAAGTAGATTTCTATGTGCCTTGATATATTTAATAACTTGGAACAAAAGTGTATACACATTTTTAAATACTATTTTCTCAAACAGATTGCACAGCTTGCTTTCAAAAACACCCAAAGTCTAAATAGGATCCAGTCAGTTGTGTTCAACACAGCCTATAAAACTAATGAGAACCTTCTGATCTGTGCTCCGACTGGAGCTGGTAAAACTAACATTGCCATGTTAACTATATTACATGAACTGAAGCAGCACATCGTTCAAGGTGTTATCAAGAAAGATGAATTTAAGGTAAGAGAAGGGTGGATTTAATTATGATCAGAGAAATGATTTTAGTCAAAGAAAATGAATATAAGTCATTTAGAAATGGTGTGTTTAAGCTTCTTCTTCTTTGTATGTTCCATATTGACCACTTGCTAACCACTCTTTGTGATTTGTATGTGATCTGAGCCTAAGAGCAATTGTGTGTTGTGCCAGTTATGCGCCTACAGGTAGGCCAGCACATCTGATTTCTGCGACGTTTTTTAATTTACTAGGGTAGCTTCCCTAGTCTGTGAGCGTCTGTAGCTTAAGCAGTAGTGAGCTCGATCACAACCCAAGCATACCTGGTTCATTCTCCGCGGCAGGCAAGTTTGGAAGCAAATTAGTTTCCTTGGATTTTTACACACTATAAATATAGACCTCACCATTCATAAAACAATGGCAAACTAGTGAACGTTTAAGTGGTGCCTAGAAAATCAACGACTCATTTTATTGACGGCTAAGTCATGTAAAGGACATGCCACAATTTTCATTTCGTAATTCACTGGCAAAATACACTGAGTTAATAGAAATCTAGATAAACTAGAAAAGTATCAAAATAAATGTAATTGTGTTTGTGTCACGCAGATTGTCTATGTTGCTCCTATGAAAGCCTTAGCAGCAGAAATGGTTCGTAATTTTGGAGGACGTCTGGAAGCCCTGGGTATTACAGTGAAGGAGTTAACCGGTGACATGTCACTAACTAAACAGGAAATTTTAAGGACTCAGGTCAGTTGATGTATTAATGTGTGATTTTTATAAATATTGGTTCTCAGTAATTATGGCTATATGCATACACACACGCGCACGCAGGCACCAACACATACACATACATGCACTTGAGGATTAAGGTCAGTTGATGTTCTTCTTCTTCTTCTGCGATCAACTTTTGCTATGCGACTACTCTGGTATGTGTCATAAACATGGCAGTGCGCTTGAGGTCTTCATTGGTTCCCCATAGTTTGTCTTGTAGTGTTGTTTCTGTTGGCCAGATCTCCAATCTCTCACTACTCAGACTAGGGCAGTCTTGCAGGATGTGCTCTGGGGACTGCTTTGGTGCTCCACAGGTGCAGGCTGCCGAGTCCCTGAGACCCATTCTGTGGAGGTGTGCTCTGAGACTGCAATGTCCCGTTCTAAGTCTGAAGACTGTGGTCTGTGCTTTTCTATTTAGTGTATTTATACTGTCATGCTCTGGGTTGTATCCTCCATTTGTTTTTCTCCAGATCATTTTCCTGGATTATTTTAGGAGGGTCAGTTGATGTATTAACTTATGATTGTTATAAATACTTGATCTCAGTAAGTATAGTTATATGCATACATACGCACATACACACATGCACCCTACCAAGACAAACAATTTGTTATAATTTGCCATAAGTCACTGTTGTACACTTTGTTCATACTTCTTGCACTTGCAAAGGATGCTGTTTGAGCTAATGTATTTGCCCTTTCATTTCCATTTACCCCCAAGACAGTTTCTTGAGATAGGGCTATTGAATGTTGTTTACTTATTCACTTTATAGTATCTACTTAGCATATACACACAACACACACTGGGGTCTCTGTGGCTAAGTGATTATGCCTTTGCTTTGTATTCTTAAAGCTGGGGGTTCGAATCCTAGGCGTAGTTCTGTTGACAGGTGTATTTGTTTTCCAGAAATCCCTATGATTGTTGCTGGAGCTTTGTACAATTCTCTCGTTAGGTGGCATGCCACTTCTGTAGAGAGGAACTGCGCTATGTGGGGTAAAACCTGGTGCAATGAAGTCAACACCTTCGGCTTTATATCTGTTTTGTACATCATACACACAATATTCAATACACATAAATGAACATTTTGTCTATAAAACAGACATTTTTCTTCATTTAAGATGCTAGTGACGACCCCTGAGAAGTGGGATGTTGTAACACGGAAGAGTACTGGTGATGTGGCACTTGCTCAGCTGGTTCGGCTGTTGATCATTGATGAGGTCCATCTCCTGCATGATGACAGAGGGCCTGTTATTGAAACTTTAGTGGCCAGGACAAAGCGACAGGTATCCACATATGTCAACTTTAACATCTTATTTGTGTACCTAAATATATATCTATATATATATATATATATATATATATATATGTATCCTGCTCCAACCATCATCATTGTCATCATCTCTTCTGTCTTGCCTTTTTTCCCTCCAATCCTGGTTTCCTCACAGCGTCAGGATAAGAAGAGATTTCTAGAACGAGCCCTAATGTGCCCTTAATAAATAGTGTCTTTCATCGCCTCTGAGGTACACCTTTTGCGTGGCCGTCCTTTTGATTTGTATCCATTGTATTGGAGCAATATTGCTCTCTGAGGTGCACTGTCGCCCGAGTGGTTACCGGGGCCCAAATTTGTGGTGTAAAGAATAGAACCACTGTTACCTGTCACGCATGTCGTAAGAGGCGACTATGGAGGTTTGGCTGAAATCGGATGCACATGTCCTAAACTTGTAGAAGTCTATGCGTTTAGGAGCCTACCAAACCAATGTGCAACGTATACACGTTCTTGGAAAAATCAAACATATCACAAAGAGTGATTAAAATTGGTCATAAAGAATGAACGCAAAGAAGAAGAAGAAGGTGCACTGTCTGTTGGTAGTCTGCTTATGATGCCGAACCATTTGCTATTTATTCTGTCATAATTTCTTGTTGGTTCGAAAATAGAGATTCGCCATCAATGATTTTAAAAAGATGGAATTTAGTGTATTTAGAATTCTATATGTAGATGATAAACAACCTTTTCATGTCTACTTTGTGTTACCTGAGCAAACAATAAGCAAAGCACAGTCGCAAAAAATAACTACATGTGAAATGCAATGCCTACGACAAGTTACCAACAACACCAAAAAAAACAGTCACCAACATCAACATAAGAAAGAAAGTTGGCACAGAATCTTGCTTGAATTACATTGAGAAACAAAGATTGAAGTGGTTGACTACTTGATAAGAATGCAACCAAACTCGACTGTATACAGAGTCTTCTACAACAGAACCTCAGGAAACAAGGTGAGAGGATGACCACGAAACAGATGGATAGAGGGCATAGCAGAATCCTGCCCCAAAAAAATAGCAAAAGTAACTATCACCCAAGTCACTAGAGCAGCGCTAGACAAAAACAGAAAATCACAACAATGGGCAACAGTCCCAGTCTCTTCTTCTTCTTCTTCTTCCAACGTTTTCAGACATCGATTTGTATACTTTTAAAGTAGTTAGTGGTCAACCGGAGTCCATGTACATCTCCGTATAGCTTGTCTTGGACTGATATGGGATTGGCCATGTGTTTTTCTCTGTTCCATGTACGTTGGACATTCTTGCAGTATGTGTGTCTCTGTCATCTTGCTGGTGCCACATGTACATATGTCAGATGGGCCTATTTTATACTTGTTAAACAGATGGTACCTCAGTCTGTTGTGCCCTGTTCGTAGACGAAAATGACAACCTGTTCCTCTCTACTTAGTTGGTGGTAAGCATCGTCCTTTTCATGCCCTGGGTGATCTCTCAGCCATTTGTTCTTGTAGGCCATTTTTATCCGTACTTTTGCTTCCTCATATGTCATACTGGTGTCTGTCTGTGGTAGCCTGCTTCCTGCTTTTGCCAATATGTCTGCAATCTCATTTCCAGGTATTCCGCAGTGAGATGGTATCCACTGTATTACCACTCTAGAGAAGATGTTGCATACTTGGTGTAGTGATGCTTGCAGTTCCTTCAAGTTGTTATCGTCTTCATTTTTAGAGCAGTAATTACTGACAGGGCATCAGTAAGAAATACCAGGTTTTCATTTACATGTTCCTCTGACACTATGGCTTCTGCTGCCGCTTTTAGGGCCTCTGCCTCTGCTCTGTAATTGCTGGAGAACCTTCCTGTCGCTAATTTTAGCTTCCTGAGTTTCATGTCACTGAGCACTATGAGGGCTCCTCCTCCTCCATTTTCAGTTGCATTTGCTGCAGACCCATCTGTGTATACATGGGTCCACCTGCTGTTAGGAAAGTGTTCCTTTAGGTACTCGGTGGCCAGGAGTTTTCTTTCTTCACTTGTTTGTTGGTTTTTCCTACTATCCCTGTGATGTTCTCATTCAGCTCTGGGAATTTTGTATCTTTCCATATCTGTCTTGTGTTGGTGTATTTTAGTGGTTTGGGGTAACTTCAGCACATGATGGTTGTTTGCTCATCATCATCTTGGTTGTCACTGCAAAGTTGGTTCGTTTTAGTCTGCCCCTTCCTAGCCCATTCATTCTGTGGTACATTGGGTGATCTTCTAGTCTCTTGAACTTTTCTGCTTGTTTTTGTGCTCTGCTGTCTCTTATATCCTCCATTGGTTGTAGGTCGGTGGTCTTCTCCATTTCCTGTATTGGAGTAGATCTCATTCCCCTGTAATAATTCTCATAGCTTGGTTCTGAACACGGTTGATTTTATTGAAGTTGGATTGGGCTACAGTTGCCCATGCAGAGATTCCATAGTCCAGTGTCGGGCGAACATATCCCATATAAAGCTTCTTTAAAACATTGTTATCTGCCCCCAGGTTGTGCCAGCTAGTTTTTCATGATTGCCATCCTGGATTTTGCTCGGGTTTTGTTTTTTCAATCTGAGCATGCCATGTCATGCGCTGGTCGAAGGTCATTCCAAGGTATGTGGGGTTTTCTCTGGGAGCAATATATGGTTATTTAGTAGGAGCTTTGGACTTTGGGGCTTTGTTGATAAGGAGAAAATCGTATATGTCGTTTTCTTTTCATTGGCTTTGATCAGCCATGTATTGGACCATTGGTCTAGGGATGTGAGGGCCTGTTGTATTCTGCTTGTTGCAGCGGTAATGCGCTCCTCTGATGTCCACAGGGCCAGGTCATCCGCATACAAGGCGTGGTGGATCCTTCTGGGTATGTTCTCGGTTATGTCATTGATGTATATGAGGAACAGTGTTGGCGACAGTACTCCACCCTGAGGAACTCCTTGTTCTAGTGTTGTTTTCCTGCTGGTGAACTCTTGCACTTGCACTTTAGCAGTTCTTTTTCTAGATACTGTGATATCCATTTGTACATTCAACAGTCCCAGTAACAGTGTGGCAACAAAAGAAGCAGAAATCAGTATTCTGTCTTCAAGAACTGATACTATTGCTCTCTGGACAAGCCCATACAAAATATTAGAATAACAGTAAGAAATTGTATTACTAGCTATGTATTGCAAATATTTCTTATCTTTCAATTGCATGTTTCAGGTGGAGAGTTCTCAGAGCATGATCCGGATTGTAGGCCTATCAGCCACACTTCCTAACTACCTGGATGTGGCCACTTTTCTCAATGTTAACCCATACACAGGTCTGTTCTTCTTTGATGGTAGGTTCAGGCCTGTACCTCTGGAGCAGACCTTTATAGGTAAGATTTCTGCATGATCATTTTCAAGTCAAATTGTTAATACAAGTATTTGGTTAGTAGAACTAACTTCAAACTACTCCAATCAATTCATCATTGGGATTTCATGACGCTGGCTGAATTTACTTTTCAGTTTTTTTTTCTGTTACCAAATTGAGGCTGAGGTGGTCTGAGAGCCACTATTGTCTGAAAACAATTCCATTCCCATTGTGTAATTGAACCTCGAACCACTCACCTATGAATTAAGTGAACTAGCCACTACACTATCATTGCTCTCTCTCGTAAAAACGGAACTGTGGGATAGAGCAGGACAACGGCAGTTGGAACAAGATATAAGGAGCACAAGGTGGCGATGGATAGAACACACACACTGAGGAGACCTCCTGACAACATCACGAGACAGGCCCCGATGAAACCCCAGAGTAATAGAAGTAAGGGAAGACCCAGGAGCACTTGGCGGCGGAAGTTGGAAACCGAATGCAAGAAAATGGGGAAAGATCTGGAAAAGATGGCCTTGGAGAGGAGGGCTTGGAAAACCATGGTTGCGGACCTAGGCCTCCCTAGGGGTGAAGGTTGAGGAAGAAGATGTTTATTTATAACTTTTGTTGTCATAATATATTCCTCACTTGATGAGAACTAATTTTGATTGGGACATTTTGTTCCTACCTCATCTATCTGTTGTTTGAGCAAAAGTCTGTTTTGTTTCAGGAATTAAGGCGCTGAACAAGATGGCCCAGCTTAAGGACTTCAATACTGTATGCTATGAAAAAGTCCTCATACAGGTCAGGGCTGGTCATCAGGTGAGTAAACCATTGTTTACTGTAAAACCAAATGTTTGTTGCCATCTCTTGCTCTCCTGATGCTTGCAACAGATTTGAACAACTAAATAATTACAGTTGTGCAGATTTTTTAAAACTTCTTCCATTAAAAATCTTAGGACCCTCCACATTAGCATATCTTATCGTCATTGGAGGGTTTGTGTGTCTTTACGATCCTTCAGGCTATGTCGGTGGGAGACTAACTCCTGGCAGGTCTAACCAAGCTGAACAGACTGAAGGTGAAAGGCCAGACCAAAGGGTGAGGAGTAGGATGTCACCTCATAAGGGGACAGTGCAGAACCCATCGGTAAGTGGTAAATGCTCTAGCTGCATCCAACCCATCCCCCAGCTATGGGACATATCTCAGGAAATTCTGATCTTAATTAGAGAAAAACCTGGCATATATGCACTTATTCTTGTGATCTCATTTGTAAAGATTGCATAGAAGATTGTTCTCAATTTCCAAATAAAAAAAAAAGTTATGGCTACATTATAACAACCTGGCACATTTCTCTATTATTTACAAATAAATGTTTATATTCATTAAGACATAAAGGCTTGACAAAATGTTGTTTATAAAAGAACATGAAGACATTTGTTTTCATGTGATTCAGGTGATGGTTTTTGTTCATGCAAGAAATGAGACTGTCCGTACAGCTTTTAATTTGATTGAACAAGCCAAGAACAGAGGAGGTATATCTCACTTTGTTCCTGAACAAAACAAAGGTCTTGGAGAGGCTCAGAGAGCAGTAAGTTTGTGGACAAGTTTCTGTCTTTTCTCCTTCTGAACAGGAATCTTTTATGTGTTTGTCCACAGCAGTTCATGATTTATAAATGTAACATAGATCTCATTTCGATATTTAGATCTTCTTAATATGACCTTTTTCGTCTTTACAGATGGTCAATTGTCAAGTGTTTTAACTGTAACAACTTCTGAGTTTGCGCTTGTTTCTTTCTTGGCTCTCAGCTCATCCCTAAGTCTCTTTTTCAAATATTATATAATGTTGTTCTTCACATAACTTGGTCATCGGCTAGTTTTTCCTATTTGTTGGGACCGATAGAAAAGTTCTTTACTTCCTTATCCTTATTTCTGAGTAGTGGTCGTGTCGCTGCCATTTGCCCTCCGAAAGTTCACAGAACAACACTTGTGGTATGCAGCTATTGTCCATTCTTCTCACATGCCCTAGCAATCTTAGTTTTCTACTGCTGAGCATGTCCATGCTATATAATAAATAAATAAGTGTTCACATTGAATGAATAAGTGTTCAAATTGGATAAATGTTTATCTTGGATGAATAAGTGTTCTTCTTAGCTGAATAAGTGTTCAACTTTGATGAATAGGTGTTCAACTTTGATGAATGTGTTAATCTTTGATGAATAAGTGTTCATCTTGGATGAATAAGTGTTCATGTTGGATGTTTAAGTGTTCATCTTGGATGAATAGGTGTTCATCTTTAATGAATAAGTGTTCATCTTGGATGAATAAGTGTTCATCTTGAATGAATAAATGTTCATCTTCGATGAATAATTGTTGTATGGCAGACACTTTTTTTCTCTTGTACAGAGAAACAATTTAAATTATCCTAACACTTATGTTATGCTTTGTTCAGATGGCAAAGAGTCGCAACATGCAGCTTAGGGAGATCTTCAATGATGGTTTTGGAATCCATCATGCTGGAATGCTGAGACAAGATCGTAACTTGGTAGAGAAATACTTTTTGGAAGGTCATATCAAAGTTCTGGTTTGCACAGCTACGCTGGCCTGGGGTGTGAATCTACCAGCCCATGCAGTCATTATTAAGGTGGAGTTCACTATGTTTTTATATTATTTTGTGTGTGTATGTTCTTTACAGCAGATAAGATATTCTTCTTTGAACGCTCCTTTCTCAGCCACTTGTTAACTCTTTCCGCACATAGTTATTTCCTCAGTTGTACACAATTCAAGGGAGGCAAAAAAGCATTTTAAAAAATAAAGAAAATTGTAACTACTCGTTAATAACTAAACATATATATATAACTTATTATATACTAATTTGAAGAAAACTGGACAGCCTATTAGAATAACAAGGTTAAAAAGTAGTAGAAGTAAAACTAGAAGGACTTGTATGAGGGGAAACAACTCGAATGGTGCAGTGTATGGTGTTAATGGAATACGCTGTGGCGCAGTGTGCAGCGATTGGTGCGGAAAGAGTTAAACCACTCTTTGTGATTTGTATGTGATTTGAGCATAAGAGCGATCGTACATTGTGCCAGTCATGCTTCTATATGTAGGCCAGCACATCTGATTTCTGCTGAGCGTTTTATATACCAGGGTAGCTTCCTTAGGCCCCTCCCTCAGTCGCCGCTTACAACATACCTTGTAAGTCACAATGTTACTATTCTTTGCTCCTCTTGTGGGTCCCAGCAACATGCGGGCAAAACTTCCGTAAAATCTTGATGAAGATATTCATGAAACCTGGTTGAAGACTTCTATAAAATCTCGATGAAGTTCTTTGTGAAATCTGGTTGAAGACTTACATCAAATTTCGGTGAAGATATGCGTGAAACCTGATTGAAGTCTAATGGAGCTGAAAGATAGAGAAGAAAGATGTTAAGAAATATTAGTTAATGCAATTCATTTGTATTCAGTTCTTAATACATACTGTGTTTTGTGTTACTATTTACAGGGCACACAAATCTATGATGCAAGAGGGTTCCTTTGTTGACTTGGGCATTTTGGATGTCATGCAAATCTTTGGTCGTGCCGGCAGACCTCAGTTTGACAAGTTTGGCCATGGAACAATTATCACCACCCATGACAAACTCGGTCACTACTTGAGTCTCATGACTCGACAAAACCCCATTGAGAGTCAGTTCATTAACAGTCTTACAGACAACCTTAATGCAGAGGTGAGCATTGGTTATTGATACAGCCAGAGACACTAACAACTTTTCTTAATTTTTTCTTTTATTATCTTTTTCGTTCTTCTGTTCCTGATACGATTTTCAGTATCAGGGAATGCGAAGACTTCTGAGATGTGCCTTTGAGTGTTTCTCGTATATGGGGGAGCATACTGCCTCTGATATTTCTGCGATCCATCGTTTGCTTGAGTAGTCTTTGGCCTTGATCCCATTGTATTTGAATAGTAGTGCTTATTGCGGGATACTGTTGATTTGGGATGTAATCGCGTTACGTGACCGAACCATTTGGTTTGTTGTTTCTTAATATGATCTAGCACTGGTGTTGTTTTCATGTTTCTAATAGTCTTGTTTTTGATCTCTCTCTCCTTATTACTCCGACTATTTTCTGCAGACATTTAATCTCGGTTTTAATTTTCTTTTTTTTTAATGTGGTGTTTGTATCCAATTTTAACACTGATAGGTTAAAGGTCGTATTGTATAAGGCTCTTTTTGTTTTTAAAAAAACCTTTACAATTGTATATTGGTGTCATTTTGCTACTATTTATTACATTATTTATAGACTATTCCACTTCTTCTTTTCTCTAATCCTGTTTTACCTCACAGCAGCATGATAAGAAGAGATTTATAGCACATGTTTTTGTGTTCTCTTCATAAACAGTGTTTTTAAACCGCTTTTGTTATTTCTGAGGTCCTCAGATTGTTGGATATGCTATTTGAATATTGAAATATTTTCTTTTGTATCATTATACTTTTTATTGCTTACTTCACTCATAACATTGCAGTTATCAGTTATATGAGGACTATCATCATAGCACTCCGGACACGTCCATAGCTGCTCCGATCTCTGTGTCAGCAAATCCAGCAGCGTCCAGCGGCCCAACACGCCAGTTCGATGTTGATTAATCAATCTCCTTGCATACCTATTATGTCACTCTTTTAGGGCTGCACCAATATTGACACCCATCTCTTTCAATCTGGTCAGCGAGTGGGATTCACAGCCCTGAAACTCCTGTGTTCGGAAAGACTCTCTCAATGTGTGAAGAATGTCATTTCGATCCTTGGCTGCTCCCTCTGATATTGTAGCCAAGCCACCCAATCTATCAGCTCATTCATTACCCCTAACTCCTGCGTGCCCAGGGACAAAAATGAAGGTGATTTCTCTGATCATTGTCTGTACCAGTACCTCCACCCAGTTGCGTCTCACCATACCTGATTCGACTTTACGAATCATGCTCATGGAGTCACTGAGTATGAAAACATGAGAGTAGCTTTGAGATGCCAACCATTTCACCGCCTCCGTAACTGCCCGAACCTCCATTGTCAAACTACTGGTGGTTGTTGCATAGGCCCCACTGGCCTCTCTTATTTTTCCTCCTGAACGTGCTGAAAAGCCCACGCACAGCGTTGTTGGCGAATGACTGAACCATCGTGTAAATAACCACATCTGTATCATTGATGATGTCATTCAAGAGGGCATCCACGTTAATCAGTGATAGATTATTTTGTTCGCAGTCTTTCTTAATTGATGTAATAACGGTGAAAGCAGTCTGAAATTGAGGTGGCACAGCAATCCATTCCTCTCCTGTTTCAATTCCGGAAGGATCACATATTTTTCTGAGAGTATCTTCCGCCTGACCCAGCCATGATCTGCGTCTCTTGAGTCTACACCCTTTCTCCTTAATGAGTTCTTCATGGAGAGGATGTTCCTTATTTGCGTTGATTCTTAGATATGATCGAACCCTCCAAGTTTCAATTCTGTTAGCAATAGTGGGGAGGTCAAGAATGAATCGCATTGACACTCATAGTGTATCTTTGGTGCATGCCAGAATGATGCGCATAGCCTCATTCTGAATTCTTTCCAGTGTTTGCGTAGGACTAATTGTTAGGAGAGCACATGCATATTCTATACATGACAGAACAATACCTTGGTACAGGAGCACAAGAAAGCATTGCTCAATGTTAGCAGCCGCCATGATTCTCAGTGCAGATAGTGCGTTGCGAGCCTTGGCAATAACTTGGTCGATATGGTCCCTAAAGCATAGACTGCGATCAAATTTTACACCCAAATAACTCATAGATGCTGTTCGGGTGAGTGTATGTCCATCTAAAGTGACGTGGTGTGTCAGACTTCACAATGTGATTATTTAGGAGAACCATGATAGCACAGCTTTGGTATGGTTTATCGTTTGCACCAGATACATCACACCAGGCCATTATGCGGTTCAGTTCTTCCTGCAGTTTATTAGCAATTTCATCCCTGTTTCTCCCCTGTCTGTACACCACGATGTCTTCTGCAAATGACAGTGTTCGTCCCCTGCCAGATAATTGCTGCTTCGTAATCATTATGGTGAATACATTGAATAGTATTGGAGATAGTGGGGACCCCTGGGGTAGTCCCGGTTAAATTCATTGCAGTATGACATCTTTATGAAAGACTGTGCCAAAGTGTTTATGTTTTCATGTAATGATGATTTCTGTAGAAATTGAGTTTACATGTAGCGATTGATGTAGCAAGTTATACACAAATACAGACTTGGGAAAGTGAACAACTAATACAGCTAATAAGGAAAGAGAGAATTTGTCAATTGATTGGGATACAAATTCTGGAAATAATCTAACTATATAACCAGATGGACACTGAAGTGGAACCCACAAAGAAAAGGAGAGTGTGGAAACCAAAGAACAGTAGAAAAGGAGCTAAGATATCTTGGAGTTTCCTAGGAAGAACTCAGGAAGATGGCCCAGAAAAGAAAATATAGAGATTGTCCAAGCATGTACACCTTGCTGCAGTCAGCGACATTGTAAATGACTAGGATATGTGTGCCACATAAGTGATGGTAGAATCCAAAAGGACATTCGGTTTGGCCAACTCGCAACTGGTACTAGACGACATGGGCGCCCTTTACTACATTTCATTGACACATGCAAACGTGATCTGATAAGATCACTGATTAAGCATGAATGCAGCATAGACAAAGAAAATTGAGAGCGGGTGGGCCAAAGACAGGGAAGAAAAGGCGTGTATGGTGAGCGGCAGTGAGAGATGGCTAAAAAATAAAAGAAGAGAAACATCATCACATATGGAGGCAAAAGAAAGTGCAGAAAGACCACTTTCTGCATTATCTGTAGTCTCCAGTTTCACCTGCAGCAACTGTGACAAGGATTACCACTCCAGAATAAGACATTACAGCCAAAACAGATGTTGTGATTCATCACAGAATCAACTACTTGACACAAATTCTTTGTCTCCTGAGACAAAGAGGCCATTGATGATAACATGCTTCTGTAAAAGTACATTTCAAGTAATCATCTTGTGTGCTTTGTTTCATAATGTGAAAAAGTGTAATATTTAATTTTTCAGATATCTCTGGGAACAGTGACAAATATTGAAGAAGCAGTCAAGTGGCTGAGCTACACTTATCTCTATGTTCGTATGAGCAAGAACCCTTTGGTCTATGGCATTCCAAGCGGCTTCAGAGAAGTATTTGATTTTTCTATGTATATTTGGGTAGTTAATGATAGTTTTGGTCCCTGACAGCAACATACCACAGAAAGCTCACCACATGGGAAATGAAATGCTTGAGGAAGACGGTGGGGGCCACCAGGAAAGATAGACTGAAACGAGGACATCAAAAGCAGAGTGGTCATATCTTCATACATCGAAAGACAACAAATGCAGGGGTTCAGACATTTAATTAGAATGGAACACAACCAACCACCAATAACAATAAAAGAGATCAGATACTAGAGCCAAGGGAAGACCAAGAAAAATATGGATAGACAATATCAAGACTACACTAAATAAACACGGATATAACGCAACAAAGGCGTCTCATCTGGCCCTGGAACGTAAATTAAAGCTCCCACTTCATATACTTAGCAGCAAGAGTGGACAACCAATTCCATCATCTACCTGGGGAAAGACAATAGATAAATAATAGTTTTGCTAGAAGAAAATTATATTGTTACTTGTTTCAGTATCAATAGCATCATGTGCCATACCGCCTAGCTTATACTATCACGGATCTTCACCTACTTCTGTCCTGATCAGTGACTATTGGTGTTTCCCTAGCACTGAAGTAAGAAGCTGGCATTGTGCACTGAATTTCTTGAGTTTTTTTTATCTACCTTTAAATGTAATTTTTATGTTACTCAGCTTAACATTTATTTCTGAGTTTTATTTTGTTATTTTGAGTTTGTGAGAGGCTGTAAATATAGATTTGAATAATTAGACACTGAAACTACCTATATTGTTCTCTAATGTCCTTGATATTCTCACTGATGGAAACATACATAAATTTCTCTATTTGAGTAATTATTTATTGGTGAATAGATCTTTGTAGAGCTTGAGAATGCAGTGATTGATAGAATAAACTAGAATCCAGCAAGCCAACAACATTACATACCAGCTTACCCCAATTTTGAAACACCCAGCTATTCCAGTAGTGACTAAAAGACAGATTATAAATTCAATCTTTATACCAACACTGTGCTACCAGAGCCAAACATGGGCACTGACAAAAGAACAAGAAAGGAAAATTACCGTATGCGAAATGAGATGCCTGAGGAAAGCAGTAAATAAAACAAGAATAGACCATATAAGAAATGAGGAAATTAGAAGAACAGTCGGAACAACACCTGCTATTAGATTTATTGAAAAACAGAGACTCAAATGGTTTGGCCACTTGGTCAGAATGAACCCGAATACACCAGTTGCAAGAGCGTACAAACTGAAAATGGAATCATCAAGAGGAAAGGGCAGACCAAGAAAAAGATGGGTTGATGGAGTTACAGACATCTTAAAACTCCACAATACCACACCATATCAAGCGACCGAGCGTGCATTATCTTGAAACCGATCATCAATTAAACCTCTAGCTAGCGGCAAAAAAGCAGAGAAGGACAAAAGAAAGAAGAAAGAAGAAGATCAGCGAATGAGAGCTAACCAAGACCCTGCTCAACCATCAAGTGTTGGTTTTAGTAACAGGGTGCATAACTGCAGTCTGGCTAAGTGAGTAAGGATTGAAGACGGAAGATAAATCTGGACTGAAAAAATAGCATACAGAAAACAAATGTTGCGGGCCTAAAGGCTCAGATATGTTATTGTAAACTGCCACACAATAAAAGACACACTATTTTCTCAGTGAAGAAAGAAGAAAAAGAATAGATTTATGCATTTTGTTCTTTAAAGGCTTGAGCATTATATTAATATTTTCTACAGGATGACCCCTTTTTAGAAAACCATAGAAGAGACCATGTCATAAATGCAGCTCGACGTCTGGACAAAGCCAAGATGATACGTTTCGAAGAACACACAGGGTATATGTTTTCTACTGACTTGGGACGTATTGCTAGTAACTTCTACATCAAGTATGACACAGTGGAGGCAAGTATTTAATGTTTGTATGTAGATGACTGCTTTTTGTGCGCATTCCATTACTTTTTCTCTTTCTATTTCATAATTGTTCCTGTGGAGCATATGCTTTTTGTGTGCATTCCATTACTTCTTCTCTTTCTGTTTCATAATTATTCCCTATGGAGCATATGTTTTTTGTGTGAATTCCATTACTTCTTCTCTTTCTATTTCATAATTGTTCCCTGTGGAACATATGTTTTTTGTGTGAATACCATTACTTCTTCTCTTTCTATTTCATAATTTGTTTCCTGTGGAGCATTTGCTTTTTGTGTGAATTTCATTACTTCTTCTCTTCTATTTCATAATTGTTCTGTGAACATATGTTTTGTGTGAATACCATTACTTCTTCTCTTTCTATTTCATAATTTGTTTCCTGTGGAGCATTTGCTTTTTGTGTGAATTCCATTACTTCTTCTCTTTCTATTTCATAATTGTTCCCTGTGGAGCATAATGCTGCAATAGCCACTCACCACCAATATCATTTCATTATCACCTTCTTTATTTCTTCATGTGTCTCTGAATTATTTGGCCTCCTTTCATAGATTATCCTCATATATTGCGTATTCTATTGTTAACCTCCATTGACAGAAGATTTGCCTGTAATCTGACTTCCAATTTAACTGAATCTTATACGACTTCATTGAGAGCAACTTTGTTAGCAGAACTATTGTGATAGTTGTAGCCATGGCGATATCGTTCATCAAGCCAAAAATGGCTAAAAGAGATGAGAAGTGCAGAAAATTATGATTATGGACTTAGCTGAGAGCATCTGTGTTAGGAGAACATTGAAAGCGTGGTCGTAGTGTAACAGATGTGTTTACAGTTTGTTTATATTCTGGTGCAAATTTGGTTCTATATTACTTTTCTTATGTAGGTTATCAATGAAATGCTGAAGGCTGCCATGACAGAGGGTGACATTCTAAACCTAGTTTCCAACGCACAAGAATTTCATCAGATCAAGGTATTTATTCTCTTTGTCAGCATTCAACTTGAATCCTATAGAATATATTCTATGATACATCTTTGGGATCTATGGTTGGGATAAATCTTGTGATGTTTTGATTGTGATAAATATTTGTGATGTTTTGTTGATTGTGATAAATATTTGTGATGTTTTGATTGTGATAAAAAATGTGATGTTTGATTGTGATAAATGTCGAAGGATTGACTTCATTGCACCGGGTTTTACCCCATATGGCTCGGTCCTCTCCGCAGAAATGGCACGCCACCTGCTGAGAGTATTGCACAAAGCATGAACTCCGTAGCTCCAGCAACAATCCTAGGGGTCTCTGGAAAAACTGCACTCGTGAATAGAATGGCGCTGTCCGGACTCAAACCCACTACCTTTGACTCACAAGGCAAAGTACTTAGCCACAGAGACCCCCGAATATGTGTGATGTATGAGTGGGATAATTCTTTGTGATGTTTGCGATAAAACTTTATGTGATGTTTGGGATACGTTTTTATATGATTGTTGTGATAAATCTTCATGTGGTTTTTGTGATAAATCTTTGTGATTTGCGAGTGTGATAACTGTTTGTGATTAATCTCTCTAATGAATGAGTCTCGTAAATCTTTGTGTTTTATGTTTGGGATAAATCATTGTAATATTATTGTAATACATTGTTATGATTTATGTTTTCGCTTCTCTTAGTGAGATTCTGTTGTGAAAGTATTCATTTTTGGTGCCTGCTTTTGCCAGTCTGTCAGCTATCTCATTACCCATGATATCACAGTGGGCTGGAATCCATTGCAGTGATACTTTGTTGATAGATAGACAGCGGATCTTGGTGCTTAATAGCAGTTCTTATTAAGAAGTCCTAGAAATCATCACAAGAATTGACATGCAGTGGATGCTGGAAGAATGGTGGAAGAAATACAGAACACTGACAGTCTGGTGGAGAACAGTGGAGAAGGACATGCACAGTTTGGATCAGACTTGAAGTACAATGCGAAAGATGGCTATGGGCTGAGCTTGGTGAAGAGGTTTTGAAGTTGCTCTCCTGTCTCAAGGCATGAGGACAACTGACTGCATTATTGGTCTGTATACAAGAAAATGAATGATTATTTCTCTCTCTCTCTCTCTCAATCCCCAAATGATTATTTAATTATTAAATTGAACTTTAACTTCCAGGTGCGGGAAGATGAGATGGATGAGCTGGAACGTTTGACTTCTGATGGCTGTGAGCTGGTGGTTGCTGGAGGAAAGGAGAACACACATGGAAAAGTCAACATCCTGATTCAGTCTTATGTATCTCGCACATCTGTGGATTCATTCTCTCTGGTGTCTGACATGGCCTATGTTGCTCAGGTGAGATTATCCTTTAGTCCAACACTTCTTTATTTGCAAGCTTTTCTTCTTCTCTTATTACCAAGTCACGTGAAATGGATTAGCGAATCGTAGTAGATCATTCGTTTTTCAAACCTGACATAAAAGGGTTGTTGGTTCATTTCTTATAACCGACATTCCCCAGTAAAGAAATGAATTTTTTCTCCTACCTCCTCTCTATATAGGACTAGAAATGTG
The DNA here is from genome assembly GCA_020796225.1 of Arion vulgaris. Taxonomy (NCBI): domain Eukaryota; kingdom Metazoa; phylum Mollusca; class Gastropoda; order Stylommatophora; family Arionidae; genus Arion; species Arion vulgaris. Next base: position 34,939,394 of record CM036762.1, on the reverse strand, counting down.
ACATGCGTGCAGTCTGCAAGGGCTGCAGACAATTTTCATTTTGTTTTCGTTATCAAGTCCAACACATACATATGAATGGTTGACATAATGAATAGTTATATCACTAGTTAAACCTGCTGCCTTGCGGAACGGCTGGGGACAACCGAAGACTAACAGAGAGCGAACCCAGTAAACACTGGCTGAAAACGAACGCATCGCCGAAGGATAAGCACCAGAGCTCCAAATGGCACTGAAGATGTGATGAAAAACACACCGCTGCTAAAGGCTGCATGAATCATATTTCCACATGAATAAGATTCATGGAAAAATCTGGTACATCAGTCCAAGCGATGATTGCGCGAGAGAGATATACACTAGTTAGTGAGCAATCATCTCCTCTGTACATTAATATCTTTGTCAAGATTTTGAATCAGGCTAATTGCCTGCTCCAGCATCCCATGATGGATGTAAAGTTTCCATAGTTTTTGTTCTCCTGTTTTGGAAATAGTTCATAGTTCATAAGTACGGTTCCAACTTCACTGCAACGGGTCACCCCATAATTGCTCGTTCCTGTGCCAATGAAAATCACACAAAATGCTAACAACTGTGAAATGTTTCCTGTGTAAACTAATTCCAGAATGAAACAGCCGAATACCACCACAAAAAGCAACCTGCACCGCATAAAATGCATATGGCCGTTGTTAATGTAGCAACACAAAACTGTTCATCACTTGAATTGCAATTCTTGTCGAAGGAACATCAATCATGACAAAATCCAGCTTTCTGCACTCGCAATATAACTGCATATGGCAGATTGAGTGTATTCGTCATAACTGCTGTCCGCCATTTTCTGAATACACACAACAAACGCACGGTTGACACAGCAAAAGCATTCCATGTAACAGTCATAGCTCACAGTGTTGTTCAAGCACTAACTCTGTAGCTCGGCAAACGAAACCGGAAAATACCAGACCAAACATGGCGAAAATGCACTTGCAAAGTCGTGTTCAGAATCAAACAGTTCTGACTCTGAATGGCCATCCCGCATTCCGCCATTGCTGGCCAGATTTGGAAATGATATGATGTACCAGCTCTCAATAAGCTATAAATATGAACTACCGATAAGGGTAGCTGGGGCACAGACACACTGATTCCAGAATATCTATTGCACATAGCTAGTGATTGAAGTGACACTGTGAGGTGGGAATTTCACTTGGAATGATTTTTATTTGTGTCCATGGTAGTTGCTTTGTAAACGTGCATATTCAAAATAGCGATCTAGCTGCTGCTTTATGCTGTAATGCTTGTACAGACTGCTGTTTTTTGTCGGGATGGTTTCCTTGTACATAAATTGCAAATTTAAGTGGTGGGTGGTTGGTGTTGGCACTCTTTTGGCTGCCTTATGCACTTAATGTGTAAGCAAGTTGCCTGGTTGTGTCAGGACTTCTGATTCTTTCACCAGCTTACATGAGACAATGATGAGTGACAGCACAGGCATAGAGCATTTATGGGACAATTCTGTATGCTCTATTATTATAATTATCTATACTATAATCCTCAGGGTTTGTGTGTGCTGTCCGGGTATACACTGTCTCAGTTTACATACAAAATTCACCAAACATGGTACAAATATTTTAAGGATAAATTTAGATTAACTACAGAAACACTTTTGAAATCGGATCAATATTCGTTTTAAAAATAAATAAAACTAAATTTGTGATGCCATACCACCTTTTTTTTTACCATGAGGTGAAGATAGGTCACCAGTCAAAGGGCAATCACTAAAATGACCATATAGATATTACCACATAAGCATGGATTACATCCCTTAATCAAAATACGTTATTAGCTATTCAACGTATGCTACATAAGTGTAATAGCTATATCAGAATTTTAAAGACGGTATTAGATTAGTGTTGCCCGTGGATGACATGAAAATTACAATCCGTGCCGACATAGTTCCGGCCGACATAAGTTCCAGCACAAGCGGACTTAAAATGCGCCTCTAGTAAACCAAGTGCTGGGATTGATTTGAGATTGGACTGCTTTAGCCATTATCAGTTATATGTGGCGTGTCTAGAGTTGAAAGTGGAACAAATGTATATGTGCTTGCAAACTATGGGAAAACAAGGAATGCTGGTTACTATCAGGCTCTAACAGAGAAATAAATATAACTTACACAATAATTATGTAATTTTTACTAATTACAACAAAATAGTACCATTAAAACAATTTTTTAAATATTTTAAATTCCTATTACATACATTATCAAATCCTGATAGTACCATTAAATCAATTTTTTAAATATTTTAAATTCCTATTACATATGTTATCGAATCCTGAGCGAAGCCGGGTTAATTAGCTAATATTATATATTCCTCTCGCACCATAATATATTACATAGGGCCTGCAAACAATTTCTCATGCCTTTCTTTTCTGGGAAACTCATTCAACCTCTTCTATTGAATTGAGTCTGATATTTCTCGCTTCTTTCAGTCAGTTCTTTTCATGGTTTCCCTAGGTTGTCCTTTTTTTAAAAAAGTTTTTGCCTCCCACTTCAGTGTCTGCTTTTTAGATTCTTTGATCATTTCTTCTTAGAGTATGCTCATCATATCTCCATCTTCTGTTTCATATATTATATACTAGTTATTAGTATCATTATCAGAGTACACCCATCATATCTTCATCTTCTGTTTCATATATTATATACTAGTTATTAGTATCATTATCAGAGTACACCCATCATATCTTCATCTTCTGTTTCATATATTATATACTAGTTATTAGTATTGTTATCAGAGTACATCCATCATATCTTCATCTTCTGTTTCTATATTATATACTAGTTATTACACTGTGTAATCTTTAAATCAAGAAGCTTACACATCATATCTTCAATCTTCTGTTTCTATGTATAATGTACAAAGTTATTGAGATTATTATCAGAGTACACCCATCATATCTCCATCTTCTGTTTCATATATTATATACTAGTTTTTAGTATCATTATCAGAGTACACCCATCATATCTCCATCTTCTGTCTCATATATTATATACTAGTTATTAGTATCATTATCAGAGTACACCCATCATATCTCCATCTTCTGTTTCATATATTATATACTAGTTATTAGTATCATTATCAGAGTACACCCATCATATCTTCATCTTCTGTTTCATATATTATATACTAGTTATTAGTATCATTATCAGAGTACACCCATCATATCTTCATCTTCTGTCTCATATATTATATACTAGTTATTAGTATTGTTATCAGAGTATATCCTACATATCTCCATCTTCTCTTTCTTATATTATATACTAGTTATTAGTATCATTATCAGAGTATGCCCACCATATCTCCATCTTCTCTTTCTTATATTATATACTAGTTATTAGCACTGTGTAATTTTTTTCTTACCTAGAATGCCACAAGAATCATTAGAGCATTGTTTGAGATTGCACTCAAGAATGGCAATCCTCTCCTGGCAGCTAGACTTCTAGAAATGTGCAAAATGGTGGACAAACGACTTTGGACTTTTGAGAATCCAATGAGACAGTTCAGCATCTTACCACACGAAATCCTGACCAAGCTGGAGGCGAAGAAACTTTTACCAGAGAGGTTGAGAGAAATGGACTCCAAGGAGATTGGTAAACACAGATCTTTCCTCCTTTCTTTTGCTTGTTTGAAATATTGTCCATATTTGCTATGTTGTCTTAATCAGCTTCGTGGTTAGTACCATTACTACGTATGCTTTAACCTATGTGGTTCCTGGTTTCATTCATCTGGTGAGATATGATCAGACTATTTTATCATTAGCCTTCAGACTACCTAACCTGATGATTACTAGGTTAGAGAGATATGTTCAGATGACTTTTACACCTGGGCAGATGATGCTCAACATCACGGAAGGAAGGTTGTCTAAGGGTAGCTACCCTAAAAGAAAATAGCAACCTGGTGCCGGTCGGCTGGGACAGCCAAAGGCTGACGGAGAGCGAACCCAGTAAACGCTGGCTGAAACCGAACACACAGTCAAAGGATAACCACCAGAGCTCCAAATGGCGCTGAAGATGTGACGAAAATACACCCATGCAAAGGCTGCATGAATCAGATTTCCACATGAATCAGATTTATGGGAAATCTGGTACATCAGTCTAAGGTTGATCACGAGAGAGAGATGACTTTTACAAGTTTTCGATACCGAACATGATAATGACACAGTGCAGTGGAAAGAGATGATTAAATAGTTCTATTGCTAGTCTTTGGACTATCTAACATGATGATGACTAGTACATTGAAGAGATATGATTAAATAACTTTATTTCTAGTCTTTGGACTATCTAACATGATGATGGCTAGTACATTGAAGAGATATGATTAAATAACTTTATTGCTAGTCTTTGGACTATCTAACATGATGATGACTAGTACATTGAAGAGATATGATTAAATAACTTTATCGCTAGTCTTTGGACTATCTAACATGATGATGACTAGTACATTGAAGAGATATGATTAAATAACTTTATTGCTAGTCTTTGGACTATCTAACATGATGATGACTAGTACATTGAAGAGATATGATTAAATAACTTTATCGCTAGTCTTTGGACTATCTAACATGATGATGACTAGTACATTGAAGAGATATGATTAAGGGGGGATTCGGGTCTTGAAAATCAAGAATCTATTTTTGTTGTTTTCATATTAATATAAAATTTGTATAAGCATTTTGAAAGAGTATGACTTAGAATAGTAGAAACAAATTAGTTTAAAAAAATGTCAAAGTGTTGCCATGGAAACAATACAAAAGCCCAAAAACAAAATTTCAAATCCTAAGGCTCTGAATCTAATGAATGTAAATGAATTCTGTTTTCACTCTAAGGTGCGAATTGTAATATCTAAAATATTACACATGATTTTTAGGATATATTAAATATTTAATTTTTTGGTAAAAATTCCCTCAAAATGTGGTCAAAAAAGCTGTTTTTGGAGGGTGTGTTTACACAAAAATTCATTAAAAATGTAACATTTAATATATCCTAAAAGGATCAGTAATTTTGTAGATATTACAATTGCGCACCTTAGAGTGAAAACAGAATTCATTTATATTCATTAACTTCAGAGCCTTAGGGATTTGAAATTTTGTGCTTAGCGCCATTTTGTATTGTTTCCATGGAACGCTTTTTTTTTTTCTAATTTTTCTACTATTCTAAGTCATAATCTTTCAAAATTGTTATACAAATTCTACATTAATACAAAGCAAGAAAATAGTTTCCAGACCAGAGTCCCCCCTTAAATAACTTTATCGCTAGTCTTTGGACTATCTAACATGATGATGACTAGTACATTGAAGAGATATGATTAAATAACTTTATTGCTAGTCTTTGGACTATCTAACATGATGATGACTAGTACATTGAAGAGATATTAAATAACTTTATTGCTAGTCTTTGGACTATCTAACATGATGATGACTAGTACATTGAAGAGATATGATTAAATAACTTTATTGCTAGTCTTTGGACTATCTAACATGATGATGACTAGTACATTGAAGAGATATGATTAAATAACTTTATTGCTAGTCTTCGGACTATCTAACATGATGATGACTAGTACATTGAAGAGATATGATTAAATAACTTTATCGCTAGTCTTTGGACTATCTAACATGATGATGACTAGTACATTGAAGAGATATGATTAAATAACTTTATCGCTAGTCTTTGGACTATCTAACATGATGATGACTAGTACATTGAAGAGATATGATTAAATAACTTTATCGCTAGTCTTTGGACTATCTAACATGATGATGACTAGTACATTGAAGAGATATGATTAAATAACTTTATTTCTAGTCTTTGGACTATCTAACATGATGATGGCTAGTACATTGAAGAGATATGATTAAATAACTTTATTGCTAGTCTTTGGACTATCTAACATGATGATGACTAGTACATTGAAGAGATATGATTAAATAACTTTATCGCTAGTCTTTGGACTATCTAACATGATGATGACTAGTACATTGAAGAGATATGATTAAATAACTTTATCGTTAGTCTTTGGACTATCTAACATGATGATGACTAGTACATTGAAGAGATATGATTAAATAACTTTATCGCTAGTCTTTGGGCCTAACATGGATGATGATGATGTAATGATGCCCTTTAATTCTATGCAATGACGTCATCATTTTTATGCAATCCAATTTCAGCATGTTGAGTATGTTGTCTTCATCTCTTGTTACAATTCTGTTTGTTTTAATATTTTTTCTTTAGTTCTGTTTGTTTTAATATTTTTTCTTTAGTTCTGTTTGTTTTAATATTTTTTCTTTAGTTTTGTTTGAATATTTTTTCCTTAGTTCTGTTTGTCTGAATATTTTTTCTTTAGTTCTGTTTGTTTGAATATTTTTTCTTTAGTTCTGTTTGAATATTTTTTCCTTAGTTCTGTTTGTCTTAATATTTTTTTCTTTAGTTCTGTTTGTTCGAATATTTTTTCTTTAGTTCTGTTTGTTGGAATAATTTTTCCTTAGTTCTGTTTGTTGGAATATTTTTTCTTTGGTTCTGTTTGTTGGAATATTTTTTCCTTATTTCTGTTTGTTGGAATATTTTTTCTTTAGTTCTGTTTGAATATTTTTTCCTTTGTTCTGCTTGTCTGAATATTTTTTCTTTAGTTCTGTTTGTTGGAATTTATTTTTCCCTAGTTCTATTGGAATATTTTTTCTTTAGTTCTGTTTTAATATTTTTTCCTTTGTTCTGTTTGTTTGAATATTTTTTGTTTAGTTCCAACCCATGTGTTAGTGAATATTAATTTGTATCCGACTACCTTCAGGTCTAATGGTCCAGCATGTTAAAATGGGACCTGTGATTAAGAAATGTGTGCACCAGATTCCATACTTAATCTTGGAGGCATCCATTCAACCAATCACAAGAACTGTTCTCAGGGTCAGACTAGAGATTAAACCTGATTTCAAGTGGGATGATAAGGTATGTGTCTTCTTTTTCTTCCAATGTTTTCAGACAATGATTTGTATACTTCTTAAGTAGTTAGTGGTAAACCCGAAGTCCATGTACATCTCCACATAGCTTGTCTTGGACTGATATGAGATTGGCCATGTGTTTTCTCTCTGTTCAGTATATGTTAGACATTCTTGCAGTATGTGTGTCTCTGTTCTCTTACTGGTGCCACATATGCATATGTCAGAAGAGCCTATTTTGTATTTGTTAAATAGATAGTACCTCAGCCAATTGTTCCCTGTTTGTAGCTGAAAAATGACAACCTGTTCTTCTCGATTGAGTTGGTAGTATGCATCATCTTTTTCATGACCTTGGTGATCTCTCACCCGTTTGTTCTTGTAATTCATTTTCATCCATACTTTTGCATCCTCATATGTAATACTGGTGTTTATCTGTGGTAGCCTGCTTTTTTTATCAGTAATATACATTTCTAAGAGATTTTGTGACAGCTTTAGTCATATTTTGTTGCATATTTAACAGAGGTAAAGTAGGAGATAAAAACAGGTGATCTCTTCATTATTCAGTACTTATAAGCTGAAACAGTCTTATCTTTCCTTCTCTCCATAATTCAGCAATTCTTAGCAAATTTATGTTTCCACTTTATCTTCAATTCATGAAAGCACTTATAAACTGGGACCACCATTTTGTTCTTGGACTTAAAATTCATCAAGATGATTGATATGACCATAATCATTGCATTTGGGTGAGTAACCTTATGTGCTCCGATCTCTTTCTTACACAGAAAGATCTCAGCAGCAGTGCACAAACTCTGTAGCACCGGCAAGGGTCCCCAATGTAATTTAGAAGATGGTGAAAACGTTTTGTAGAAATTTTATTTATTCATCGTTTTAATGAATTTTACCCAGATACTCATTTCCATGTAAATTCCCATCACAAGTAAATTCATAATAGTACTTATGGATACCTTTCCCATATAGATTCATGGTAGCACAGCAGAACCATTCTGGATCTGGGTTGAAGACCCCGACAACAATCACATCTACCACTCGGAGTACTTTATGCTTCATAAGAAACAGGTCAGTTTTGCTGTGTGTGTTTTTAATATATATCTTTTTCTTCGTTGCTTTCGTTCTTTACGACCAATTTTAATTACTCTTTGTGATATGTTTGATCTTTGTCAAGAACACGTATACGTTGCACATTGGTTTGGTAGACCCCTAAACGCATAAACTTCTTCATGTTTAGTTGTGCATCCGATTTCAGCCAAACCTCCTTAGTCGCCTTACGACATGCATGGCAGATAACAGTGTCTCTATTCTTTACACCCCAAATTTGAACCCTGGTAACCATTCGGGCGTTAATATATATATGTACCCAATCTCGAGACCACACTAAATAAACATAGATATAACACAAATGAAACATTCATCTGCACTGAAGTTACATTAATGTGCACTTCAACACCTAATGGCAAAAAATTGATACCAATTCTATCATCCATGAGGGATAGACAATATATAATATAGGTCTGTAGTCAGAAGTTTGCCTGAATGGCAGACACTGATATAAGGGAATCGAGCTTATTTAAAAATCACTCAGAAGTTCTATATTAGCGCCTCTGGGCTATGCTCATATTCACAATTAGAGTTGTTTTTAGCCAACACCTACAATGGAAGATTATTGATTTTAGCCAAAGTTTACATTAAGAATGTTGTTTTTAGCCAATGCCTACAATGAAAGATTATTGATTTTAGCCAAAGTTTACATTAAGAATGTTGTTTTTAACCAATGCCTACAATGAAAGATTATTGATTTTAGCCAAAGTTTACATTAAGAATGTTGTTTTTAGCCAATGCCTACAATGAAAGATTATTGATTTTAGCCAAAGTTTACATTAAGAATGTTGTTTTTAGCCAATGCCTACAATGAAAGATTATTGATTTTAGCCAAAGTTTACATTAAGAATGTTGTTTTTAGCCAATGCCTGCAATGAAAGATTATTGATTTTAGCCAAAGTTTACATTAAGAATGTTGTTTTTAACCAAAACTTTTAAAAAGAAATTGCTGTCTTCAGCCAACGCCTAGACCAAACTAGCAATGCCTATGTTGCTGTATTTTGTCAGTCTACATTGAGGGCTTGCTATTTTTAATACCATATTTGTTCTTTTTGAATTAGGTGCTAAGTGAGGAACCACAGAACCTTGTGTTTACCATTCCTATCTTTGAACCACTGCCCAGTCAGTACTACATCAAGGCTGTGTCAGACAGATGGATTGGCTCAGATGTCACACATGCTGTGTCTTTCCAACACCTCATCCTTCCAGAGAGGCACCCTCCACACACAGGTACTATTATACAGCTGCATTTTGAAGCAAAAGACTGATTGATTGATTGATAGGACCATCATCATTGCACTTTTGTGAGTAACTATGTGTGCTCCGATCTTTTTCTTACACAGGAAACTCTCAGTGGCAGTGCACGCACTCTGTAGCACCAGCGAAGGTCCTCAATGTAATTTAGAAGTTGGGTGAAAATATTTTGTAGGAATTTTATTTTTGTTAATCTTTCTAAAGAATTTTCCCTGGGCAGTGACTTTCCAGCATGCTCTTCTCGATTTTGAACTAGCGGGAGTAACAAGAAGAAATAAGATAAAAAACGAGACTATTTGAGATTTGGTAGGAACAACACCAGTTCTAGATAGATCATATTAAAAAACAGCAAACCAAATGTTTCTGCCATGTAACATGATTACCGCCAAAAAAAAATAAAAAATAAGACACTGGCAAAAACCTGAAGGGAATATAACAAGAAGGGTCCTTTCCTGGAACCCGCAGGGACAGCGACAGAAGGGGAGGTCTAGAAATACCTGGAGACGAGATTTGGAAGCAGAGATCAACAATATAAAGAAGAGCTGGAGGGAGCTACAGGAGATAGCTAGAGATAGAAAGACTTGACATGAGTTGGTTGAGGGCTTATGCCCTAATCCAGGTTAAAAAGGCAGAGAGAAAGAGAGAGGAGAGGAGAGAGAAAACAGCACAACAAGCGCTACTGTTGAGATACAATGGTTTCAAGGCCAAAGGCTTCCCAAGCAAATGATGGACCTCAGAAACATCAGAGGCGGTAGCAAACACCACATACGAGGAGCACTTGAGGGCCCTTGCCATAACTCTTCACATACCCTGAAAGCTGAAAGGGACTACAGGAATAGACAATAGATAAATATATAACATTTCAGAGTTAATAAATGTTTTTTCAACCATTATCATATGTAATAAGTGACCCATGTGATGCCAGGGCCTGCAAAGAAAAGTACCACTGCGACCTACAAGACATGTCATAAGAGACGACTAATGTAGAACCTAGGGAAGCTACCCTAGTAAAAAAAAAAAAAGCATTGCAGAAAAGCCTGCTTTTAGGCGCATAACTGGCACAATGTACAATCGCTCTTAGACTCAGATTACATACAAATCACAAAGAGTGGTTAACAAGTGGTCGATAGGGAGTGTTGAAGAAGAAGAATACATAATAAGGGATTTTATTTTATTTACCAGATCTTTTGACGTTACAACCGTTGCCTCTTGCTGCACTCAAGGATGCAAGATTTGAATCTTTGTACACCTTTAGCCACTTCAATCCGATACAGGTATGACATTTTAACATTTTTTTTTCATGTAGGAAGTTACCATCAGTATCTCCATTTCTAATTTGAATTCTTTAATTTACAATTCTTGTTATAGTTCATTATCATTTCCTTATATTTCATTACATAACTACATCCTCATAGTTGATTATATACTTGTAGGCACGTAACTGGCACAGCGTACAATCACTCTTAGACTCAGATCACATATAAATCACAAAGAGTGGTTAACAAGTGGTCAATATGGAGCATTCGAAGAAGAAGATCCCCTTTATCTCTTATTCAAGGATTCCCACAATATAATTCAGATCCACACATATTCATCTCCTCCCTCAAATATTCACACACACACACACTTAGTCATGAGATGTGTCCACCATGCACATGAAAAGTATATTTATTGTATTGATCTATCCCATGTCAGACTCAAATCTTCCATACCCTCTACCACAATGACTGCAATGTTCTACTTGGTGCTCCCACTGGATCTGGCAAAACTGTTGCAGCAGAGTTGGCAATCTTCCGTGTGTTTAAAGAGTATCCCAAACACAAGGTACAAACATTTTACTACATTCACAAGATTGATATTGACTTATGGTAACAAACATATTTCAGTGTGTCTTTGTTTTGTTACTTGTTGCATACGTCAATCCCCAAGGAGGTGCTGGTGTGTATTCTTGTTCTGTGTGTTGCACAGTGGATGTTGGCATTTTCAACTCTAAGGTGATGGATTTCCTGGAAACCTTTTCTGATGGGATTGATTTTCAGAGCTTGCTTATTAAATTTCAGAAGGTTGTTTGACTTAATGGGGTGAAGAGTACAGTATCACAAACTTGGCAGTCTTATCCTCAAGAGAAAACATTGCTATGACTCTCTTACAACCGTAAAGACATACAGAAGGTAAAAGGGTTGATTTCCTCCTAGGAGCCAGTCAGAGGTCTCCAGCAGATGTCATCACATCAAAGATTGTGTAGGTCAATGATACGTTAGCAACATGAAGGGCAACAAAAGAAACCACCAGAAAACTACAGACTTTCGTAAATGGATGTTTATGTAGAATATAGAGACTGAGATGGTTTGATAAGATTATGAACGATGAACTCAGAGAAAGAACTAAGCAGATACCAGTGGAGAAAGTGCTAAGGAAGAGATGCTGGCAATGGATAGGACACACATTGAGAAGACCGACCGGAAGTATGGTAAAACATACATTGTTTTGGAACCAACAGGGAAAGTGGCGTAGTGTAAGGCCTAGAAATACCTGGAGAAGAGAGCTGAGACTAATATTAAAAGGATAAGTAAGACGTGGAAAGAAATGGAAGGATAGCAAGAGATAAAAAGGGCTAGAAAAGTTTGTTGAAGACTTGTGCTTCGTTGGCAGTTGAAAGGTGAAAAAGAGGAAGAAGAAATGTTAATCAAATGAATCTATATCCATGTTGCACACTATTATGAAGTGCAGCAAGGTCTTAACCAATGCTTCCTGATTCTGACCTCTCGTGTAAAGCTTTAGTTATCTCTCTGCTCACCTTGTAGAGAGCCGCTGTAGCGTAGTTGTTAGTGAACTTGCTCCGCAAGGCTGGTGGTCTGGGTTCAGCTCCGCAATGCGCGTGGAATTTTTCCCGACCACGACGGCTCTCAGGTCGACCCAGCCTCAACTGGGTACCAGACATGCTCTGGGAAAGTAAAGGTGGCCGCGTGATGCTGACCACATCACCCATCGTGTGCCGACGGTCAATGAAAAATACAGGCCTAACACTGTATTGACCTATATACCACGAGGTATGAAAGGGTTCCTTTACTTTACTTTACTCACCTTGTCCATGTAATATATCGCAGATCTTAAGCAGGTTGCCGGGGATCTACAGTGCGAGCCAGCTCATGTAGGCTGCTGGTTGTTGATTCATAGACACTTGTGAGACGAAGAGCTCTGCGACATGGTTCTTTCTGAATAACACTATCGTCTATACACCTACACCAAATAGCAGCATATGCTGGGCTGCCGTGAAAAGCACTAACATTAAAATACCTGCTACTGCTTTACGATAGAAGCCTGAGCTTCAGTGAGCACATCAATCACACCATTTTGGAAACCAAGAAAGTATTGGCAACATTGTGAGGGTGATGGATTCTGCTTACTGTGAATAGCATCTTTTGTGTCTTTTATACCAGGGGTTGATCCTATCAGTAGTTGATTCTGCTGTGGAAATTTTTCTTCTGCAAACGCCCGTTGTCAATTCAGGCCGGAGTCATGAAAATCTGGTATTGCGCTTCAGGCTGAGTTTTGCGTGAGGCCTGCTTATCATTTTACTGGTGTCCCTCGTCATGCTGTGAGCCTGCACCGTCTTCAGAGGTACTTGATGATTAGGTCCTTCGAGTGTAATCATTACAGGAAACCTGTTGCCCACGAAGCACTGGCCTTGAGTCCTTGTACCATCGGTACTTTTACGGTCAGTGTTAATTAGTGAAGTGCGACTTCTCTATTGGATTTCCTGCCTTGTGGCAATTATAAAACTTGAGCATACACAGACTGAAAGATTAGAAAATATCCAAAATTACTCTATGTGCATCATTCTTGGATGCACAAGAGATATGTCAGTCTTCCTCTGCGATCAACTTCTGCTATTCGACTACTCCGGTATGTGTCATAAACAGGGCGGTGCGCTTGAGGTCTTCACCGGTCCCCCATAATTTGTTTCGCAGTGTTGTTTCTGTTGGCCAGATTTCCATTCTCACACTGCTCAGGCTGGGGCAGTCTTGCAGGATGTGCTCTGGGGACTGCTTTGGTGTTCCACAGGTGCAGGCAGCCGAGTCCCCGAGACCCATTCTATGGAGGTGTGCTTTGAGACTGCAGTGTCCGCTCTAAGTCTGAAGACTGTGGTGTAGGGCCTGTAAATATGACACCATTCTGGAGTAGTGTTTGTTGCATAGCTTCAGTAGTAAGGGTCATGAGATATGGCAGTAAGGGTCATGAGATTTCTTCCTTGACTATCCAACCATTGAGGTTAAAAATAATTTGATGTTCTGTTATTAATTATTTAAACAATTTGATTATTTGTTATCAGTTTGTTTGAATTTTGATCATCTATTATTTGTTGTGCAGGCAGTATATATAGCTCCATTGAAAGCTCTAGTCAGAGAGAGGATGGATGATTGGAAGATCAGAATAGAACAGAAGTTAGGCAAAAAGTGAGTACTAGCACATGATTTATTTTTTAGTGTGTCATATGTGTTATTGGTTACTGGTTACTGAACTGATGTCACAGCACTCCGGGCAGACCCATAGGTGCTCAGTCTTTCCCAACAGATGTCAAAGGGTATGCATACTTATGGTTCCTCTTGTGTTCTCTGTTGCATTTAAATAAGACACTTGCATCTCGCTTTGAGTCGGGAGTAAAGAACGAGCTGATAGATTGGTTGGCATGACTACAATATCAGATGAAGCTGCAAATTACATTCTTAACACATTGAGAGAGTCTTTCTGAACAGAGTAGTTTCAGGGTTGTGAATCCAGCCGTTGACCAGATTGAGAGAGATGGGTGTCAATATTGGTACAGCCGAAAAGAACGGCATACCAAATGTGCAAAAAGATTGATTAATCAACATCGAACAAACTTGTTGGGCCACAGAACTGCAGGAGTTGTTGAGGGGGAGATCGGAGTACCTGTGTACGTGTCCCAAGTGCTATGATGAAAAGTCCTTATATAACTGATGGGCCCGTCTGCCCAGGTGTTCAGTGCGCGTTGGACTACGGGTGACTGTGTGTGCGTGTTCAATTCCAGGGATGGCAGAAAAGCCACAGATTCCCAGATTTACGTGTTCGTGGCACGAACCGAGAGTTCGATGTCATGAAACCAGCAAGAGCTGAAGCTCAAGTGCTTCTGGACGGGAAAATATATATAACTGATGTTGCTTCAAAAGTACTCATTCCGTTCCTGGCTTTAAGTGATCAGATTAGATTTCCAGTGATCCATGATCTCATTCTAATTGTTGTAATCCCGTCAGAGTTTGTCAATAGAATGTAGGTGCTGTGTTTACGTTGATCACTGGAACGAATTCTTGGCAGTGTAAAATCGGTAAGAGTAGACTGGAAAGCTGCGCCTGGGAAAAATAATTAACAACAGCTAAAAGAAAAATTCCTACAAATTTGCACCACTCTCAAATGTACAGCAGGGATCTTTCTCCTGTGCTACAGATCTTGTTTACTGCCACCAAGATCTTTACTGTGTAAGTAAGAAATCAGAGCTCACATGATTATTCCCAGAAGTGCGGTGATGATGATCCATTCAATCATTCATTCACTCAATCATTTAATAAATCAGTATAAACCTGGAAAGAGCTTATAGGGATAGACACAGAAGATTGAAGGTTCAAAGCAAAAGTCAGAATCTGAATTTTTACTGAGTTGCCTTGCATTTGAAGGCCCTGGTTCAAATACACTTTATGCAACATCTGGTCTCCTGTTGGCTAAGCCCCACTTATTACTGTTTATTGCATTTTTCTCATAATCTTTGCTTTCTCTCTGTGTATGTTCACAATAATTTGCTTTGACTTATTTATAATATACTAATTTTTCAACACATTTGTAATGGGAGATTCATTATACATTTTGAGTTCTTTCTCTGCTTCTGTTGTTCTTTGACCAATTTTAATCACTCTTTGTGATATGTTTGATCTTTGCCAAGAATGTGTATACAATGCACATTGGTTTGGTAGGCCCCTAAATGCATAGACTTCTACATGTTTAGGACACATGCATCCAATTTCAGCCAAACCTCCTTAGCCGCCTCTTCGACATGCATGGCAGGTAACAGTGGTTCTATTCTTTACACCCCAAATTTGGGCCCGGTAACTAGTCGGGCATGTTCTTTTCTCTTCTTTGTGTCTTTTAATCATTTTATTTTGTGATTTGGTCTTTTTCTTTTCTCTGATAACTTGATCTGAGTCTAAGAGTGATTGTACTTTGTGCCTACAAGTAGGCCAGCACATCCAATTTCTGCAATACTATTTTATTTACTAGGGTAGATTCCCTAGGCCCTACCTCAGTCGCCTCTTACGCATGCCTTGTAGGTCACAGTGTTAATATGCTTTTCTCCCCTTGTTGCCCTGGCAACACATGGGCGGTCTGATCTGATAACTTGTGATGTAGTCATATAACATAGTTAACTTACCATATTATTCATAATCTTCTAACTTCCACAGAGTTGTGGAACTGACAGGTGATGTCACACCAGATATGCGTGCTGTGGCTAATGCTGACCTGATTGTCACCACACCAGAGAAGTGGGATGGTATCAGCCGAAGCTGGCAGACCAGAAATTATGTCAAGACTGTGGCACTTCTAGTGATTGATGAGATTCACTTGCTTGGTGAGACATTATCTTTTCATAGCCTACTACTTTTGCTTTTCACTAGCCTACTACTTCTTCTTTTCTTTCTTCTTTTGTCGTCACACTGCTACCGGGTTGTTGCCCAGTGTCGTGGTTTTCTGTTTTTGTCTTGCGCTGTTCTGGGGGCTTGTGTGATTGTTATCTTTGCTCTTTCACAGGATTCTGCTACGCCATCTAACCATCTTTTCCGTGGTCTTCCTCTTGCCTTCTTTCCCGATGTTCTGTTGTAGAAGATTCTGTATACTGTGGAGTTTGGATGCATTCTTATTAAGTGGCCAAACCACTTCATTCTTTGTTTCTCTATGTAATTCAAGCACGGTTTTGTGCCAACTTTCTTTCTTATGCTGATGTTAGTGATTCTGTCTTTTCTTGTGTTGTTGGTAACTTTTCTGAGTAACGCATTTCACATGTAGTTATTTTTTGTGACTGCGCTTTGCTCAATGACTACTACTTATGCTATATAATTAACAAACATGAAGACTGTTCAAAAGACGTTAGAAGAAAACTGGCCATGGCTTTCCAGAGGGTGGTCAGCATGAAGAAACTATCGCATAACACAAACAAAGAAACAAAAGATTTCTGAGAGCATGCATATTCCCTGTGGCAACATGGATGCGAATCGTGGACCATAACACAAACATTGAAGAACAAAATTAATGCTTTTGAAACAAGGTGTTACACAAAAGTTCTTAGAACATCGTGGAAAAAAATAGAAAAATAAAGACATCCAACAAGGCCTACATATCGAGGAGCATTGACTCATAAATAACATCATGTCCCGGAAGTTGAAATATTTTGGCCACGTTAAACGTCACTGTAGTTTGGAAAGAACGATAATGAAAGCATGGTTCCTTGAGTAAGAGGAGGGACGACCAAGACGAAGGTGGCAACAGGACATAAAGAAACTTTAAACATCACGCTGGATGAGGTTGACAACTTGCAAGAGACAGAGAGTTTTTCAGTGGGATGTAATGAAAGTGACGTTCCAAGGACATGCTACTACTTAAACTACTTATGTTCCAACATTTCATGGATGTAGAGTTTAATGTAATAAAGTGATGCGCAAAGGACATCTATATTGAACTACTTATGTCAACTTTCATGATAGAGTTTTCAGTTGGGATGTAATGAAAGTGACGTTTACGAAGGACATGCTACTACTTAAACTACTTATGTTCCAACATTTCATGGATGTAGAGTTTTTCAGTTGGGATGTAATGAAAGTGACGTTCCGCAAGGGACATGCTACTACTTGAACTACTTATGTTCCAACATTTCATGGATGTAGAGTTTTTCAGTTGGGATGTAATGAAAGTGACGTTTCGCAAGGGACATGCTACTACTTAAACTACTTATGTTCCAACATTTCATGGATGTAGAGTTTTTCAGTTGGGATGTAATGAAAGTGACGTTCCGCAAGGGACATGCTACTACTTGAACTACTTATGTTCCAACATTTCATGGATGTAGAGTTTTTCAGTTGGGATGTAATGAAAGTGACGTTTCGCAAGGGACATGCTACTACTTAAACTACTTATGTTCCAACATTTCATGGATGTAGAGTTTAAATCAACATACTGTGCGCAAAGGCAATCTAGGTATTAGGACAACTAATATCACTCCTGACACATAAAAAGATACATCTCGATACTAAATCAGATCTTATAAAAACAATTTTGTAGTCCAACATTATGCAATCAATGTTGAACATTGTCGCTCACAGCAGCTAAGGAGGGCAAAATTCTAACAATAGAGATGAGATGTCTTAGAAGAGCTGTTGGAGTAACAATGAGAGATGAAATTGGAAATGAAGAAATTAGAAGAGATTTGAATGAAATCAGTCATTTCATTCATAAAAGAACAGAGTGAATGGTTTTTCACTGGACAAGCATTTCCTGATACAAAAAAGTTAATTGCATATCTTTTACAGGACTTTGCGAATCAACCCCAGCTTTTAATGCTGTTTGTGATTTTTCTAGGCATTATTACGTTCAGTAGTTTGCCATTGCTTTCTGAAACATAGTTTGAAATCCTAGCAACAACTTTCCGCAACATGATTCAAACTCAGAACGTCAGGATTAATAGACTGAGTCGCTATCCCCTAAACCACAGACGCCACCTTCCTGATACAACTAGTATATTTAAAAATATAATGAATGAGAAATTTAATGAATATGATGAATTTGATGTCTAGTTGTCATATTGAGATGTTATATTTAATGCAGGAAAAATGTGCCTTCAATATCTGTTAATGTCATACAGGTGATGACAGAGGTCCTGTTCTAGAAGTCATTGTTTCTCGTACCAACTTCATCTCGTCTCACACAGAAAAGCGCGTTCGGGTGGTTGGCCTCTCAACAGCTCTGGCTAATGCCAGGGATCTGGCAGACTGGCTGGGCATTAGAGAGGTGAGTGTGATGAAAATACTAGTCTTCCGCAAGGGCCATGCCGTTTGGCACAGACAAAATCATGTCTATCCTACAGATTCCTTGTGAACTATATTGTTGACTTCTTTTCCAGCCCATGATGTTAATATATCCAGCATCATCAGCATTTCTCTCTCTCTCTCTCTCTCTCTCTCTATTCTCTCTCCCTCTCTCTTCTCTTCTATCCACTTTACATGTTATTTCATATATCTCTATTCACAACCTCTCTTAGTTGTCTTTTATGACATGCTCTGTAGGATACTCTCATTATATTCTTACCTCCTCAGTAACTTGTTCATGGAGCATTGCAGAAAATGTAAAAGTTGCCAGTCATTTAAGTAATAAAAGATAAGTTAACTATTGAAATAACTGAAAAATTGTATGTTTTTATAACCAGGGTTGAAGTTGAGATTTTACAACAGTAGTTATTGTTATATGGCGCGACACAAGCAAAGAGACAAAAGTAAGACTTCTGAGAACATGCATATTCTCTGTGGCGACATGTATGTGAATCGTGGACCATATCACAAACATTAAAGAACAAAATTGAAGCTTTTGAAACAAGGTTTTTTCAGAAACGTTCTTAGAATATCCTGGGCAGAGAATAGAAAAAACAAAGACATCCTTCAAGACCTGCAAATTGAGGAGCATTGGCTCATAAATAACATCATGTCCCGGAAGATGAAATATTTTGGCCATGTTAAACATCATAGTGGTTTGAAGAGAACAGTAATGGAAGACATGGTTCCTGGAATACTAGGCAGGGGATGACCAAGATGAAGGTGGCAGCAGGACATCACAGAGACCTTGAACATGATGCTGGAGGAGGCAGGAGAACTTGCTAGAGACATAATTTTTCAGGCGGGCTGTGATGAAAGTGATGTTCTGCAGGAGACATGCTACTACTTGAGTTATTGTTATAAGTTTTACACCAAGAATTAAAGTTATATGTTTTACAACAAGAGTTAAAACTGTATGTATTACGCTACAGTAAAAACTAGTTATAGGTTTTACAACAGGAATTATAGTTGTAATTTTGCACAAGATCTAATGTTATAGGTTTTACAACAGGAATTATAGTTGTAATTTTGCACAAGATCTAATGTTATAGGTTTTACAACAGGAATTATAGTTGTAATTTTGCACAAAGATCTAAGTTATAGGTTTTCAACAGGAATTATAGTTGTAATTATGCACAAGATCTAATGTTATAGGTTTTACAACAGGAATTATAGTTGTAATTTTGCACAAAGATCTAACGTTATAGGTTTTACAATAGGACTTATAGTTGTAGATTTTGCATAAAGATCTAACGTTATAGGTTTTACAAGTTAAAAGTTATACATTCTGCAATGGCGAAACACATAAAAACAAAGTACTGTAGTTTTACAAAAACAATAACAATACACAGCAGCGCTTCGTCCAAACGGCTTTTATCAAGCAAAGGATACAATAGAAGTAAAGAAATTAACTTATTACACGGTACAGAACATATAGAATCTGACAATAAATTCCAAACGGCCCTAAAAATATGCTACATAGTTTTACTGTAGTCTTCCCTTATATCGATAATATGTTCGAGAACAGAAGATTTAGGTTTTTTAACAATAGTTATTGTTATAGCTTTTGCAACATTGATCTACCAAGAAAGTCAGAGTTGTTTTTTATATAACTCGATATAAAGTTCATGTATTATTGTATCCACCACAGATGGGTTTGTTCAACTTCCGTCCCTCAGTAAGACCAGTTCCACTTGAGGTCCATGTCAAGGGTTTTCCTGGACAGCACTACTGTCCTCGTATGGCAACAATGAACAAGCCAACATTTCAGGGTAAGCCACTCACAAATAGAACAACCAGCGAAGCATGTTATTTGATTTTTGGGTCATTTTTTGTTTGCGTTGCTCTTTGTCCCAGATATGAATGTTCACTGGACTAAAATGGGATCAGGTCAGACTGTGCTGTCTCACCATGATTTCCATTGTGAGACTGCTTTTAGTCACGGAAATGGAGCGACCTCATATAGTCAGAAAGGGGGCATATTGTAGACATACTCATAGACGCAGATCATAAAGCCCAAATATACTGCAAAAAATTATCGTTGAAAAGTAATGAATACAAGAAAAGTGACTGTTCCAGTGACTAGTCCTAGAAAGGTTGAGAATGCTCCTAGACCGGAATGACCTCACCCAGTCAGCAAAGTAACAAATGCTCTTTGGTGTAGCTCTAAACCCAAATATACAGCATTAAAAGATCATTAAAGAGTGTTTATCATACGATGTGTACGGAACGACCTCACCACAGGAAGGAAATCCAATAGAGAAGTTGAACTTCACTAATCAACACTGGCCATAAAAGTACCGATGGTACAAGGACTCAAGGCAGGTGAATCGGGAACAACAGGTTTCCTGCAATGATCACACGAAGGATCTAAGCTTCAAGTACCTCTAAAGATGTGAAGGCTGACCGCATGGTGAGGGACACTGGTCAAATGGTAAGTAGGCCTCACGCAAAACTCAGTCAGAAGTGCAATACCAGGCGTCACGACTTCCGCCTGAATTAACAACGGCCGTTCACAGAAGAAGAAGTCACGGAAATACCACCACTGTCTTCCTTCACAACATCACCTCTGACTTGAGCAGTGAAAGCCTATGAGCTCCGCACATGTCGAATCACTGACCCATCTGTGTAAATAATTACATCATCCTTAGACCAGTTCTCAGAAATAAAATAGGTTCTACTGATCAACGTGACTGTGACACTGGTAAAATGTTTTATGTGCATTTTGTATTTCTAGCATACGATGAACAGAGAAGACTGTTATGGTTAGTACCATTGCATGACAAACTATTTTAAGATCTTGACAAAATGAAGCAGAACACTGCTTTCTTTGAGCATATTCAAGTTGATATCTGAGTATGAACAAGAAAGTAGATGAAGAAGAAATCAGTGAAAAACCTTGTACGATAACAACTGTATGCATGTCTCCTAGACTGACTTGTAACACTTTAATTGCAGCCATCAAAACACACTCCCCGCACAAGCCAGTCTTGGTGTTTGTGTCATCTCGAAGACAGACACGTCTTACAGCCTTGGAACTCATTGCTTTTCTTGCTGCTGAAGACAACCCCAAGCAATGGCTTCATTTGCCAGAGGAAGATGTGAGTACTTTTTCCTAACACATCATAGTGCACGACTTTTCACCTTTTTATGGGAGGGGATATGATAATTTGTTGAGTTGTTCTTCGAACGCTCCATACCAACCACTTGTTAGACCACTCTTTGTGATTTGTGTGTGATCTGAGCCTAAGAGCGATTGTATGTTGTGCCATTTATTCGCCTACAAGTAGGCCGGTTACATCCGCTTTCACAACACATTTTTATTTTACTAGGGTAGCTTTTCTAGGCTCCTAGCTCAGTCGTTTCTTACGACATGCCTTATTATTACAAAGTGTTACTAATGTTTGCTCCCCTTGTGAGCCCCAGTAACACACGGGCATGTTGAATTCTATAATACTTGTACTGTTTTCTAGGTATTATCTTGGAATGTAGTCTGCAGTTGCATTCCATTCTAGTCGTGACCATACTGGTTCATGACCGTAGCCATTGTCTCTATCGCAGAGATTTTCTGTCTACCGCTGGGAGTTTGATACTATAACCATTGACACAGTCGCCTACTCCCACACTCAATCTACCATCTACTGCTATAAAGAGAGAAAGACCACGGAGAAGATGGATTCAGGATGTGATAGATGATTTGAGCTTGACGGCTGCAGAGCTAGAAAATCTGGACTATGAAAGATAAATTCTGAAGGATTGTTGGTGTGATCAAGTTCTCGTCAGGACAAGCTATTGGAATTGCCCATATCTTAACAAAATTGCTCATTAAGATATGTATTGGAGTCACATAAAAGAGTGTGTTACATTGGGAAACTAGTAAATCTGAAGAATGTTGGAAACTGTTCAATTTTCACTATGTAAAACTGTAAAAAGCTGAAAAACTAGGATTTTGTTCAAAGTAAAGCACCCATACAATTATTATAGACTTCAGTATAACTGGTAACTAGTTAAGTAAATTCACTAATACATGTATTTTTGTCAGATTTTACATGATAATCAATTCCATAGAAGAGATTAATCGATTTGCCCAGGACAGAGCAATATTACTTGCAGGCACTATGTAACATTTAACGGTACAAGAGGAATATATATATATATATATATATATCAGGTTTTACATACTTTGTTTATTTGTACAATGCACTGCCTCTGTGTTGTGGAGGTACTGTGCTCGCCTTGCACTTCAAAAGTACTCAGTTCACATCTGAAATGTTGAGATATTTTCTAGTGATCATTAATCTCACTTTAGAAGAGATTGAGTCCCTAGTCTTATTAAAGATGGACTATAAAACATACGTCCCTTGGTCATGTAAAAGCTTTGCAGTTGAAAATGGATATGATTAGATGGGAAAGTCACTATGTGTTCAAAAATCATTAATAACAGTTAAAAAGAAAAAAACAAATGCTTCTGTTCTGCAATAGCTTGATATTAAAGAGAGTTATCTATTAAAAGACGCTTGGCAAGCGTGTCCGTAGCGTGTTGGACAAGGGTGATAGCCACCTGTGAGTGCGGTTCAATTCCATGGGCTGGCAGAAAAGCCACAGGTTCTCCAGATTTATGGTGTTTGTGGCACCGAACCGAAGGGTTGCGATGTCCATATCACCGAGCCAAAGAGCTGAAAGCTCAAGTGCTTCTAGATCAAGAAAAAAAGAAAAATCTATTAAAAACATAAAATCAAGGAAAATTAAACATTTTGGACACACCAAACGGCATGAGTGTCTAGAGAAGATAATTTTGGAGGTAATGATACCTGGAAGAAGAAGAAAGACCTAGAAGATGATGGGTGCAAGATGTTATTGACGATCTGAGAATGACTGGTGCTGAAGCTGGTCAACTTGCACAGAATAGAGAGTTTTCAGGACTGCTGTCATGGGAGGCAATTTCCCGAAGGGACAAGCTACTTGATCATAATGAACATCAAAAATATTATTACTATATATGATAAGTAATGCTCAGTATAAAAAAGCCCCAAAAACCTGTCGTTACTGCCGTAGTACCGATTTAAAGAGTGGTGTAGGGCAGGTGGGACAGAGACTGAGGAATTTAATAGCTGCATGACTAGTGCAGTCGTTGTGAAGCTGTTCATGTTAGTATTTGTATTTTATGCCCACGCAGAAAAAATCCTTGACCTTACCGTGGGTTGAACACAGATCTCCCGCATATATAGCATAAATAAAAAAAACTGTTTCAAATGGGAACTATTGCCATTGTTAGATAACCCATCTTGATTATTGTCAATCCACGAATGAATAATCTGCGTGACTTGTACAGCCAATATTTGCTTATGAACATTGGAACTTGAAGCCATTATTTATCCAGGAATAGGTTTGTTTACACAATTCAGCCGTTCAATATTTCATTCAATATTGAAGTAATATCAAGCACATGCAAATAAACCAGGAAATGGGAGATAAATCAGACATATTAAATTGTAAAACAATATAAAACATATAGTGACTAAATTTAGAGAAAAATATGTTATCGATGCTCTACTTCTGGTGGTGTACCGGATATATTGTACTCTTTGAAAACTACTCTAGTGTGCGAGACACAATATGCATGTTAAATATAATTCTACCAAATTAACTCTTTTCATGCACAGTTATTTCCTCAGTTGTAGTACACAGTTAATTCAAGGGAGGCAAAGAAAGCAATAAATTAAAAATCCTAACTACTCATCAATAAATAAACATATATATATCTTATTTATACTAATTTGAAGAAAACTGGATAACCTATTAGAATAGCAAGGTTAAAAAGTAACATAATAGAAATAAAACTAGAAAGACTTGGGAAACAGCTTGAATGGCGCAGTGTACAGCAAATGGCATTCAATGGAATATGATGTGGTGCAGTGTGCGGAAATTGGCTTGGAAAGAGTTAACAAGCAATTCTTAAAGAGTCCAAAGGTGAAGGATTGACTTTATTGCATTGGGTTTTCCCATATGGCTCCGTCCCTGTTGGCAGAGAAGGCATGTCATCTGCCGAGAGCATTGCACAAAGCATGGACTCCGTAGTTCTGGCAACAATCCTAGGGATCTTATTAAAAAATTGAACATGTGTCTCGGACCAGATTCGAACCCACAATCTTAATAAGTGTCACAGAAGAGAAATAAACTCATGTTTATGTACGTTTGCAAGTATGTCGTAGTTACTTGGTTTGAGTCGGGCTGAAATAATACCATCGTTGACTATGTAGCTCTGGTACGTGTAGCTATTTTATAGTTTCAGATTAAGGTTAGTTTACTTGGTCTGAATCATGAAGGCAAACAGCTAGGCCACTTTACCATAGAGACCACTCTGAGGACTTATGCCTGACTGCTTGGAGGGTATCAACCATTTCATCTTTAGCCTGTCTCATTACTTTAAGAGTATTATAACAAAGTCTAGTCTGAAGTAGAAAAACTTACCAGTTAATGGCAGTGCACTGATCATCTCAATGAATAAAACAGTTCTGAGAATTTGAAAGAAAGCTGTGGAAGTCTAACACATCCAACAACATTGTCAAGAGAAACACTTTGCATGCAGTTGGAAGTAAAAACTACAGTATCTGCCACAAAGATAAAGAATACAAACTAACATTTCTCTCACAGAGATCAAGAGTACAGACTCAAGTTTCTCTCACAGAAATAAAAAGTACAGACTAATCTCTCTCACAGAGATAAAGAGTACAGACTCTAATCTCTCACAGAAATAAAGAATACATACTCCAATCTCTCTCACAGAGATAAAGAGTACAGCCTCAATTCTCTCACAGAAATAAAGAGTACAGACTCTAATCTCTCTCACAGAGATAAAGAGTACAGACTCTAATTTCTCTCACAGAAATAAAGAGTACAGACTCTAATCTCTCTCACAGAGATAAAGAGTACAGACTCTAATTTCTCTCACAGAAATAAAGAGTACAGACTCTAATCTCTCTCACAGAAATAAAGAGTACAGACTTTAATCTCTCTACAGAAATAAGAGTACAGACTCTAACTCTCTACAGAAATAAAGAGTACAGACTCAAGTTTCTCTCACAGAAATAAAAGTACAGGCTCTAATCTCTCTCACAGAGATAAAGTACAGACTCCAATTTCTCTCACAGAAATAAAGATACAGACTCTAATCTCTCTACAGAAATAAAAGTACAGACTCTAATTTCTCTCACAGAAATAAAGAGTACAGATTCCTGTCTTCCTCAGTGATTAAAACAGTAATATCAAATTTAGACTGTTGACAGTTCAAAGTTCTTCTGCTGTAGTGTCCCAACATCAACCAAGGTTAAAATATAATCTGATGTTAATTGTGTGCTGTACTTGATGTTAAATGCCAATCAGCCACAACTCAGATTGAGTTACCATGTGAAAACAACACACTAATAGGTTTTATATTGATTTTTTGCAAATGTCTTTTGTCGCTCATTTCCATTTATGTTCAGCATTGCTTTCAACATTGTTTTAATAATTTATTTTGCTGTATCCAGTGCATAAATGCACAGAGAACTTATGGCGTAACACAGGAAACTCAACACACAAAAAAGTACAACTGTTTTATGCATATGCAACTGTTTTATGAGGATATGCATTTTCTCCTGTAGCAATAAATAGACGTGAATCATGGACTATTTTACACTAGCATTAAAGAAGAAAAATCAACTGTTTTGAAACAGAGTAAGTCTCCTGTGTGTTGCCATGGCTCACAAGGGAGCAAGATTAGTAACACTGCAACCTACAAGGCAACCTGAAAGAGGTGACTACGGTAAGGGCCTAGGGAAGCAACCCTAGTAAATAAAAAGCGTCATAAATAAAAATAAAATCATATGTGCTGGCCTAATTGTAGGTGCAGAACTGGCACAACGTACAATGGCTCTTAGGCTCAGATCACATACAAATCACAAAGAGTGGTTTAACAAGTTGTCGATATGGAGCGTTTGAACAAGAAACAGATTAAGTAAGAAGTAAAGGAACTTTTTCTACCAAGTGATATATAGGGTAATAAGGTGTTAGGCCCATATTTTTCATTGCCCGTCGGCACATGATGTGGTCAACATCACATCGGCCGCCTTTACTTCTCAGTTAAAACAGATTGCTGCATAAAATATTTTTAGATTATCTTGGGCAAAGGTGAGGAAACTACAGACATCACACAAGTCCTGACTGAATATTGAGGGACATTAGTTCATAAATATTATCATGTCTTGAAAGCTGAAATATTTTTGTTATATTAAACGTCACAGTAGGTTAGAGTGAGCTAGGGTAATATTAAAAAGCATGGTTCCTGGAAGATGAGGCGGGGGTAGAATAAGACAGTGGTGGTAACAGGACATTAAAGAACCCTTGAATACCACAATGGAGGGAACAGGAGATTGGCTGTTAATGGTAAGGACTTATCTTTTGCGGGGATGACCTTTTGTCTTGTAACCACTGTATCGGAGTAGCATTGCCCTTTGAGGCACACTGTCTGTTGGTAATCTAGTTACATGGTCGATTCATGTAATTTGTTGTTTCTCTATGAAGCTCAGTAGGGATGTTGTACCCACTTGTTTTGGCAAACCCACTGGTCAAGTGAAACATCACTGGAGTCCTCCTCCCTTCTTCCCCCTCCTATCCTCAAAAGAAAAAACTACACATACTTCAGTGTGAGCTCTACAAAAGGCAGTGAAGTTTATACAAAAGAGAATGTTAAATATATATATAGTATTTCAAGCGAACGTAAGGAAGGAATTGTATTTTTGTATATTTGTGCATAGTGTGTTGTGTATGTACATAACATTGCATTGCTAACTGAGTTTAAATCTTTGTGTCATGGTCTTCAGAAACCAAACTGCAAACACTATTTAAGGGACGTTGACCATAATTGTGGTTATAGTCAACCACTTAATTTCTTCATTTCATGCTGTCAGTGACTGTATTGCACTCAGTTTTTTTGTTTCGTCCGACGTCGTTACCGTTCTAACATTTCTACACCTGGAAGTTTCTTTTTTGTAATTCACAACTGATCCAGACTTCAAACTACCTAGCCAGATAACCGATAACTGATAACTAGCACAGGGACAATGCAGAAACTAAGCAGCAAATGTGACGGTAAGTTCTATCTGTTGTAATTATGTCTCATGTTCTTGATTAAGTTGTATTTTGCTGTTGTTTTATCACACTTTGGTTAGAGCTCACATATCACATGGGGAACAAAAACATACAATTACCAAATTAATTTTTTCCCCACCTTTTCACAGCGAACGGTGTATGTACAATTTAAGTGTTTTTCACACCAAAAGATGAATGTACAAATGAAGTGTTTTTCACACTGAAAAGAGTATGTACAAATGAAGTGTTTTTCACACTGAAAAGAGTATGTACAAATGAAGTGTTTTTCACACCAAAAAGAGTGTACAAATGAAGTGCTTTTCACACAGAAAGGTTTATGTTTAAATTCAACTGTAGATTTTTTTTTTAAAACTAAAAGTTTGATGAATAACATGTAATTGTGTTGAATAAATTAATCTACTTTTGGCATAAGCAAACCGAACATAAAGAAATCAATTAAGAACAGATAACTATAATTTTGTAAGATAAATTAACTCCTGAAAGGGAGTAAATTTGCTTCTGGACTACCCACCACAGAGTTTGAACCAGGAACTATTAGATTGCGATCGCACTCACTACCGCTATTTGCCATACAAAACATAATAGATGTTATTCAAGTACCCACCATGAACTTTATTATTATAAAAGACAGCACAGGAACACATTGTTTAAGTGTGCGTTTATTAAAAGTTAATCTACCTTTGTCATCACAAGCTAACCAAATGTAAAGAAATAATTTAAGAACTGATAGCTATCATCATCATCAATAACATTCTTCTTCTGCGTTCTCACTAGATTGGGATTTCGGATTCTCTAATAAAGGCAGCCGTCTGCCCCAGATTATCAGCCACGCCATACAGTTTGTCTTCTGCGTTCTCACTAGATTGGGATTTCGGATTCTCTAATAAAGGCAGCCGTCTGCCTCAGATTATCAGTCATGCCATACATTTTGTCTTGAAAACTAGTGTAAGTGGGCCACCTCTTTCTTCTCTAGTCCGCATACTGGGGACAGTTCTGTAGGAAATAATTCCTATGATTTCTACTTCCCCATTTTTGCCGACCTCTTCCCGCAGTAAGTTTTGGCCACTCGTGATGGTAGGTCTGACATTCTTACTGTGTGGTTAAATCTCCGAGGCAGATTGGCGACTGTAGAATCCGTTATCCCATTCCTCATTGTGAGGGTCGTTGCACCATGTTATGCGCCTTACGGACTGGTGCATCTGTTTTCTGCAACCATTTGTTTCGGGTTAGCATTGCCTAGCGGACACATGCATCCGACTTCAGCCAAACCTCCTTAGTCGCCTCTTACGACATGCGTGGCAGGTAACAAGGGTTCTATTCTTTACACCCCAAATGTGGGCCCCGGAAACCACTCGGGCGCTATAATATATAAGACACACATTCACATTTTTTAATGTCTAACCCTTCCCGAGATCTACCGTCTCCTCTCGTGTGTAGTAAAAGAGGAGGCGATTTGCGAGTGGCTGGTATGGGGCCGGAGACCCCACACTGTAAATAAGTAAACAGTTACAGAAACAGACAGAAAAACACCAACTGCTCAATTGAGGGGCTTTTATTTTGTCTATGCCAGTTGTGCCCTTAAGTGCGACGCGATTTGCTGATGATGATGATTAACATTTGTGGTATTACAGACTGGAAGATATGTTTGCCCCTAGAAACTGTAATGGTTGTGGAATGGCTGGAAGTGTTAGTATATGGGGGTCGTCATGGCAATTTTGCTCATTCATGGTGCGATATTTCGCAATTCAGAATCAACATTTCTTGTGTGTTTAATGACTGTTATCTTCGTGTTTGCATTCACGGTATTATAGTTAGCCGCAAATGTAGATGTTACCCCACTACTGTAGATGTCGTTACTATCAACCGTAGATCTCGTTACCCACTACCGTAGATCTCGTTACTCACTACCGTAAATGTCGTTTCGCGCTACCGTAGATGTCGTTACCCACTTCCGTATGTCCTTACTCATTACCATAGATGTCGTTAGCCACCACCGCAGACATCGTTAGCCACCACCGCAGACATCGTTAGCCACCACCGCAGACATCGTTAGCCACCACCGCAGACATCGTTCGCCAGCACCGCAGACAAAGTTCGCCACCACCGCAGAGATCGTTCGCCACCACATTCGACTTGTTAAAAATATTACTGAAGAATTATATAATTCACTGTCTATACACACATGGCGTCCCCGTAGATGCGTTGCCCTTTACAGCTATCTGAAAGTGTCAGGGGCCCATGGCTACCAATTTTCCTCAGAGTAGACTGGGGAATCGGTTGTCTTCTTATTCTCTTTGGTTTTTCCGTCACCACTGACATATAAATCATTTCAGTGTCTGGCACTATTTGTTTGCATCTTAACAATCATATATATATATATATACAGGAGCGGCTCGTCATTAAGGGCCAGTGGGGCCTGGCCCAGAGCCAACTATAAACTACTGGGCCTTCGGGCTCAGGTAAGAATTGTGGGAAATCAGACCCCAACTACACCACGTGACCTCGCATTCTAGTATTGGTGTATATAGACGAATTCATTTTAAAATCAACACAAAATGCTAACTCGAAGTCATATTATGCAACAAGTTAAGTTTAACAATAAGGAATATCAATATAATGAATATGTTTCACCAACAAATAACCATAGACTCACCGAATTGAGTAAAATTGCAAAAGCGTGCAGTGTTCTATCAAACATCTGTATTTTCCAGATCCCTTTTCTTATCTAGGTCAGGAATACCCGGCCAGTTGTCTGGCCTGTGCTAGAGCCAGGCTGTGCCTGGCCCCACCAATAATCGAAAGGGGAATAACTTCCGGTATAGTAAATACTAAAACACCATGATTTTTCCAAAATATTTGTGTCTGGCCCCACCAAGAAAAATGACCACGAGCCGCCACTATATATATATATCGATATCGAAAATCGTGACATATCCCAAAGGACGTAGCCATCAACCACAGTAAACGAGTAGTTGATTTTCTAGGCACCACTTATACGTTCAGTAGTTTGCCATTGCTTTCTGAACGGTGAGGTCTATTTTTACCTTTTTGGAAAAATCCCACGGAAACGAATTTGCTTCCAAATTTGCCCACCGTGGGGTTTGAACCAGGTACGCTTGGGTCTGTGATCGAGCTCACTACCGCTTGAGCTACAGACGCTCATATATATATATATATATATATATATATATATATATATATATATATATATATATATATATATATATATATATAATATTTAAAACACAACACATTCTCTCTCTCTCTCTCTCTCTCTCTCTCTCGCTTTCTCCCTATCATTTCTTCTTCCTATGTTTTTGATATTTGTAAGATCACCCAGTTTTATCTTACTGTAAGGATCTCTAATGCCGTCTTTAATGCTGTTTTGTTTAGGATAGCAACCAAATATCGGCCCCCTTGCTCGATCCGTAGTCATTCTTTGTATGGGTCCTCCAAGTCCGACCCACAATGTGCTACTCTGCATGCATTATTCTCCATCAGTTTCTCTTAGATGTACCTAGTTGTTTGCCTTCTTCGCTGCATGACAGTTGTTGTGTTGATTTCTTCATTCCTTCTGTGTGCTTATTTTTTCCGTCTTTGTCATTTATCTAGCAACCCGCACGAGCACAAGCGCACGTATACACATGCATACACACACACGCACGTGCGCGCGCACACACACACATACGTACTTACACACATACTTACACACACGAACGAACGCACGCACGCACAACACACACACTGTCTCATTCTCTCTTTCTCTCTCTCTCTCTCTTATTTTTCTCCCGCTTCCTCTCTCCCCCTCTCTTCTCTTTCGCTATCTCTTAATCTTTCTCTCTTCTCTCTCACTTTATATCTTCTCTCCATCTCTATCTCCCCCTCTCTCACTGCCGTCTCCTCCCTCTCACTTCTTCTTTCCTATCTCTTTGATACTTGTCAGACCATCTAAGTCGTATCTTGCTGTAAAGAGCTCTAATACTGTCTTTAAGTTGAGATTAAACCGTGGTTTCAAATGTCACAGAGCGTCGTGCGTGACACGACTTATAATGGGAATTACATTATTTCATCATATTAACTATCATTTTTACATAACAGATTTGTGTTTCTAAACACCAAGTATCCGTTTTATCTTATGAGATTTG
Source organism: Arion vulgaris (assembly GCA_020796225.1). NCBI lineage: Eukaryota > Metazoa > Mollusca > Gastropoda > Stylommatophora > Arionidae > Arion > Arion vulgaris. Next base: position 34,907,611 of record CM036762.1, on the reverse strand, counting down.
TTCTTGTTTGTTCTATCTGTTTTCATATTGCATATCTTCTTTTCTTTGATGAAAGTTCTGTATTGCAATTTATGTCTACTTGTTTTCTCGTGTAAGATTTGTTCTGACAGTGTATATCTGTTTTCTCATGTAAGATTTGTACTGACAGTGTATATCTGTTTTCTCATGTAAGATTTGTACTGACAGTGTATATCTGTTTTCTCATGTAAGATTTGTACTGACAGTGTATATCTGTTTTCTCATGTAAGATTTGTTCTGACAGCGTATATCTGTTTTCTCATGTAAGATTTGTTCTGACAGTGTATATCTGTTTTCTCATGTAAGATTTGTTCTGACAGGTATATCTGTTGTGTCTTGATTGATTGATTGATTATGGACCTATCATGCACTCTGTATAACCATGTGTGCTCGTCTCTTTTACACAGGAAGATCGGCTCAGTGTGACTCGTAGAACAGTGAAGTCCAATGCAATTTTGAAGATGATGAAGATATTTTTGTCAATTTTATTTAATATTTTTTCTTAATGAATTATGCCTGAAAGCCTTCAACCTGTCTTCTCGATTTTGAACTGCCAAGGATTCTTTTACGTGCTCAAATTGAACACAGGACCTATGTTTTATCGTCCATCTCCGATATGACTAGGATCTCAATCTTACCTACACTAAGATCAGGGATCTCTGGAAAAGTATCCAGATTTCTCCACGAGGGAGCGAACCTGGTACCTGTGGCACAAGAGACGAGGACCTAACCTCTACGCCACATAGATCCCTTCTTGTTGAGATATCTCTGTGATCATCTCTGTGACCACCATATCTCTGTGACCACCATATCTCTGTGACCACCATATCTCTGTGACCAGCATATCTCTGTGACCACCAAATCTCTGTGACCACCATATCTTTAACCATATCCTGTGCCACCATATCTCTACACCATATCTCTGTGACCACCATATCTCTGTGACTACCATATTCTGTGACCACCATATCTCTGTGCACCATATCTGTGAACATATCTCTGTGACCACATTATACATCTGATTTCACTTGCCAGATATGTATCTCTGTGACCACATTATACATCTGATTTCACTTGCCAGATATATATCTCTGTGACCACATTATACATCTGATTTCACTTGCCAGATATATATCTCTGTGACCACATTATACATCTGATTTCACTTGCCAGATATGTATCTCTGTGACCACATTATACATCTGATTTCACTTGCCAGATATATATCTCTGTGACCACATTATACATCTGATTTCACTTGCCAGATATGTATCTCTGTGACCACATTATACATCTGATTTCACTTGCCAGATATATATTTACATGATATTACTTTGATCTGAACTTATCTATCGACAAGTCCGTTTTAACCGTCCAGATCTGCTTTCACCAGATACTTTATTTTCTACGAACATATCCTTATTACATTAGACAAATGGCTTTCCTTCCTCCTCCCCTCCCCAACCCCGGTGAGATCTGTTTATGCTGGACAGATCTGCTTTCACCACTTACTTTATTTTCTACGAATATATCCTTATTACATTGGACATATAGGCCTGTTTCTTTCCTCCTCCCCCGGTGAGATCTGTCTAAAGATTTAAAGGAAAACCTTAAAGACAAAGAACTGACTTCATTGCTCCAGTTTTCCAGATGGATCTGTTTCTTCCGCAAAAAGGGCTCGCATCTGCCGAGATTACTACACAAAGAACAACATATGTAGCTTCAGTACTAGAAATATCCAGAAAAAGTGCACTCGGGAACTGAACGTCTTGGCCCGGATACGGCCTTCAGAACTCAATGCAAACCGCTTGATCACTTAGCCACATAGACTTCTTCAGTCTTAGGTCGACCGAGAACCGCTGTGGTTGAAAAAAAAATTCCACTCCCACTGTGAAATTGAACCAGTACCATACGCCTTAGAAGCTAGGGTCCTAACCACTATGCCGTCGCTGCTCTACATGTTGCTATAGTGCATTCAAACTCTATATACTGATCATTTTTTTCCGATCCAGAAGCACTTGAGCTGAAAGCTCTTCGGCTCGGTGTCATGGACATCGTAACCTTCGGCTCGGTGCCACGAACACCGTAAATCTGGGAACCTGTAGCTTTTCTGCCAGTCCGCGGAGTTGAACCCGCACTTACAGAGGACCCGTAGTCCAACGCGCTACAAACACGCTGGGCACGCGGGCGTATACTGCTCATAACATGCAAGCAAGAAGCAAGGAATGCAGCTTGCTATCTGTGACCAACAGTCCATTACAAATGAACTACATACACGCCCGATCTCATGAGAAGCAATGAAAAGCACTTAACGCCATTACTGACTAAACGAGAGCAAATCGATGTTAATGTTGAGAGGGGCACAGGGTAGGGCCTCGACTTCGTTAACCAAAACTTCTTTATTTTCAGTTATACATATAACATGCCAGGAATGTGGCCCCTTTTTGATTTGACTTTGAACAGATCCGGCGACAAAGTAGATTTACCCGTTTGCTTGAAGTCAACCGTGACGACGACCGTTCAGATTTCCGTACCCGCTGACGGCAGTTTGAGAGCACTATTAGCGTTATGTCGCTGTGGCCTTTCTTTGACTTCGAGGTCCACATTGACGAAAAAATATCAGCCTATAGAAAGGTGGTAACAAAATTGGAAGCTTTACAGTAAACGTTCTGTTAATTTAACACTAGTATAACCATATGCCCGGGGACGTACGCGTCTTACATTCCATTCCGCTTCACTATTTTACCTTCGTTATTGCCACCATTCCACCTCCATCCCTAGCCATTCAACCACAACCACTGTCACCATGCATACCACCTTTATTGCAACCATTCTGTCATAGCATCACTGTCCTCATTCCACCACAGTCACTGTCGCTATATCACTTCTATCACTATCTCACCTCTATCATTGTCACCATCTCACCTCCACTGTCACTCTTACCTCTATCACTATCTCACCTCCACTGTCACTATCTCACCTCCGCTGTCACTATCTCACCTCTATCACTGTCCCCAAATCATCTCTGTCACTGTCACCATCTTACCTCTATCACTGTTCCCATATCACCTCTATCACTATCCTCATATAACCTCTATCACTGTCACCATCTCACCTCTATCACTGTAACCATATCACCTATATCACTGTCACCATCTCACTAATATTACTGCTACTATCTCACCACTATCACTGTCATCATCTCACCTCTATCACTGTCACCATCTCACCTCTATCACTGTCACCATCTCACCTCTATCACTGTTACTATCTCACCTCTATCACTGTCACCATCTCACCTCTATCACTGTCACCATCTCACCTCTATCACTGTTACTATCTCACCTCTATCACTGTTACTATCTCACCTCTATCACTGTCACCATCTCACCTCTATCACTGTCACCATCTCACTTCTATCACTGTTACTATCTCACCTCTATCACTGTCACCATCTCACCTCTATCACTGTCACCATCTCACCTCTATCACTGTCACCATCTCACCTCTATCACTGTCACCATCTCACCTCTATCACTGTCACCATCTCACCTCTATCACTGTCACCATCTCACCTCGATCACTGTTACTATCTCACCTCTATCACTGTTACTATCTCACCTCTATCACTGTTACTATCTCACCTCTATCACTGTCACCATCTCACCTGTATCACTGTTACTATCTCACCTCTATCACTGTCACCATCTCACCTCTATCACTGTCACCATCTCACCTCTATCACTGTTACTATCTCATCTCTATCACTGTCACCATCTCACCTCTATCACTGTCACCATCTCACCTCTATCACTGTCACCATCTCACCTCTATCACTGTTACTATCTCACCTCTATCACTGTCACCATCTCACCTCTATCACTGTCACCATCTCACCTCTATCACTGTTACTATCTCACCTCTATCACTGTTACTATCTCACCTCTATCACTGTCACCATCTCACCTCTATCACTGTCACCATCTCACTTCTATCACTGTTACTATCTCACCTCTATCACTGTTACTATCTCACCTCTATCACTGTCACCATCTCACCTCTATCACTGTCACCATCTCACCTCTATCACTGTCACCATCTCACCTCTATCACTGTCACCATCTCACCTCTATCACTGTCACCATCTCACCTCTATCACTGTCACCATCTCACCTCGATCACTGTTACTATCTCACCTCTATCACTGTTACTATCTCACCTCTATCACTGTCACCATCTCACCTGTATCACTGTTACTATCTCACCTCTATCACTGTCACCATCTCACCTCTATCACTGTCACCATCTCACCTCTATCACTGTCACCATCTCACCTCTATCACTGTTACTATCTCATCTCTATCACTGTCACCATCTCACCTCTATCACTGTCACCATCTCACCTCTATCACTGTTACTATCTCACCTCTATCACTGTTACTATCTCACCTCTATCACTGTCACCATCTCACCTCTATCACTGTCACCATCTCACCTCTATCACTGTCACCATCTCACCTCTATCACTGTCACCATCTCACCTCTATCACTGTCACCATCTCACCTCGATCACTGTTACCATCTCACCTCTATCACTGTTACTATCTCACCTCTATCACTGTTACTATCTCACCTCTATCACTGTCACCATCTCACCTGTATCACTGTTACCATCTCACCTCTATCACTGTCACCATCTCACCTCTATCACTGTCACCATCTCACCTCTATCACTGTTACCATCTCATCTCTATCACTGTCACCATCTCACCTCTATCACTGTCACCATCTCACCTCTATCACTGTTACTATCTCACCTCTATCACTGTCACCATCTCACCTCTATCACTGTCACAATCTCACCTCTATCACTGTCCCCATATCACCTATATCACTGTCACTATTTCACTGTCACTATCTCACCTCTTTCACTGTCCCCATGTCACGTCTATCATTGTAACTATCTCACCTCTATCACTGTGACCACCTCACCACAATCACTGTGACCATCTCACCACAATCACTGTCACAATCTCACCTCTATTACTGTCACCGTGTAATCACTGTCACCATCTCATCTCTATCACTGTCACCATCTCATCTCTATCACTGTCACAATCTCACCTCTATCACTGTCACATTCTACATTCATTACTGCATCATTGTCACCATTTTGCTTCCGTCTCTGTCCCCATGGTGGCGTCTGTGGCCTAGAGGTTAGTGACTCGGTCTATTAACCCCGACGTTCTGAGTTCGAATCACGCTGCGGACAGTTTGGTTGCAAATTGTTTGCGTGGATTTTTACAAAGGACGATGACACCACCCGTTCAGAAAGCAATGGCAAACTACTGAACGTAAAATGCCTAGAAAAATCACAAACAGCATTAAAAGCTGAGGTTGATTCGCAAAGTCCTGTAAAGGATATGCAATTAACTAACTCTGTCCCCATATCACATCAATCACTGCGACAGTTCCACCTTCGTCCAAGTCACCATATCATCTCATTGCCGCTATTCCACTTATATCCTTTTCACATTGTCACCTTATTCACATCCACCATTACAGTCATCAATGGCAACGTAGTAAAACAGCAACTGTCACCAGCCCCCTCCTTCGCTGTTTTTCTGTCACTTAAACCATTGTCAGCCTTACACTTCCACCTCTATCGAGATTCCATCTTAACCCTCATATTTATTTGTTTCTTAGGTATGAAATTAAAGCCTATTTGAACCGAGGCACGCCCGTTTTAACCAAAGACATGTCTTTTTTGTTATATCAGGACGTTACAGCCTGTCATGTCTTTGACGCAGATAATTTATACTCATCATCTAATAGCTTGTCATGAGCAGAACGTTACCACCCTAACAGTCCTTTGGAATATCTCTCTCTCTCTCTCTCACTAAGGCCAGATTTCCCTTCTCTGCAGCCGTTATGATGAAATCATCAGTTCTTCTCCTCCCTGCTAGGAGACATCCGTCCATACTGGTCTTCTCCGACCATTCGTGTCTTTCCATATATCCTTCTTCTTCTTTGCGTTCGGTTTCGTATGCTCGTCTAAATCATGAGATGGGTTGCCTCTATGAAGCTGCATAACAGTTGGAGTTCTTCGAGAGTTCCCATAGCTTGGTCTGTAAGCTTTGTTCATGAGGCCATGTTTCATTTCGTTGGTGTATGTATGATGGACATGACTGAAGGATGTGCTCTGGGGTCTGTGTTTCTGTCTGGCATGCACACTGTGCAGTCTGAGCAGGCTTTATTATGTGCATGTGGTGGTTGAGCCTGCTGTGACCTGTTCTTAGGCGAAAGATTGTTGTGTGCTGTTTTCTGTTTAGTCTGCTGATGGGATCTTGTGGGCGTTTGCTGTGGGTTTGTTTTCTCCATATCTCTTTGTACTTTCTTTTGATATGTGTCTTGATTTCTGGTAGTGAGACTGGGTGTTTTTGTTGTGTAAGTTTTTAAAAAAAAATTTTTCATTATTATTTGCAGCATCAGCCAGTTGTCTTTCATTATTTATTTTAGGATCATCTACATCGGACAGACTTCTGCGTTGACTATTGTAAGCAGCTAATCTCGACTTGGTTTGTTTACCGTGGTCTAAATCTGTTCATTTTATAACTATGAATGCCCGTCTGCCCAGCGTGTTCGTAGCGCGTTGGACTACGGGTGACTATCCTCTGTGTGTGCGGGTTCAATTCCGCGGGATGGCAGAAAAGCCACAGATTCCCCAGATTTACGGTGTTCGTGGCACCGAACCGAAAGGTTACGATGTCCATGGCACCGAGTCGAAGAACTGAAAAGCTCAAGTGCTTCTGGATCGGGAAAAACAACAAAAACTATGAATATCCATCATATACGATACAAACTACAGTATGTCTTTGAAGGGACCTAAGAGATAGCTCAAGATAGGAGGATCTAACCTCCAGAGGCTTACGTGGCTTTACTATCCTGGACATGCGGGTGTTTGCGGTAATGAGAGAGCGGGGAGGCTTGCATCAACAGTATCGATTGTTGGGAAGTGTAAGATGGACAAGGGAGATGTTCTTTGGTCTCTTCTCCACTGCTTGTTGGATGAAGACACACAAATAGATGTTGACTCGATCCAGCGATTTAAGCAGTTTGGAGTTACCCGTTGTACACGTAGAACTGGATGCCTGAGGGACAGAGTTAGAAGTGTGTTTAATCAGCGAGCAACGGGAACCATCAGTATGCATACTCTTCGATATCTGTTGACTGAGCACCTAAAGGTCTGCCCGGAGTCAAATAACGTCAGTTTAGTAACCAATAACCAATAAAGATACCAAAATTTGGCATGAGTTAGTTGAGGGCATATGCCGTGGGTTAATAAGGAACAAGAGAAAGGAGAAAGTTGGTTGTTAGCTCTGTGTCTCATGACGTGAGGCATCAGTACTCAAACTCTTTTTCACGTTAAATGGAATCACATCGGATAATCCTTGGATATGCTCATTATATATGCATCGTTTTTTACGCCCAACATGAATGAAAATCGTGGCATATCACGTACATGACTTAGCCATCAACCACACTAAACGAGGACTTAGCCATCAACCACACTAAACGAGGACTTAGCCATCAACCACACTAAACGAGGACGTAGCCATCAACCACACTAAACGAGGACTTAGCCATCAACCACACTAAACGAGGACGTAGCCATCAACCACACTAAACGAGGACTTAGCCATCAACCACACTAAACGAGGACTTAGCCATCAACCACACTAAACGAGGACTTAGCCATCAACCACACTAAACGAGGACTTAGCCATCAACCACACTAAACGAGGACGTAGCCATCAACCACACTAAACGAGGACGTAGCCATCAACCACACTAAACGAGGACGTAGCCATCAACCACACTAAACGAGGACGTAGCCATCAACCACACTAAACGAGGACGTAGCCATCAACCACACTAAACGAGGACGTAGCCATCAACCACACTAAACGAGGACTTAGCCATCAACCAAACTAAACGAGGACTTAGCCATCAACCACACTAAACGAGGACTTAGCCATCAACCACACTAAACGAGGACGTAGCCATCAACCACACTAAACGAGGACGTAGCCATCAACCACACTAAACGAGGACTTAGCCATCAACCACACTAAACGAGGACTTAGCCATCAACCACACTAAACGAGGACTTAGCCATCAACCACACTAAACGAGGACGTAGCCATCAAACACACTAAACGAGGACTTAGCCATCAACCACACTAAACGAGGACTTAGCCATCAACCACACTAAACGAGGACGTAGCCATCAACCACACTAAACGAGGACTTAGCCATCAACCACACTAAACGAGGACTTAGCCATCAACCACACTAAACGAGGACTTAGCCATCAACCACACTAAACGAGGACTTAGCCATCAACCACACTAAACGAGGACTTAGCCATCAACCACACTAAACGAGGACTTAGCCATCAAACACACTAAACGAGGACGTAGCCATCAACCACACTAAACGAGGACTTAGCCATCAACCACACTAAACGAGGACTTAGCCATCAACCACACTAAACGAGGACTTAGCCATCAACCACACTAAACGAGGACTTAGCCATCAACCACACTAAACGAGGACGTAGCCATCAACCACACTAAACGAGGACTTAGCCATCAACCACACTAAACGAGGACTTAGCCATCAAACACACTAAACGAGGACTTAGCCATCAACCACACTAAACGAGGACTTAGCCATCAACCACACTAAACGAGGACGTAGCCATCAACCACACTAAACGAGGACTTAGCCATCAACCACACTAAACGAGGACTTAGCCATCAAACACACTAAACGAGGACGTAGCCATCAACCACACTAAACGAGGACGTAGCCATCAACCACACTAAACGAGGACGTAGCCATCAACCACTAAACGAGGACTTAGCCATCAACCACTAAACGAGGACTTAGCCATCAACACACTAAACGAGGACGTAGCCATCAACCACACTAAACGAGGACGTAGCCATCAACCACACTAAACGAGGACTTAGCCATCAACCACACTAAACGAGGACGTAGCCATCAACCACACTAAACGAGGACTTAGCCATCAACCACACTAAACGAGGACTTAGCCATCAACCACACTAAACGAGGACTTAGCCATCAACCACACTAAACGAGGACTTAGCCATCAACCACACTAAACGAGGACGTAGCCATCAACCACACTAAACGAGGACTTAGCCATCAACCACACTAAAAGAGGACGTAGCCATCAACCACACTAAACGAGGACGTAGCCATCAACCACACTAAACGAGGACTTAGCCATCAACCACACTAAACGAGGACGTAGCCATCAACCACACTAAACGAGGACTTAGCCATCAACCACACTAAACGAGGACGTAGCCATCAACCACACTAAACGAGGACGTAGCCATCAACCACACTAAACGAGGACTTAGCCATCAACCACACTAAACGAGGACTTAGCCATCAACCACACTAAACGAGGACGTAGCCATCAACCACACTAAACGAGGACTTAGCCATCAACCACACTAAACGAGGACGTAGCCATCAACCACACTAAACGAGGACGTAGCCATCAACCACACTAAACGAGGACTTAGCCATCAACCACACTAAACGAGGACGTAGCCATCAACCACACTAAACGAGGACGTAGCCATCAACCACACTAAACGAGGACTTAGCCATCAACCACACTAAACGAGGACGTAGCCATCAACCACACTAAACGAGGACTTAGCCATCAACCACACTAAACGAGGACGTAGCCATCAACCACACTAAACGAGGACGTAGCCATCAACCACACTAAACGAGGACTTAGCCATCAACCACACTAAACGAGGACTTAGCCATCAACCACACTAAACGAGGACGTAGCCATCAACCACACTAAACGAGTCGTCGATTCTATAGTCTGTCCATTAATTCGTGAGCACGTTTGAAATTGATTTTCTCGAAAACTACCTGTTGGATCTCAGTGATTTTTTGCAAGCAGCCTTAGAATATCCATGACGCTAGAATAAAGCTAACCAGTAGTCCGTAGATGCTACGGATTTTGCACATCGGCAAATTCCTTTGATCTTTTATGACAATTGCAAATACGGGGGCTCAAATTTTAGATTTTACAGTATCCCTAGAATTTGTCCATGTCAATTCTATTCATAGGTGTATCTCCATATTAACTTGATAGGTCAAGTAATTAAGTGCGTTGCCCTTTATGTGCAATCGTGAACTTGGATACAATATGCAACAGTTAGTCCTCCCTTCGGTCACCATTAGACCCCAGGTGTCTTAACTTCACCACAAATTGTATGATGGTAGACGCATTTGGATATGGAAATGTATACGTTGCTATTTCTCAGTCTGTAATCAAAATATGATTTGTATCATCCCGAATCTGACGATTCCATGAGGTTGATAATTGCTACTGGCTGGACAAATTGTAATCCATCTCGGTGCCAGTACTCGTCTTCCTCTCGGAGCACATGTTCAACACACTTCTTCCAGAACTGCATGTCTATCATTAAGAAGGACTCACGTGTCAGAACTTCAACATCACACATTTTAAACGTCCTGTTCTGTTCGGCAACTTGCCCTTTTTCTTTAGCCCAGACAAGCTCTATCGGATTGAGGTGAGCATGATATGGAGGTAGTCGCAAAGACGTGTGGCCGTATTCCGCAATGATTTTGTCAATATGAAACACCTTTGTCTTATTTGTCATCCTCACCAGGTGCAACAACTCGGGTTTAAAATATGTATCATCGAAGCTGACATTTTCCTTAGCAAGCCAAGTCCTAATTTGATCTTTTGTATTTGATGCAGTTGGTACTTTCTTCCGCTGATACTGCGTTGTGATAGGATGCATTATCCATTACCAAGCATGATGGTCTGTTTAGAATTGTAAGTAGATCTTTCTCCATCCAGTGCCTGAAAATATGTCCATTCATTTCTGTGTGGTAGTCCCTACCGTCGGTACTTTTGATTGGAAAATAAGTCCAGCGTCATGGACAAGACCTTCTTCACTACTTCCTGCATGTGTTAGTATAATACGCTGGCCTTTGCTGCTTGGTATTTTTCTTTTCTGTTCACCGTCTATTGATTGCCATTCTTTAGCATTGGTGTGGTGAGCATTGACCCAGGATTCGTCCAAATATACAATATCATAGCCTTGCCTCCGCCGCTCACGGATCTGCCTCATGTATTTACTTCGGGCAGCAATTAAATGTGGCTTTTCACAAATAATATTCCTGCCGCCTATAGTTTTTCTGAAGGTGAAGCCGGGGGCTCTTACAATTTTTCATAGAGTACTTTTAGAAATGTCTATGCTGCAATCTGATTGCAGTTTTAATTTCAGTTTCCTGAGAGTAACAAGTTGATTTGTCGCAAACATTTTCAAGAGCTCCCGTCTTATGACATCTATGTCAAAGTCGTCAATTGTTCTTTTCCTTCCTTGCTTGACATTAGTGCACTTTGTGTCCTGTTTAATCCATCGGGAAAAGGATTCTCTATTCAGACCAAGCGCCAGTTGCGCTCGTTTCTCAGGGTTATGAATATCGCAATATAGATGACCTCTCTTAGATTCCCTACGGAAGTGTTGGTATAGTAAAACTGTAACCTTCTGCATTGTTATAAATGTGCACTTCAGACTCATTATGAATGTGATATCAATGTCAGTTTTGATAAGCCAACAAATATGATACAATAGCTTCATACAAATAGCGAGATACGCCTATAACTATACAATGGTATCCCAATTATAACGTCATATGCTTTCCGCTTTCAAAGTCGACTGGGTTAGGTGCACGGGAATTCGTGAAACTCACGATATTTCAATGTTACCATAATGTATTTTAGAACAACGCGTCTGTGTACCGTAAATCTGTTACTATTGTGTACAATCCGGTGAGGTTGATTTTAATATAACCTGAAGAAGAAATATTTCAAACTACATCAAATTTTCTTGGAAAAAATATTTCTCTAGCGTCATGGATATTCTAAGGCTGCTTGCAAAAATCACTGAGATCCAACAGGTAGTTTTCGAGAAAATCAATTTCAAACGTGCTCACGAATTAATGGACAGACTATAACATAAAGGATGAAAATAGTGGAGGATGGAGAATGAGAAACAATAAGGATATTTATAATTTGTCTAAATTACCATTAATAACCATCACCGTGAAGGTTAATATAATACAATGGATAGAGTATACAGAGGGAATGGTAGAGGACATACAGTCTAAACTTGCATATACACAAAAATAGGAAGGGGAAGGGACAACGAGACAGACTCAAAAACAAAAACCCAGATAAAGATAACAATAAAATACGCTTAGACCTAGACATTTACCAGAAGTCAGAAATTTCAAGAAGACTATGAACAGAGAAAAACGGTGACAGATGATATCTGCAACAGTGAACACCAACAGGTTCGGATAGATGTAGAGCATATGTGTACTTCTTATTTTCATCTATTATCTCTTCTTCTCAACCACGCCCCCTTTTCTCCTCAACCGTCTCTTCTTATTTACATCTATCTCTCTTCTTCTCAACCACGCCCCCTTTTCTCCTCAACCGTCTCTTCTTATTTACATCTATCTCTCTTCTTCTCAACCACGCCCCCTTTTCTCCTCAACCTTCTCTTCTTATTTACATCTATCTCTCTTCTTCTCAACCACGCCCCCTTTTCTCCTCAACCGTCTCTTCTTATTTACATCTATCTCTCTTCTTCTCAACCACGCCCCCTTTTCTCCTCAACCGTCTCTTCTTATTTACATCTATCTCTCTTCTTCTCAACCACGCCCCCTTTTCTCCTCAACCGTCTCTTCTTATTTACATCTATCTCTCTTCTTCTCAACCACGCCCCCTTTTCTCCTCAACCGTCTCTTCTTATTTACATCTATCTTTCTTCTTCTCAACCACGCCCCCTTTTCTCCTCAACCGTCTCTTCTTATTTACATCTATCTCTCTTCTTCTCAACCACGCCCCCTTTTCTCCTCAACCGTCTCTTCTTATTTACATCTATCTCTCTTCTTCTCAACCACGCCCCCTTTTCTCCTCAACCGTCTCTTCTTATTTACATCTATCTCTCTTCTTCTCAACCACGCCCCCTTTTCTCCTCAACCGTCTCTTCTTATTTACATCTATCTCTCTTCTTCTCAACCACGCCCCCTTTTCTCCTCAACCGTCTCTTCTTATTTACATCTATCTCTTCTTCTCAACCACGCCCCCTTTTCTCCTCAACCGTCTCTTCTTATTTACATCTATCTCTTCTTCTCAACCACGCCCCCTTTTCTCCTCAACCGTCTCTTCTTATTTACATCTATCTCTCTTCTTCTCAACCACGCCCCCTTTTCTCCTCAACCGTCTCTTCTTATTTACATCTATCTTTCTTCTTCTCAACCACGCCCCCTTTTCTCCTCAACCGTCTCTTCTTATTTACATCTATCTCTCTTCTTCTCAACCACGCCCCCTTTTCTCCTCAACCGTCTCTTCTTATTTACATCTATCTCTCTTCTTCTCAACCACGCCCCCTTTTCTCCTCAACCGTCTCTTCTTATTTACATCTATCTTTCTTCTTCTCAACCACGCCCCCTTTTCTCCTCAACCGTCTCTTCTTATTTACATCTATCTCTTCTTCTCAACCACGCCCCCTTTTCTCCTCAACCGTCTCTTCTTATTTACATCTATATTTCTTTTCTCAACCACGCCCCCTTCCATTAACCAAGTTTTGATATCTTTATTGGTCTTATTTACATTTAGTTTGCATATTTTAACAACAAATTTTTTTATAAAAACTACAGAAACACAACCTAAAAGCTACATCAACACACTAACTCTATGAAGAACATTTTTTTAATGGCCGAGCCATTTTCAGACCTTAGTATGTGCCTGTCATCACATTTCGGTTGAGAAAGTAGGAGTGATAATTTCACATTTTTGAGGTTGAGATAGTTTTTCAACTGAGGTGAGTGATGATATTTCACATTTCTGAGGTTGAGAAAGTAGGAGTGATAATTTCACATTTCTGAGGTTGAGAAAGTAGGAGTGATAATTTCACATTTCTGAGGTTGAGAAGTAGGAGAGTAATTTCACATTTTGAGGTTGAGGAATAGGATGATAATTTCACATTTCTGAGGTTGAGGAAGTAGGAGTGATAATTTCACATTTCTGAGGTTGAGGTAGTAGGAGTGATAATTTCACATTTCTGAGGTTGAGGAAGTAGGAGTGATAATTTCACATTTTTGAGGTTGAGGAAGTAGGAGTGATAATTTCACATTTCTGAGGTTGAGGAAGTAGGAGAATAATTTCACATTTCTGAGGTTGAGAAGTAGGAGTGATAATTTCACATTTCTGAGTTGAGAAGTAGGAGTGATAATTTCACATTTCTGAGGTTGAGGAAGTAGGAGTGATAATTTCACATTTCTGAAGTTGAGAAAGTAGGAGTGATAATTTCACATTTCTGAGGTTGAGAAAGTAGGAGTGATAATTCCTTTCCTCGCGTTTGGAACTGGAACAGAGACAACTATAATCTTATGGGCCATCGCAAAGGCGGATATGAATAAGTCAAGTCCGTACAGTTTACTTTCCAGTGTTGTTTCACTGAGTCAATGTGTTTGTCTTGGTGGGTTATATATCGTATTTTTTTAATTTTTGATCCAGAAGCACTTGAGCTTTCAGCTCTTCGGCTCGGTGCCATGGACATCGTAACCCTTCGGTTCGGTGCCACGAACACCATGAATCTGGGGAGCCTGTGGCTTTTCTGCCAGCCCGTGGAATTGAACCCACACTCACAGAGGGCTAATATATGGTGCAGTCTTTAAGAATACTAAGTTATGAAATTAAATACATATTTCAAACTATGTTGACTTGCGTTGATCATACCTGGTCACTTCTATGATACATTTTCCCCGTGTGGTGCCGGTACTCGCAAGGGAAGAAAAGAATAGTACCACTGTGACCTACACGGCATGTCGTAAGAGGCGAATAATGTAGGACCTAGGAAGCTACCCTAGTAAATAAAAAGCATAGCAGAAATCGGATGTGCTGGCTACTTGTAGGCGCATAACTGGCACAACGTACAATCTCTCTAAGGCTCAGATCACATACAAATCACACAGAGTGGATAACAAGTGGTCGATATTGAGCGTTAGAAGAAGAAGAAGATGATACGTTTACATTTATAATGCGCAAGGTTTTGAGGTTAATGAAAAGGGTTGATCGTAAACTAGAAAATATTATAGCGGTCTTAAAACGTGACTAGGTCTCCAGGCAGAGCCAACTATAAACTTATGGGCCTTCGGACTCAGGTAAGAATTATGGAAATCAGACCACAACTACACCACATGACCTCGCATTCCAGTATTGTTGTATATAGACGAATTCATTTTAAAATCAACACTAAATGTTAAATCAAAGTTATCTTATGCAACACATTAAGTTTAACAATATTTTTCACCAATAAATAACCATAGACTCACATAATTGAGTAAAATTGCAAAAAAGCTTGCAGTTTTCTATCAAACATCTATATTTTCCAGCCCCCTTCACTAATCTAGGTCAGGGATTCCCCAGTAGGTAGTCTGGCCTAGTTATCTAGAGTTGGCTTTGACTAGACCCACAAACCTCTTCTGTCCGATTCGATATAAACGAGCACACTATGCATTACGCTAGTCCGTCACACTACATAAAAAGCAAATGATAGCTATAGTTCTTTGTTGGAGTCAATAAGTAACCAAAACAAAACATTGAGTCAGTCATAAATAATAGAAGGTGTACATCAGCCAGCGCAACCGTGTAAGGAAGACGTAGATACCGCTTGTCAAGTCTCATGTTTATTATGCATATTAATTTCCACATAGTGGGTGTGTAAAAATGAACTGCTCGCTCGACAGACCTGTGTAACAACTAGCTGCTCTACCTTATTAGTTCAACTAAACATGCGACGTCGTCTTCTCATTGTTCAGTGGCGTGTCGCAGTTTTGTAGCATATAGGGATTTCATATTATTTATTGCGTTATTATTAGTGTTTGGAAATATATAAGTTACTTCCATATGGTTGCCGACACCGCTTATAATACTTCCTCGTCATTCATCAGCTTATGTTGTCAACATTGCCGGTCTCTGCTTGAATATGTAGTGACCTTGTTCTGAGCGCTGTTAAAGATATGAATATCAACTTGATTGGATACTTGGTGTCGTGCTGTAAGTAGTGGTTTAATAATGTAATTGGGCCGAAGGGCAAAAGCTCAAGTGCCGCTGGATCATTGAAGAAGAATAATGTAATTAATAACCTTCTGTGGACTAAACATCTCACCTGTTTTCTTTCTTCATATTATGTTTAACTCAGGACTGCAACTGGATTCTGGGTAAAGATTAAAGGTATTTATATAGCTTATATTTATTTTTATGACTAAAAGTACAGAAAGTAAGTTGAATGTTTTTGAACATAAATCTCTGCTAAAAACTAATTAAGATTAAATTGAACGAATCCAGAATTGATGAAATCAGAAAAATGTATGATCAACCACTAGTAACAACTGTTATAAGAGGGAGAAGATGGAGATAAGTTGGGGATACTCAGAGTGTATGTAGCTCAAGTGGTAGTAAGCTCGATCAAAACCTTAGCGTACCTGGTTCAAACCCAATAGTGGGCAAGTTTGAAAGCAAATTCGTTTCCGAATGATTTTTTACAAAAAGTAAAAATCGATCTCACCGTTCAGAAAGCAATGGCAAACTACTGAACGTATAAGTGACGCGTAGAAAATCAAGCTCTGATACAATCATCCACTATAATTGGGTGGATGTGGCACTATTAAGTCGAGTTTTCGTTTTGTAAAACTTTAGTATTAACCCATCAATACACATCTACATACACTATCAGACTAAATGCATGCCCGCTTTGTGATTGAAAAGAAGGTAGATAGCAAACCAACACGTGTAGCTTTCTGATGACTGGCAGCCATCGTAAAGGTACAGTTGCTGATTAAATGATGATTTCATTGCCTTCAATATACTACCTAGAATGCGGTAAGAGTCGATATAACCAGCTTGTAATCTGATGACGGGGAATGGACACAGCGCACCTACCTTGGCTGCGGTCGCATTGAGCAGCACAGAAAGCCTACTCGTGATACGGCAGTCCAATTTCGTCTCCAGATCGTGGTGGGTCCACATAATCCCCATCTCTTCAATGCCGCTCATAACAGAAATACTAAATATCACTTGGTGAAAGGGCAAGAAACTAAATGTCACTGGATCATTGAAGAATGAAAGACTGCTTGATTGATGGAACCACCCTAAATGCACTTTGGTGACTAACCATGTATGCTCCGATCTCTTTCTTACATAGGAAGATCTCAGTGACAGTGCACAAACTCAGTATCGCCGACGAGCTCCCTGATGTAATTTTCCAAATGGTGAAAATTTGTGTAGAGTTTTTAATGAATGTTTCCCGTGCAGTGGGTTTCAGTCTACTTTTAGTGATTTTTATGTGCGATTTTTTTTTTTTTACGTTTTCAACTTGAACAGGGGACCTACGCTTTATCGTCCGTCTCTGATAGGACTAGGAACTCGATCTCACCTACATTGAAATCTGACACCTCAGGAAGAATATCCTGATCGTTCTACGCGGGGAACGAACCGAGTACCTTTGTAGCGAGAGGCGAGCATCTATCCTTTAACCAAAGTTTTATTATTGAGGAAAACAATCGATGAATGTCAACCGAACACCTGTTGCAGACTTACTTTAACATGTGATGCTAAACAGAGGTCATGACCTCGTAAATAAAGACTTCACTATTGGTAGCACAATGATCTGTGCGCACATCGAACTAAACAGTCCATAAGTGCTCCGATCTCCTCCTCAGTATGCCTCTCAACGTGGGACAAATTACGACATAGGTTCTTGTTGGTTTACATTTCTGCTACCAGTATAGGTTGTCAGCTACAAGTTGACTGGTATTCTGCAGTTGTTGTGTGTAGATTACATTATTAAATCATGTACGACTTCCATAATTGAAATAGCCTGTCCATTGTCCAACACTGCAGGGACGAAAGAGAGCAGAACATGGGGGTTTAGCGAATCTGCAACAATATAGAAGCTGAGAGCTGCAGAGATGCTAGAGATGGAAGCTTGGCTGGTTGTGAGTTACCTATTAACATGTCCCTCACCCTTAGGAATAAAATAGGCATAGGAAGAGATACCTGCAAGTGGGACATCGAAAGAAGGAGGCCGAGAAATACATGGAGACGAGATTTGGAGGCGGAGATCAACAATATAAAGAAGAGCTGGAGGGAGCTGCAGGAGATAGCTAGAGATAGGAAGACTTGGCATGAGTTGGTTGAGGCCTATGCCCCAACCCGGGGTAAAAAGGCAAAGAGAGAGAGAGAGAGATACCTGCAAGTGGGACAGCGAAAGAAGGGGAGGCCGAGAAATACATGGAGACGAGATTTGGAGGCGGAGATCAACAATATAAAGAAGAGCTGGAGGGAGCTGCAGGAGATAGCTAGAGATAGGAAGACTTGGCATGAGTTGGTTGAGGACCTATGCCCCAACCCGGGTAAAAAGGCAAAGAGAGAGAGAGAGATACCTGCAAGTGGGACAGCGAAAGAAGGGAGGCCGAGAAATACATGGAGACGAGATTTGGAGGCGGAGATCAACAATATAAAGAAGAGCTGGAGGGAGCTGCAGGAGATAGCTAGAGATAGGAAGACTTGGCATGAGTTGGTTGAGGACCTATGCCCCAACCCGGGGTAAAAAGGCAAAGAGAGAGAGAGAGAGATACCTGCAAGTGGGACAGCGAAAGAAGGGAGGCCGAGAAATACATGGAGACGAGATTTGGAGGCGGAGATCAACAATATAAAGAAGAGCTGGAGGAGCTGCAGGAGATAGCTAGAGATAGGAAGACTTGGCATGAGTTGGTTGAGGGTCTATGCCCCAACCCGGGGTAAAAAGGCAAAGAGAGAGAGAGAGAGATACCTGCAAGTATATCGGTGCGTTAAATTCCCCTTACACCTGCATGCCCTGCACACAAATCAGATTTTTCAGCCTTGACCTCTTCAGCAGCTCCAACCATTGTCTCATAGCCCAACCTATTTAAATCTTCATGAGCATACTCATTGGGTCACTGACAAAATATGCATAGATATTTTCTAATCTGCTATTCCAATCATACCATTGCTTTAGTTACTGTCGTGGTTTCTATAGTGAGACTGCTTGTAGTCACGGCAAAAGCACCATTGTTTTCCTTACAACATCCCATTTGACTTGAGCAGTGAAAGCCCATGAGCTTCGCAAGTGTCGAACCACTGACTCCTCTGTGTAAATGATTACATCGTCCTCAGTCAAGTTCCCAGACATTAACGCCTGAAGGCGGCTGGCGTGATGTTTTATTTTGTATCCACTGTATCAGATTAGCATTGCTCTTTGAGGCCTGTTAGTAATCTATTTCCATCTCTTGGAAGAAGAATGTTAGGGAAATATATGATAAAACTGCAAGCGAACTTGGGAGGTTGTTCTTTATCATATGATCGCCCGCCTGCCCAGCGTGTTCGTAGCGTGTTGGATTACGGGTGACAAGTCCTCTGTGAGTGCGGGTTCAATTCCTCGGACTAGCAGAAAGGCCACAGGTTCCCCATATTTACGGTGTTCGTGGCACCGAACCGAAGGGTTACGATATCCATGGCACCGAGCCGAAGAGCTTTTAGCTCAAGTGCTTCTGGATCGAAAAAAATCATATGATCAAACACTAATAGGAAATAACTGAACGCTAAATCGGTTCTAATGATCCCCCCTTACACTGTTTTGTCCCTCATTAGTTAACCATAGACATGTCACTGACATTATTCGTCTTGATGAAAATGTCACATACGTTTGTTATGGAATATCGTTTAGTTTGTTCCTCTTTAACTAGAAAGCTGCAAGTCAATGTTTTTGTGTTACTGAAATGTCACAGTTAGTCCACGGCCATACCACGGTAAAAATACCGGTTCTCGTCCGATCACCAAAGTCAAGCAACGTCGGTGACCGCTTGGGAACACCACGTGTTGTAGACATTTTAGAAGACCTTCGTAAACGGATGTTTACCTAGAATAGAGGGACTGAGATGGTATGATAAGATTACGAACGAGGAACTCAGAGAAAGAACTAAGCAGATACCAGTAGAGAAAGAGCTACGGAAGTGACACTGGCGATGGATAGGACATACATTGAGGAGACCGACCGGAAGCATTGCAAGACAGACACTGTTTTGGAACCCGCAGGGACAGAGGAGTAGGGGAAGGCCTAGACAGATCTGGAGAAGAGAGCTGGAGGCTGATATTAAAAGGATAGTAAAACATGGAAAGAATTGGAAGGGATGGCAAGAGAGAGAAGAGCTGGAAGAAGTTTGTTGAAGACCTGTGCTCGTTGGGAGTTGAAAGGTGAAGAAGAAGAAACGCCACAATGATTACTCTTGGTTAGTTCCGTGTAAATTCTGGGGTTTGAAGCCAACTTTTGAAGAAACAAAATTATTCGCTGTGCACACATTACATGATTGGACTACATGAGACCCTGATCCTTTACTTAGACATCTAAATTACAGGTATCTCGGAAGTCGGAGTAAGTCTCTCCTGAACTGCGAGGGAAACTGGTGATAATGAAAGCAAACCTTCCCGCAAAAATCAGCCAGAAACACCATATTAGACGCAGTGACTACGTCGGGATTCATAGCGGTAGAACGAATTATTTATTATTATAACCGAGGCAGAATGAGAAGCGTAGACATCATGCCTATTATAGAAACCACATCTGCTCTTTAATCTTGGGATAGACATATAATATAATAATTTAGTTATCTGATGAGAATGAAGCCTAGTCAAGTATCACTTTGCAACTATTAGAACAATCGAAGATCTGCTTAGAGAGCGCAGTAAAGGTCAAGAGACAGATGGATAGATAAAAATCAAAGAAATGTTATGATAGTTGTTTCAACAATGCGAACTGAAGCTTCATTGACGGCATAAGTGTACAACAACATACTTAGATAACAGACAACAACATTATCATAGTCTTGAAGAATATATCATATTATTATTGTGGATTTCGTGTTCTTGTTTTGTTACTTGGAAGTTAAGTCTCTATATTTAAAGATAACCTACCAACCTACTACTACTGCTACCACCGTCACTACTACTACTACTTATTACTGCTACAGCTACCACCGGCACTACTTTTACATTTACTATTACCGCTACAGTTGCCACCGTCACTACTACTACGTTTACTATTGTTACTGATACCACCATGTGTTTGCAACAGTTGATGATGTATCCTTCTTCATGTGGCATGTTCTTAAAAAAAAAACATTAGAAAGATTTAAAAATATTAAATTCCTTCAAAATATTTTTACCATCTTCTAAATTATATATTTGCCCCTTCCCGGTTCTACGGAGTTCGTTATAATAGATTAGCAGTCTGCAACATCGTCAGCACAATCATCATTTATCAAAATTAATACCGCCTTTCTTCCCACTCTCTCTCTCTCTCTCTCTCTTGCCGTTGACGACATTGGCGCTAAGGGCTGCAACAACTGTACGCCATTATTCTTTTTCTTGACTGTCCTATGTATTACGTTCTAGCTATTATTCGTTTCTTTCAGTTCTTGTTCTACTGTTCTCCTCCAGATCGTTTTGGGTCTTCCATGATTACCCTCTGGTGTCCATCTCAGTGCAGTTTTCTTGACAAGAGTTAGTCTCCATGCGTATCACGTGTCCGATCAATCTCCATCGCCTCTGTTCATATTCGCTTGTTGTACAAACAGTTCTTAGTTAGACATATTATTCGGCCAGAACACGTGTAAAATCTTTCGCAGACAAGTTTGTATGGAAGTTGTTTCGTTTCTAGAACTTTAGAAACACAAACATTGAGAGATACGAACCCTAGACGAAATGAGTTAGTGTAACAACTGTGTAGTGCATATCTGAACTGGTTCAGATTATAGGTATGACATTTTGATTACGCGTTAGAAGATTAGTATATACAAACAGAGAGAAGACAATATGAATATGTAGAGTTAAAACAATGTAAAGTGTATCGGGCAAATGGTTGTAGTATGTTGAAGTCACGAGACCATTAGGATCTAAAACAGCGGTTCTCAAACTTTCCATTACTGCGGATCCCCAAAATGTCTATGTAGGAAAATGGACAGGAATGAATTATCTGTGTGTTACAATAGTAAACAATGTCTGCAATAGAACATTTTAATAAACAGGAAGAGGTTTCCTTTTACCTTGAACAAGACACGCCATCATTAGCATCATCAGTACATTTGCGTTTCAATTTCATCCAGCGATCCATCCTGAAGCTCAGCCAAAATGTATTGTAGCAAAATCCAATGCCGCAACCACGGCCTTCTCTATTATAGAGAAGGCCGTACGCCAACGTTATTTACCCTTTCTTTTCCAAGATCGTTTCAGGCAATTATTTACTTAAATTTCATTCTTCTAACGATGAAGTTATTATTACACCACACCAACAGTCAAGATGGCTCCAATTTCTCAGACTGCGGGAAACTTCAAATGGTCTTTCATTTTGTCCTGTCAGACATTTAGACTCCGGTCTAGTCGGGTCCTTTGATTTCGCAGCGGAACTAGTTTACCACTGTTTTTGTACATGTTTTTAAAATTAATTTTTCTGTTTGAAATGTCAAAGATCATAATATTTCCTTCAAGTGCTTGAGGGCCCCCTGTGAGTATCGCGCGGGCCTCAGGGAGTCGACGGACCCCAGTTTAGGAAACGCTGATCTAAAACAAAGACAAATATAACGATTTTCGATATCAAATATCGACTTCAATCCTCACTAGAGCGTTATCGGATTACCATGGCCTATATGCCACGCGTGTTCAAGATTGTCTGTTCTGCTGTGATTACAATGGTCCAGGTGTCATGTAGATAATGGAGGAAACTGTCAGTAAACACATAGAGAAATCTAATTAGTTGTGACAGTTGTAACTGTACACATAACGAGGCCGCTGCATTCTAGTGAATGGGACCATTTTTCTCTTATATACTAAGCGTCTAAGAACATGGTCACATAATCAGCCTTCTGCATCCATAAACTGGACCACTGTAAATCTGCACTACGGGATTCATTTCATTTATTCCTCTCCGCTCCTCGTGGAACATAGGGCCTCAACAGTTGTTCGCCACTCTTCTCGGTCTCTGGCTGTTTTCTTTATGGTCTCCCAGGATAGTCGAGCGCTTTTCAGTTCCTCAAGAAGACTTCGTCTCCAGGTCTGTTTAGGACGTCCTATTTTTCATTTTCCTTGCGGGTTCCACTTAAGTGCTTGTCTAGTGACACTCGACTGTGTCTTCCGTAGGGTATGCGCGACCCATCGTCATTTTCTTCTCTTGACCTGGGTCATCATGGGTTCCTATCTGGTTCTTATCCACAGGTCTGTGTGTGCAACTCTATCATACCATCTCAGTCTGAGAATCAGCCGAAGACATCCGTTGACAAAGATCTGAATCTTATTTGAATTTAACATGGAACAAGTATATCTACCCAGAAAAAACTCAAAATCAAAGAAAACTGGCTGATGCTACACATAAGAATGAGAAAATTAAAGTATTTTGGACATATAATGAGGCACAAAGGGTTGGAGAAGACCATCATGGAAAGAGGCATTCCAGCAAAGAGGAGATGAGGAAGACCACGGAGAAGATGGATTCAGGATGTAACTGATGGTTTGCGCATGACTGCTTCAGAGGCGGAACATCTGGCCTATGAGAGATAGAAATTCCGAAGGACTGTTAATGTGGAAAAGTTCTGCTCAGAACAAGCTATTTGATGATGATGATGATGATGATGTATTGTGACTTACTTACTAATAACTTGATCTAGTGATCACGATGCTTATATAGTAGTAATTTTTTTTTTTTTCGTCCGCTTTCAACTCAGACGAAGTTTCATCTCTGAAACTGAAACGTCACATTGTAAATTACTTTACACTGGCAGCCGTGTGCTCAATGTACTCGTAATTAGTATTCCTCGCCATACAGGCAGATTTTCTCCGACTTCAGAGTACTCACGTTATCGTCCTGAGTAAGACCAGGGACTCGAACAAATGCCGGACAGTAGGTTCGAACCCGAGCTATGAGGCGTCTCACAGCTAGCAGGCCGAGCTGCTATCAACTACTCTAGGCAGTCCCCCATATAGTATATAACAGTAACAGAAGCGTTATGTAACTTATAGCTTAGTCATTGATCCTGTATTAGGTCATAAAAACCAATATATTTTAAAATCAGTTTAAGATAGTCCTTCTCTAGTATTTTAGATACATTGTCGACTATGCCAACCTTCACTGTACTTGAAGTCGTTAATCCCTCGTTACTGCCTGTAGCACCGCTTTTTAGGGCGGTGTAGGACATGTGGGACGTGAGTCTGAGTAATTTAATGGCCGCATGGCTAGTGCAGTCGCCGCGAAGCTGTTCAGGTTACGATTTTTTTTTTATGCCCACAACAGAAAAACTCCTTGGCCTTACCGTGCATTGTACACGGGTCACCCGCATGGGAGCCGAGCTCTAATCCATTCCGACAAACGCCACGCAGATTGTACGTAAAGTAGCATTTTCTTTATGTCGGAGTTTGCATCCATGTATGCATTCTTTTTTTTTCATGCATTCGCTCGTTGGTTGCTCCGCACATTCATGTATTGGCTTTTGTTTGCTCGTTCTTTCATTTCTATATTTGTTTGCATGTTCCCTCATTGATTGCTGTTTACGTTTGAATGCTTTGTAGTTCATTTGTTATTTTCTGTGGTCTTAAGTTGTTCTGTGTGTTGAATGATTGGTGGTTTCTGTATTCTTGTTGATCGATTGGTTGTTTCTATATGCGCGCTGATTGGCTGCTTTATATACTCACTGATTGGTTGTTTTGTAGATTCATTGTTTGATTAAGAAGTCGGTTGGTTCATTGATGCATTCTTTGGTTGATAAGTAAAGTCGGTTGGTTCATTGATGCATTCTTTGGTTGATAAGTAAAGTCGGTTGGTTCATTGATGCATTCTTTGGTTGATAAGTAAAGTCGGTTGGTTCATTGATGCATTCTTTGGTTGATAAGTAAAGTCGGTTGGTTCATTGATGCATTCTTTGGTTGATAAGTAAAGTCGGTTGGTTCATTGATGCATTCTTTAGTTGATAAGTAAAGTCGGTTGGTTCATTGATGCATTCTTTGGTTGATAAGTAAAGTCGGTTGGTTCATTGATGCATTCTTTGGTTGATAAGTAAAGTCGGTTGGTTCATTGATGCATTCTTTAGTTGATAAGTAAAGTCGGTTGGTTCATTGATGCATTCTTTGGTTGATAAGTAAAGTCGGTTGGTTCATTGATGCATTCTTTAGTTGATAAGTAAAGTCGGTTGGTTCATTGATGCATTCTTTGGTTGATAAGTAAAGTCGGTTGGTTCATTGATGCATTCTTTAGTTGATAAGTAAAGTCGGTTGGTTCATTGATGCATTCTTTAGTTGATAAGTAAAGTCGGTTGGTTCATTGATGCATTCTTTGGTTGATAAGTAAAGTCGGTTGGTTCATTGATGCATTCTTTGGTTGATAAGTAAAGTCGGTTGGTTCATTGATGCATTCTTTGGTTGATAAGTAAAGTCGGTTGGTTCATTGATGCATTCTTTGGTTGATAAGTAAAGTCGGTTGGTTCATTGATGCATTCTTTGGTTGATAAGTAAAGTCGGTTGGTTCATTGATGCATTCTTTGGTTGATAAGTAAAGTCGGTTGGTTCATTGATGCATTCTTTGGTTGATAAGTAAAGTCGGTTGGTTCATTGATGCATTCTTTAGTTGATAAGTAAAGTCGGTTGGTTCATTGATGCATTCTTTGGTTGATAAGTAAAGTCGGTTGGTTCATTGATGCATTCTTTGGTTGATAAGTAAAGTCGGTTGGTTCATTGATGCATTCTTTGGTTGATAAGTAAAGTCGGTTGGTTCATTGATGCATTCTTTAGTTGATAAGTAAAGTCGGTTGGTTCATTGATGCATTCTTTAGTTGATAATTAAAGTCGGTTGGTTCAATGATGCATTCTTTAGTTGATAAGTAAAGTCCGTTGGTTCATTGATGCATTCTTTAGTTGATAAGTAAAGTCGGTTGGTTCATTGATGCATTCTTTGGTTGATAAGTAAAGTCCGTTGGTTCATTGATGCATTCTTTAGTTGATAAGTAAAGTCGGTTGGTTCATTGATGCATTCTTTGGTTGATAAGTAAAGTCGGTTGGTTCATTGATGCATTCTTTGGTTGATAAGTAAAGTCGGTTGGTTCATTGATGCATTCTTTGGTTGATAAGTAAAGTCGGTTGGTTCATTGATGCATTCTTTGGTTGATAAGCTTGTTGTTTGGATGATTTGTATATTAAAGCACATTTATCGTTGCCGTGGAGTGTGTGTACTGTAACTGAGACCTGTGTAAGAAAGAGATCAGAACATATATTTCACCGACATGCAATGATGATTGTCCTATCAAATGATCTTTGGTGGTTGATTGAATGATGCATTCGTTGATTGAATGTTTCGTTCGTTGCTTGAATGTTGCTTTCATTTATGAAATATTTAACACTGTCTTAGAGGGCAGAAAGACCAGGATTTAAATTAAGCAGCATTGCCAGACAAACATAGGGACGATTTCATCAGGAAACCAGGCGCCGATATAATTAGATTTTATTAGTTAGAGAGTTTTACTTTTAGGGAGGAATTTTGGGTCAAGACAAATGTGGGTTTTGGATAGCATATAAAAAGGAGAAGAGACACAGGAGGAAAGACAGCCGATAGGAACGAGAGAAGGGACAGAACAGCTTGGACCGATGCACGAGTAGGTTGTTGGAGATAAGATAGATACCGGCATAATATTGAAGTAGAATACAAAACGAATAACAGAACAGCAGCTTAGCACAGAAGAACTCAGAATAAATAGACAGTGAAAGGTGCAGACAACCAGTGAAAGATATAGTGTCTTGGTCCAGTCACATAGAGAATCAGAAGACAGAGAACTTGAACAGTAACAACATATGTTAATGACTGTCCGAGTCGGGCATAATATCAGGCCACGGGAGTTCTTGTGGACTTGAACTAACAGGTTAGAATTAAACAGTCTGTAGAAGATAGGCAGATTATTCATTATACAAATGTTTGCAAGACAGTTCACTAAAGAGTGTAGAAGATCTTTCTTTCTCGAATCCTGTTGCCTCACGGCGTCAGGTCAAAAAGAGATTTCTTAAACGGGCTCTAGTATGCGCTTCGTCGATAGTCTCTTTCGTCGCCTCTGTTATCTCTGAGGTCCATCTTTTGCGTGGCCGGCCTTTTGCTTTGTACCCATTGTATCGGAGCAGCATTGCTCTTTGAGGTGCACTGTCTGTTGGTAGTCTGCTTACGTGGCCGAACCATTTAATTTGTTGTTTCTTGATGAAGTCTAGTACTGATTTTGTACCCACTTTTTTCCTGATGTCTTGATTTCTCAACCGGTCTCTTCTTGTTTTGTTTTTTTCCGATTCAGAAACACTTGAGCTTTTAGCTCTTCGGTTCGTGCCATGGACATCGTAACCCTTCGGTTCGGTGCCACAAACACCGTAAATCTGGGAATCTGTGGCTTTTTCTGCCATCCCGCGGAATTGATCCCGCACACACAGAGGGATAGTCACCCGTAGTCTAACGCGCTACGAACACGCTGGTCAGACGGGCATCTCTTCTTGTTACACCCAGCATTCTGCGTAGACACTTCATCTCTGTCGTGTAGAAGATAGGCTGATTATTCCCATGTGTAGATGACAGCTATTACAAGTGTTCACAGACCAAGTGTATAGAAGATAGACAGAGTATGCAAGTGTTTACAAGATAGACAGATATTACAAGTGTTTACAAGATAGAGAGATCAAGTGTATAGAAGATTGACAGAGTATGCAAGTGTTTACCAGATAGAGAGATCAAGTGTTTACAAGATAGACCGTTTTTTCAAGTGTGTACAAGATAGACAGATTATTCCATTGCGTAGAAGATAGACATATATTACAAGTGTTCACAAGATAGACAGATTATGCAAGTGTTCACAAGATAGACATATCAAGACGTGTTCACAAGATAGATATATTAGATATATTATTCAAGTGTTCACAAGATAGACATCAAGTGGCTATAGTTTCTCATTTAATATTGGTACGATGATATATCATTTACAGAGTGAAGTATTCAGGTTGGGAATATATTGTATGTTATGTATGTATGAATATAATATATGTGCTGTAGATGTATATGTGCTAAATAGGTGAATTATATGAACTTAATCAAGATCGAAAATCACAAATTGATTTCATATATTTATATCAAAGGTTTATTACGGTGTGATTGAGATTAGCGGCTAGTGATCGACTACAATAGCGCGGGCATTATTTTAAATTGTGGAAAGAGTGATACAGGCATCCGGGCATAATAAACTCGGACATTATTTTAAATTGTGGAAAGAGTGATACAGGCATCCGAGCTTAATTAACTCGGTCATTATTTTAAATTGTGGAAAGAGTGATACAGGCATCCGAGCATAATTAACTCGGACATTATTTTAAATTGAGGAAAGACTGAGACAATCGCCGAGCATAATAAACTCGGACATTAATTTAAATTGTGGAAAGACTGAGACAATCACCGAACATAATAAACTCGGACATTATTTTAAATTGTCGAAAGACTGAGACACACAACGACGAACACAGTCTATTAAAAACTAGTCTTAGAGCGAAACGACAGAAAGTGGGGGCCAACTGGATTTGACTGTTTTATTCTGTCTAAAAATAAAGCAATTTGTGTGTGTCTAGTACAACATTATGGAGGTTCAGTTTTTTTTTAGTGATTTCTACTTAAAGATATTAGTCTTTTGACAACAGATCAATCATTTCCCTCCTGTCCCCCTCTACCTCCGCCCCTGATATACAAACCTAAAAATTTGTAACAGTATTTCTACTTAGTTTGGCGAATCATAAAGTTGACGCGAGGCAATAAACGAGCGTACACGTAGGTTGTACGCAAGTGAGCTTACTAGCGAGGGTGGAAGTTAACACTGGGGACACGAGGGACAGTGGAAGGAATTTATTCAGTGTGTATATGCACGCTTGAAGGGGTGCTGCATTGTCCCTAGTTGCGACAGCAGGTACGTTTTTCCATAGTATAAATGAGCTTATGAATATCTGTTTGCAGTCAGCATACCACCGTATTCTTGTGAGTTTGTTTTGTTGTGATTGTGCGTCTCAATGTGGCTGTTTTCATTATATTCATAACTTATGCATTGTTCTTCTCTGTCTGTCTGTCTGCCTCTCTGTCTGCCTGCTTGTCTGTCTCTGTCTGTCTCTCTCTCTCTCTCTCTCTCTCGGTATGTCTGCCTGCCTATATATCATCTGTATTTTGGATGTTTGAATAGATATTGCACGTAGTGAGATTTGTGCTGTGTCCGGCGTTCATGGTATACGTTACAGTACATACATTTTTACGTTACTCAACATCTATATACATGAACCATGTCGTTGCATGTATCCGTTTACATCAGCTCTGTCAACGCGTCCCCGCGGGCTCATGGCTCCCGTGTGATACATTTATTTCCCCCTTATTTTACTCTGCATGGCTTTAACGCTAATAAGAATTTCAAGAACAGAAATGTATTTCAAAATAACAGTATGTTTTCGTTTTATCGTAAGCATAATATTTAAAAGCAATATATAAACGTTTAGTCGGGACCAAGTTTTCATCTGTTATTGTTTTTATTAATGTTACTATTAACTGTACTTTATTATTATTATATTTT
Organism: Arion vulgaris; assembly: GCA_020796225.1. Taxonomy (NCBI): domain Eukaryota; kingdom Metazoa; phylum Mollusca; class Gastropoda; order Stylommatophora; family Arionidae; genus Arion; species Arion vulgaris. The sequence continues at coordinate 34,877,740 of CM036762.1, read as the reverse complement.
TGTTAGTGTTATTTGTCAAAGGCGATACAAAATATAACAACTTTGGATAACGCTGATATCTACATACTGCGCGTATGCACACGTGAACATTTATATATACATACATAAGTACACTAAGTATATATATATATATATATGTATTTATTGTCTGGTTATATATGTTATGTTTAGTTTAGTTTAGTCGCCGGATCATCAACACTGCACATCGAACCAATTAGTCCATAAGTACTCCGATCTCCTCTTCAGTAAGTCTCTGAGCGTGTGCCGACAACAGCACTGTTTCGTTGTTGGTTTACTATTCTTCTTTGGCTACCAGCATAGTGGTCTTGTCTTGCTACACCGCATTTGATTTGGAATTTTTGCAGTCTGGTTAGTATATATGTTATGTCTGCCATATATAAAGTAAGAATTTATTCACTTCTGGTGAATCCTTTCCTCGATAAAAGCCTTTTGGTCGAAACATCGCTGTATATCGTTTTTGTATTTTTATAACAACTACAGTACTTTGTTTTTTGCGCATTTCGCCATGAAAATTAGAGCAATAACAGACTAATTCAAATCGCTATTGGAAAACAAGGCAATGCTAGAGAGATGTACGAAGACAGCACAAAAAATCCAGACATGGAATGATGGAAACTGGAGAGAAAGAACCAAAACCTATGTTAGAAGAAGTAAGTTCAGCTTAAAGAAGGGAAAGAGCCCAGGATGCGACGGTATACCAACTGAATGAATCCAAACCGGAGGGAAGTCTAACGTCCACATTTACCATACAATATGCATGAAGATCTGTAATAGTGCAACCTGGCCCAAGACGTGGACAAGGTCAATATATATCCCCATCCCAAAGAAAGTGAACTTAAAGATGTGCAATAACTACCGTACCATCGCATTAATCAGTCATGCCAGCAAAATCCTACTGCGGATCATCATGAAAAAGATATAAATAAAGCTGGAATATGAAAGAAATACATGACGCCCAGGCAGATTTCAGACATGGCAGGGGCACCGTAGACCACATTTTCAATATGAGAAAAAACATCTTTGAGAAATGCAGAGAATATAATGTGGATCTTCATACCTCTTTTGTAGATTACACCAAAGCATTCGACTATGTACAACATGGGAAATTGTGAAACAACATGAAAGACATGGGGTGACAAACTTTATCACAAACAACAAACAGCAGTCAGAATAGCGGTAGAAACATCAGAATGATGCAAAGTGCAAAGGGGAGTAAAAACAAGGATGCATACACTATATATATCTATCCAACATCTGTACAGAACACATAATGAGAAATGTTAGGAATGACAAAAACCATTTTGACCCACTTACGATTTGTGGAAATATGATCTTTGAATTAAGATACGCATATGACACAGTTCTCCTCTCCAATGTTTCAAGGCGTTGAAACAGCTCATTCGGTCTGTCAAATAACGCAGCGAAGATTATCACTTTTTTTTTCTCAATACAAAGAAAACGAAAATATTGCCCACAAACAAAGCAAAATCTCAATACAAAAATATCGAAAAAAAGGGGAAAACTGCAGTAAAACTTGGTAAAATACCGAAACATGTACAAACAAAGTACTATAGTTTTACAAAATATAGAAACAGTGACGATAAACAGCAACGTTTCGACCAAAAGGCCGTTATCAAGCAAACGATACAACATGAGTGACGAAGTTCAAAGAACACTACAAATGGACGATTACAGAAACATTCAAACGTAAAAATCCAAAATTACCATCACTAATGAAGACATTGTGATAACGTCACATATTTTGAAAATCTTTGCTCTATAATTAACAACAGTTGGGATTGCACGAAAAAAATTAGAAGAAACCTAGCCATAGAACTCCAGAGGGTAGCCAGTATAACGTAACTATGGCACGACACAAGCAAAAAAACAAAACAAAAGCAAAACTCCTGAGAACATGCATATTCCCTGTGGTAACATATGGATGTGAATTCTGGACCATAACACAAACATTAAAGACAAAAATTGAAACTTTTTTAAACAAGGTTCACAGAAACGTTCTTAGAACATCATGGACAGAGAAAAGAAAAATCAAAGACATCCTACAAGACCTGCATATCGAGGAGCATTGGCTAATAAATAACATCGCGTCCCGGAAGTTGAAATATTTAAGCCATGTTTAACGTTACATTGATTTGAACAGAACGGTAATGGAAGGCATAGCTCATGGAGTACAATGCAGGGGACAACCAAGACAAAGGTGGCAGCAGGCATCAAAGAAACCCTGAAACATGAGGCTGGAAGGCGGGAGAACTTGCTAGAGACAGAGAATGTTTCAGGCGAGCTGTGATAAAAGTGACTTTCCGCAAAGGACATATATAGATACTCGTTAGTGCTAGAGAGGTCGAGCACTGCCGATGATATCTGCTTGTATAAGAAAGAGATCGAAGCACACATGGTTATTCGCCAAAGTGCAATGATGATGGTCAATCAATCAATCAATCAATCAATCAATCAATCAATCAATGTTATGATCACCGGAAGGAATAAGAATCTGATTTTACACGTTCTCATCCGTCCTTTCAGATGTTTCTACCTTTATTTGTGCTTACTGCAAACTACTTCAGTCTCAGCGTTGCAACTTCATCAATTGTTGTATCACCATCTACCATGCATTGGCGTCTACATAAAGGTTTAAGGTGGGAATGTCGGGTGGGTGTGCGGTTTGGAAAATGAATTTTAACAAAACTTGAGAAGATCAGATGTTGATTGAGGGCTCCATGCCGGTGGGAATGTCGGGTGGGTGTGCGGTTTGGAAAATGAATTTTAACAAAACTTGAGAATCAGATTTTGATTGAGGGCTCCATAGCTCCATGTATAAATATAAACTTCTTATAAATGTTTTTTAGATCCAGAAGCACTTGAGCTTTCAGCTCTTCGGCTCAGTGCCATGGACATCGTAACTCTTCGGTTTGGTGCCATGAACACCGTAAATATGGTGAACCTGTGGCTTTTCTGCCAGCCCGCGGAATTGAACCCGCACTCACAGAGGGTTAGTCACCCGTAGTCCAACGCGCTACGAACACGCTGGGCAGTCGGGCCTTATAAATGTTTAAACCATGCTAGCAAGTCAATCACAACGTTTCATTAAAGCCATTTTCCGGGTGCTCTCATTTCGGAGCTATGGCGCCCGTGCTACGTGAGTCTTTGAGTGCCTATAGTTTGTCGATGGACCTATATTACGTCCAGTGTAGCACTCTTTACCTTTCTGATGTATACAATCTGGAGATGCATGTTCCAAACTTTTAAAACTGCACAAGCAATCATTAATAGTTATGTAAATTCACCAGAGAATTTACTAATTACTAAAGGCAGCGTGTGCCCACCTGCCCAGATTCACGGTGTTCGTGGCACCGAACCGAAGGGTTACGATGTCCATGGCACCGATCCGAAGCTTAAAGCCCAAGTGCTTCTGGATCGGAAAAAGGCAGCGAGTCGACATTCCAGAAGCAGACCACTTTCATTGTTTGGGCATGCGGGGAAACATGACAGGCGACAACTGTGTGAACTGGAAATGTTTATGGTTCAGGGGGTATGTGTTATGACTGCCTACCTGCATGTGTGTTGTCTGCCTATCTGCATGTGTGTTGTCTGCCTATCTGCATGTGTGTTGTCTGTTCATGCTGTACTGAATTAGATTGTTGTTTAATACTTTTAGGTGGCATGGTACAAGATAATGGTTAATTGAATGATTGACTGATAGTACCATTATCATTGCACTCCGAGAAATAGCCTTTCACACCGATAATATTGTACACATAAAGATATCAGCGGCAGTACACTAACTCGGTTGCACCGGCGAGGGTTTCATATGTAATTTTGAGGATGGTTAACATTTTTTGGAATTTTATTTTTTATTATGAATTAATTTTGCACAGACAGCTGCTTTGCAGCCTACCTGATTTTCAACTGACATGGATTCTTTTAATTACTCAAATTGAGTATGCTTTCTCTTTTTTAAGCATTTATCTGTCGATATGACTAGGAACTTGATCTTACCTACAATGAGATCAGGGATCACTGGAAAGTATATGAATGTTCCACACGAGAAATGAGCAGAGTATTTTTGAAACGCGAGTCAGTACCAGCCCAGAGACCCTCTGTCTAAATACATAAGCTGAACTTCTCTGAGCTAGGGTGTCTTGTATGGTATTTAAGCGCTTGTCTAACGTTCTGAAGGTCATGAGTTCGAATCCGGTCCGCGCCGTTCTGTTCACAGATGCATTGTTTCTAGAGATTTCTAAAAGTATTGCCTTGCGGGGTTCGTGTAATACTCTCGGCAGGTGATATGCCTTTTCTGCGGAAAAGGACTGAGCCATATGGGATAAAACCCGGTGCAATAAAGTCAATCCTTCCCTATTGAAACCCTTTATAAGCTGAACAGCGACAAAACGCACCATATGCTTTTGATATGAGTTTAAACGTCAAGATTGCTGCTATGTGTTGAACCTGCGTGTGGAGCAGACTACTCTATGTCAGCAAATCTTGTTCATGATACAGTATAGTTAATGTCTATGTCTTGTATACTATTTGACTGAAAACTACGTACAACGATACTCACAATTGTTAGATAAGGAGTTTGAAATTGACGTTGTACAAGTAGAACTGGGTGCTTGGTGGGCGAGAGAGAGAGAAGACTGTGCTTAACCAGCGAGCTACAGGGCCCATCCATCATGGGCATGATCAGCAGTAGACGACTAAGATGGTTGGGACATGTGAGAAGAATGGAAACTTGTCGCATACCAAAACAAATGTTGTTCTGTGAACTTTCGGAGGGGAATAGGCACCAGGGCAGACCACTGCTCAGATATAAAGATGTCTGCAAAGCCTCAATGAAAAACTTTTCTATAGGTCCCAGCACATGGGAAGGACTATCTGATGACAGAGTTGTGTGGAAAGCCAAATTACGAAAGGGCGCAGAGTCTTTTGAGAAGAGACTACTTATGTATGAGCTGAACGACCAGAGAAGAAAAGCGAAAACTCAGAAGTTGTCACAGTAAAACACTTGCAATTGACCGTCTGTAAAGAAGAAAAAGGCATATATATATATATATATATTATATATATATATACATATATATATACAGGGCCCATCAGTATGCATATATTTCGACATCTGTTGGAGAGACTGACGTCAGTTCAGAAACTAATAACCAATAACTATATTTTTTTTTTTGGTTTACCAATATTGACCCCGGCATCACACATGGTGAATGTAATCATCATTTTCAAATAGCTTGTCCTGAGCAGAACTTTGCTACATTAACAGTCCTTCGGAATTTCTCTCTCTCATATGCCAAATGTTCCGCCTCTGCAGCCGTCATGTTCAAACCATCAGTTGCATCCTGAATCCATCGTCTCTGTGGTCTTCCTCTTTGCCGAGATGCCTCCTTCCATCGTGGTTTTCTCCAACCCTTCGTGTCTCTATATGTCCAAAATACTTCAATTTTCTCATTCTTACTTATAGCATCAGCCAGTTTCCTTTGATTTTGAGTTCTTTCTGGATATACCTATTTGTTCTCTTCTCTGTCAATGATATACGAAGAACTCTTCTGTAACACTGATATTCAAAAGCATATAACCTTAACAGTAATATGTAATCTAATCATAGTATAGCAATATTCCAGATCTGCTTACGTTTGCACATTCTCTATCCCCATATTGAAATAACCCCAGCGTGTTCCTAGAAAAGAGACCCCTGAAGTAGTCCATTTCGAAACGATGTTGCAATCCAGATAGTCGATACGGCAATCCAGGAGGTCGGTCGATATAGCTATTCAGGGACTCTATAAACCATTATTCAATTCAAAACAATTCAATAAAATGCAACGTTAATTTATCGCGTCACTATAATTTAATTATTTATTTATGTTTACTCAGTGTTCAGTTTAGGATAAAATATCACGTGGTGGATTCAGAAATAAAATTATTTCACATTTGTAGACTAAAATCTGAAGGACAAATTGACTTGTCGTCCAATGAAACCCTTCTTGTGATCACTGTGTCCCAAACATATGAGCTGATGCTTCTTCTTCCAACGTTTTCAGACATCAATTTGTATGCTTCTAAAGTACTAAAGTAGGTAGTGATCAACCAGAGTCCATGTACATCTCCACATAGCTTGTCTTGGACTGATATGGGGTTGGTCATGTGTTTTCTCTCTGTTCACTGTATGTTGGACATTCTTGCAGTATGTGTGTCTCTGTCAACTTGCTGGTGCCACATGTGCATATGTCAGAAGGACCTATTTTCTACTTGTTAAACAGATGACACCTCATCCTATTGTTCCCTGTTCGTAGACGAAAGATGACAACCTGTTCTTTTCTATTCAGTTGGTAGTTGGTATTCATCTTTTTCATGACCTGGGTGATCTCTCATCCATTTGTTCTTGTAGGCCATTTTTATCCGTACTTTTACTTCCTCATATGTCATACTGGTGTCTGTCTGTGGTCACCTGCTTTTGCCAGTATGTCTGCAGTCTTGTTGCCAGGTATTTCGCGGTGGGATGGAAATGAGGAGCTTATGGAGAGAACAAGACAGTTTCCAGTGAACCAAGATAAGAAGAAAACACGCTGGCGATGGACAAGACATACCTTGAAAAAACTCGAGGACAATATTAAAGTCAATCTTAAAGTTAAATCTTCGCGCAGAGACACGTTACTTTCAACCATATCCATATATTTATGGTTATATCAAGACAATCAGCAAAGACATCCGACATACAGAAATGACCTCTTGTCCAGCGTTTATAGCTATTAGAATATGGGATTTCGTGTATTATATCCTTTGTAGAATGTAGACCGCTTGAAATACTGTCGATGTCTATTCAGTTCTCCTGCCTCCTCCGACGTCGTGCTCAAGAAATGTTATATTACTACCGTCGTCTTGGTCGTCTTATGTCTCGTCTTCCAGGAACATGTTCTCCATTCTTGCTCTCTATCTCTAACTCACAGTAGTGTTTAATGTGACCAAATTATTTCAGTTCCTAAGACATTGTTATCAGTTATTGAGGACTCTCTCTCTCTCTCTCTCTCTCTCTCTCTCTCTCTCTCTTTGCCTTCTTACCCCGGGTTGTGGCATAGGCCCTCAACCAACTCATGCCAAGTCTTCCTATCTCTAGCTATCTCCTGCAGCTCCCTCAGCTCTTCTTTATATTGTTGATCTCCGCCTCCAAATCTCGTCTCCATGTATTTCTCGGCCCCCCCTTCTTTCGCTGTCCCTGCGGGTTCCAGGCAAGGACCCTTCTTGTTATTTTCCCCTCCAGTTTTCGCAAAGTGTGTCCTATCCAGCGCCAGCGCCTTTTTTTAAACCTGTTCGTTCACTGGAATCTGTCTTGTTCTCTCCATAAGTTCCTCATTTGTGACCTATCATACCATCTTATTCCCTCTATTCTGCCCAGACACCAGTTGATGAATGTTTGCAATTTATGCGCTATTGTTTTAGTTGTTCTCCATGTTTCTGACACATACAGTAGAACTGCTTTAACATTAGAGTTAAATATCCGAATTTTGTTCTAGATTTGATTTCTTTGGACTTCCAAATGTTTCCCAGTGCAATGAAGCTCCTCTTGCCTTCTGTATTCTTATTTTAACATCTCTATCTGTTCCACCCTCTTTGTCTACATTGCTGCCCAAATATGTGGGGACTATTAGCATATTACTCCGGGCACGTCTATAGGTGTTCTGATCTACGCCTCAAGAAATCCACCAGCCGAATACGCCAGTTCTATGTTGATTAATCAAACTTTATGTTTCCTATTTGGTATGTCGTTCTTTTCAAGCTGTACCAATATCAACACCCATCTCTCTCAATCTGGTCAGCGACTGGTATTCACAACCCTGAAACTTCTCTGTTCGGAAAGACTCAATGCTTTAAGAATGTCATTTCGATCCATTGCAGTTCCCTCTGAGATCGTAGCAATGCCATCCAATCTATCAGCTCGTTCATTTCCTAAAACATAATATTGTCTATTAGTCAATGTTCCTCGATGTTCAGATCTTGTACGATGTCTGTAGTTTTACTCCCATTTGTCATGTCTAAAAATTTCTCTCTAGCGCTTTGTTTTACAAGATTCGAATATATTCCTTAATCATTGCTTAATTTAATTGTCCTTGATTCACATTCATATTCTGCTTCAACAAAATATATGTCCTCAGAAATGTTACTTGTATTATCTTATCCTTGTTATGACATCGTTTCTTCAAACTATCGAGCAGGGGTTCGGAACATTTGTTTCTTCATACTATCGAGCAGGGGTTCGGAACATTTGTTTCTTCATACTATCGAGCAGGGTTCAGGAACATTTGTTTCTTCAAACTATCGAGCAGGGGTTCGGAACATTTGTTTCTTCATACTATCGAGCAGGAGTTCGGAACATTTGTTTCTTCATACTATCGAGCAGGAGTTCGGAACATTTGTTTCTTCATACTATCGAGCAGGAGTTCGGAACATTTGTTTCTTCATACTATCGAGCAGGAGTTCGGAACATTTGTTTCTTCATACTATCGAGCAGGAGTTCGGAACATTTGTTTCTTCATACTATCGAGCAGGAGTTCGGAACATTTGTTTCTTCATACTATCGAGCAGGAGTTCGGAACATTTGTTTCTTCAAACTATCGAGCAGGAGTTCGGAACATTTGTTTCTTCATACTATCGAGCAGGAGTTCGGAACATTTGTTTCTTCATACAATCGAGCAGGAGTTCGGAACATTTGTTTCTTCATACTATCGAGCAGGAGTTCGGAACATTTGTTTCTTCATACTATCGAGCAGGGGTTCGGAACATTTGTTTCTTCATACTATCGAGCAGGAGTTCGGAACATTTGTTTCTTCATACTATCGAGCAGGAGTTCGGAACATTTGTTTCTTCATACTATCGAGCAGGAGTTCGGAACATTTGTTTCTTCATACTATCGAGCAGGAGTTCGGAACATTTGTTTCTTCATACTATCGAGCAGGAGTTCGGAACATTTGTTTCTTCATACTATCGAGCAGGGGTTCGGAACATTTGTTTCTTCATACTATCGAGCAGGAGTTCGGAACATTTGTTTCTTCATACTATCGAGCAGGAGTTCGGAACATTTGTTTCTTCATACTATCGAGCAGGAGTTCGGAACATTTGTTTCTCATGACTATCGAGCAGGAGTTCAACATTTGTTTCTTCATACTATCGACGGAGTTCGGACATTTGTTTCTTCATACTATCGACAGGATTCGAGACATTTGTTCTTCAAGTTAATCTATCGGCAGAGTCACTTATTTCCAAACTATCCATTCGACATTTGTTTATATCAGACTATCAGCAAAAAACATTGTCCATACATGACAATTTGACCTTTGTCCAGCTTTATAGCTATTAGAATTGGATTTGTTTTTATAACCTATCGAGAATTTAGACGCTTCATACTATCGAGCAATTCAGTTCTTCCTGCTCCTCCGAGTCGTGTTCAGAAATTTGTTATTTCTACTATCGACTGGTTCGGACTTTGTTCTTCTCTTCCAGGAACATTTGTTTCTTCATCTATCCAATTCGGACAGTTTGTTTTAATGTGAGCAAATTGTTTCTTCCTAAGACATTGATTTTCATTATATGAGGAGGTTACTCTGTTTCTTCTCTATCTCTTCCTTTCTTTGCTTCTTACTCCAGGGTTTGGCATTGCTTTTTCATACCTAACTCGATGCAGAGTTTCCTATCTCTGCTTCTCTATCGAGCTTCCAGTCTTCTTCATATATCGCGATTTCCGAAATTCGTTCCATGTATTTCGACGGAGTTCCTTTTTCTGTCCTTGCAGGGTTCAGGAGACATTTTTTTATATTCCTTCCAGTTTCGAAATTGTTTCTTCATCCTATCGACAGCGTTTTTTCTTAAACTATCGTTCGTTCCTGGAATTTTGTCTTGTTCTATCGACATTAAGTTTTTTCTTTCTTCGACTATTCATATCATTTTTTCTTCATTCTATCGAGACAGAGTTGATGAATGTTTGCAATTTAGCGCTATTGTTAGGATTGAATTCCATGTTTCTTCATACATCAGTAGGAACTTGCTTTAACATCAGAGTTAATTCCGAATTTTGTTTTTAGACTTCGATTCTTGGACTTCGAACATGTTTCCATCATGAAAGTTCTGACCTTCTGTATTCTTATTTTAACATTCACTGTTTCTCACTCTTGCGGTTAACATTGTTTCTCCAAATATGGGGGTACTATTGTATTACTCCATGCACTCATAGGTGTTCTGATCTTGCCTTCAAAAATCACAGCCGAACGAGTTTTTTGATTAAGTCAAACTTTATGTTTCTATTTGGCAGTTCGTTCTTTTCAAGCTTGACAGTTCAACACTTTCTTTTCATCTGGTAGCGACGGTTTTCCCGAACCTGAAACTTCTCTATCGGAAGACTCAATGCTTTATAGAAGAGTTCGATCATTGTTTCTCTACTGAGATCGTAACATGTTTCTCATCTATCGAGCGTTCATTTTTTCTTAAACATATCAGTCTAGTTCAATGTTTCTCGATGTTCAGAGCTGAGATTCTGAATTTTTTCTCATCTTGTCATGTTCTAAATTTCTCTCTAGAGCGGCTTTGTTTTACAAGATTCGAATATATTTTCTTAATCATTGCTTGAAATTTGTTTCTTATTTCACATTCAATTTGTTCTTCAACAAAATCGATATGTTCGAAATTTACTTTCTTATTTTATCCGTTATGGAACATTGTTTCTTCAACTATCGAGCAGGGGTTCGGAACATTTGTTTCTTCATACTATCGAGCAGGGGTTCGGAACATTTGTTTCTTCATACTATCGAGCAGGGGTTCGGAACATTTGTTTCTTCATACTATCGAGCAGGAGTTCGGAACATTTGTTTCTTCATACTATCGAGCAGGGGTTCGGAACATTTGTTTCTTCATACTATCGAGCAGGAGTTCGGAACATTTGTTTCTTCAACTATCGAGCAGGAGTTCGGAACATTTGTTTCTTCAACTATCGAGCAGGGGTTCGGAACATTTGTTTCTTCATACTATCGAGCAGGGGTTCGGAACATTTGTTTCTTCATACTATCGAGCAGGAGTTCGGAACATTTGTTTCTTCATACTATCGAGCAGGAGTTCGGAACATTTGTTTCTTCATACTATCGAGCAGGAGTTCGGAACATTTGTTTCTTCATACTATCGAGCAGGAGTTCGGAACATTTGTTTCTTCATACTATCGAGCAGGAGTTCGGAACATTTGTTTCTTCATACTATCGAGCAGGAGTTCGGAACATTTGTTTCTTCATACTATCGAGCAGGAGTTCGGAACATTTGTTTCTTCAAACTATCGAGCAGGAGTTCGGAACATTTGTTTCTTCATACTATCGAGCAGGAGTTCGGAACATTTGTTTCTTCATACTATCGAGCAGGAGTTCGGAACATTTGTTTCTTCAAACTATCGAGCAGGAGTTCGGAACATTTGTTTCTTCATACTATCGAGCAGGAGTTCGGAACATTTGTTTCTTCATACTATCGAGCAGGGTTCGGAACATTTGTTTCTTCATAGCTATCGATTGTCTTCTTAGCGGAGTTCGGAACATTTGTTTCTTCATACTATCGAGCAGGGGTTCGGAACATTTGTTTCTTCATACTATCGAGCAGGGGTTCGGAACATTTGTTTCTTCATACTATCGAGCAGGAGTTCGGAACATTTGTTTCTTCATACTATCGAGCAGGAGTTCGGAACATTTGTTTCTTCATACTATCGAGCAGGAGTTCGGAACATTTGTTTCTTCAAACTATGAGCAGGGTTCGGAACATTTGTTTCTTCATACTATCGAGCAGGAGTTCGGAACATTTGTTTCTTCATACTATCGAGCAGGAGTTCGGAACATTTGTTTCTTCATACTATCGAGCAGGAGTTCGGAACATTTGTTTCTTCATACTATCGAGCAGGAGTTCGGAACATTTGTTTCTTCAAACTATCGAGCAGGAGTTCGGAACATTTGTTTCTTCATACTATCGAGCAGGAGTTCGGAACATTTGTTTCTTCATACTATCGAGCAGGGTTCGAGAACATTTGTTTCTTCATACTATCGAGCAGGAGTTCGGAACATTTGTTTCTTCATACTATCGAGCAGGAGTTCGGAACATTTGTTTCTTCATACTATCGAGCAGGAGTTCGGAACATTTGTTTCTTCATACTATCGAGCAGGAGTTCGGAACATTTGTTTCTTCATACTATCGAGCAGGAGTTCGGAACATTTGTTTCTTCATACTATCGAGCAGGAGTTCGGAACATTTGTTTCTTCATACTATCGAGCAGGAGTTCGGAACATTTGTTTCTTCATACTATCGAGCAGGAGTTCGGAACATTTGTTTCTTCATACTATCGAGCAGGAGTTCGGAACATTTGTTTCTTCATACTATCGAGCAGGAGTTCGGAACATTTGTTTCTTCATACTATCGAGCAGGAGTTCGGAACATTTGTTTCTTCATACTATCGAGCAGGAGTTCGGAACATTTGTTTCTTCATACTATCGAGCAGGAGTTCGGAACATTTGTTTCTTCATACTATCGAGCAGGAGTTCGGAACATTTGTTTCTTCATACTATCGAGCAGGGGTTCGGAACATTTGTTTCTTCATACTATCGAGCAGGGGTTCGGAACATTTGTTTCTTCATACTATCGAGCAGGGTTCGGAACATTTGTTTCTTCAACTATCGAGCAGGGGTTCGGAACATTTGTTTCTTCATACTATCGAGCAGGGGTTCGGAACATTTGTTTCTTCATACTATCGAGCAGGAGTTCGGAACATTTGTTTCTTCATACTATCGAGCAGGGGTTCGGAACATTTGTTTCTTCATACTATCGAGCAGGAGTTCGGAACATTTGTTTCTTCAAACTATCGAGCAGGGGTTCGGAACATTTGTTTCTTCATACTATCGAGCAGGGGTTCGGAACATTTGTTTCTTCATACTATCGAGCAGGGGTTCGGAACATTTGTTTCTTCATACTATCGAGCAGGGGTTCGGAACATTTGTTTCTTCATACTATCGAGCAGGGGTTCGGAACATTTGTTTCTTCATACTATCGAGCAGGGGTTCGGAACATTTGTTTCTTCATACTATCGAGCAGGAGTTCGGAACATTTGTTTCTTCAAACTATCGAGCAGGGGTTCGGAACATTTGTTTCTTCATACTATCGAGCAGGAGTTCGGAACATTTGTTTCTTCAAACTATCGAGCAGGAGTTCGGAACATTTGTTTCTTCATACTATCGAGCAGGAGTTCGGAACATTTGTTTCTTCATACTATCGAGCAGGAGTTCGGAACATTTGTTTCTTCATACTATCGAGCAGGAGTTCGGAACATTTGTTTCTTCATACTATCGAGCAGGAGTTCGGAACATTTGTTTCTTCAAACTATCGAGCAGGGGTTCGGAACATTTGTTTCTTCAAACTATCGAGCAGGAGTTCGGAACATTTGTTTCTTCATACTATCGAGCAGGAGTTCGGAACATTTGTTTCTTCATACTATCGAGCAGGAGTTCGGAACATTTGTTTCTTCAACTATCGAGCAGGGGTTCGGAACATTTGTTTCTTCATACTATCGAGCAGGAGTTCGGAACATTTGTTTCTTCAAACTATCGAGCAGGGGTTCGGAACATTTGTTTCTTCATACTATCGAGCAGGGGTTCGGAACATTTGTTTCTTCATACTATCGAGCAGGGGTTCGGAACATTTGTTTCTTCAAACTATCGAGCAGGGGTTCGGAACATTTGTTTCTTCAATACTATCGACAGGGGTTCGGAACATTTGTTTCTTCATACTATCGAGCAGGGGTTCGGAACATTTGTTTCTTCAAACTATCGAGCAGGGGTTCGGAACATTTGTTTCTTCATACTATCGAGCAGGGGTTCGGAACATTTGTTTCTTCAACTATCGAGCAGGGGTTCGGAACATTTGTTTCTTCATACTATCGAGCAGGGGTTCGGAACATTTGTTTCTTCATACTATCGAGCAGGGGTTCGGAACATTTGTTTCTTCATACTATCGAGCAGGGGTTCGGAACATTTGTTTCTTCATACTATCGAGCAGGGGTTCGGAACATTTGTTTCTTCATACTATCGAGCAGGGGTTCGGAACATTTGTTTCTTCATACTATCGAGCAGGAGTTCGGAACATTTGTTTCTTCAAACTATCGAGCAGGGGTTCGGAATATTTGTTTCTTCATACTATCGAGCAGGAGTTCGGAACATTTGTTTCTTCAAACTATCGAGCAGGGGTTCGGAACATTTGTTTCTTCATACTATCGAGCAGGAGTTCGGAACATTTGTTTCTTCATACTATCGAGCAGGAGTTCGGAACATTTGTTTCTTCATACTATCGAGCAGGGGTTCGGAACATTTGTTTCTTCATACTATCGAGCAGGAGTTCGGAACATTTGTTTCTTCATACTATCGAGCAGGGGTTCGGAACATTTGTTTCTTCATACTATCGAGCAGGGGTTCGGAACATTTTTACAATATCAAACCACCAAGTAGATGTTGAAATATGTTCCCATACCTCCTTCATCAGGGACTATCGAAATCATACCATTCATCGGTCTTATTAGGTACCAATATAACTTTAATAATCTCTCTCCTCATTCTCTAGTCGGAGACGCATTTGGCGCTTAGAACAACTACACACTACTCTTTATATTCTTGTTCGGCTTCTGTAGTGTTTTCCAGCTGTGATTCATTCCTTTCAATTCTTGTTCTCCTCCAGGTCTGTTTTGTTATTTTCCACGTTTTCGTTTACCACCTTTTGGTGTCCATCTCAGTGCAGTTTCGTGATAGTTTGTCTCCATGCGTATCACATGTCCGATCCATTTCCAACATCTCTTTCAGATGATGACACCTTGTTGACACTGTGCAATCAATTCTTGGTTAGATATAGTATTTGGCTCGAACACGCATAAGATCTTTCACAGACAAGCTGTATGGAAAATGGAGAGTTTGAACATATATTGTTCCGTCATTCGTCAGCATTCTGATCCGTACAATAGAGTTAATTCTAACTTTAAATGTAACGAACCGCTTCGCGTGTGCTCGCTATGACGTAGAACACAATAAATTAGAGACTACTTTCTTTGTGACGTAGGCGGCACAGATATACTACAATGGTGCTAACGGAATGGTCCGTGGAGTAAATTCATCATGATAATTAATCACAGAATAAGTAAATGAACCTTCGGATGTGATACGTGGGAGGGATTTCAAGCGCACACATATCGCCTTACTTCAACCAGTGTTTGGATATCACTGTGAACCTTACTTGAGTATATTTATTTGTATGTATCGTGTTTCGTTGTTTACATTTTCAAGTATATTCGGGCATACTGCGCACTACATGACGTCATCAAGCAGATGAAACAAAATAGTTCATTGTTCGTGTATTTAGATTGATGGATCTGTGCATCGTGGTGAGAAGTCAGGCTGGGGTTTCTTGGCTAATATGCATGGTAGGGTTGTTACAGAGCGAAGTGGAGCATACAGTACAGGACAACTACTTCCTGTATAAGGATAGAGGTTGAGGCCGTTACTGCTGCAGTTATTGGCTCTATGGGACTACGTTTATTTTGTCCATTTGTTGTATCTGACTCTCAGTCGATGCTTCACGAGATACAAAGAGGCAGATTTCGGTTTGAGTAGATGTCGTCTATAGAATTTTCTAACCTCCAGAGGCTTATGGGGATCTACTATCCTGGGCGTGTGGATGTTTGCGGCAATAAGACAGGCTTACATCAACAGCATCGATTGTTGGGGAGTTGAAGATGGGTAGGGGGTTGTTCTTCGGTTTCTTCGTGACTATCTGTTGGATTAAGACACGAAAACAGATGTTGAATCGATCCAACGATTTAAGCAATTTGGAGTTACCCGTTGTACAGGCAGAACTAGATGCCTGAATGGCAGAGTTCGGAGTGTGTTAAACCAGCGAGCCACAGTGTCCATCAGTACGCATACTTGTAGATATCGGTTTGGGGAGACTGAGCACCTATTGGTCTGCCCAGAGTTCAATGACGTCAGTTTAGTAACCAATAACTATAGTTCGTTCCAATATTCGTGAACATCTTTACCAACCGATATAAAATCATCCACTTGACATAAATTCTTGATTTTTACATTTTATATAGGTAACAGTGACGACCTTCCAAAAGTATTTTTGCCCATCCAAACCTTTAGTTCTGTAAGAATTTTATTATAGGTTAGTACTAAAATTACAGCGATGTTGATATGGTATACTTGTCGAAAGTTTACAGTACGATTGTCAAGTTTGTCTAAAACTAAGCATTTCCGTGTTCCACATGCAATTCAGTGCAAGCCAAAATCAGAATTCCCGTGGAATTAATCAGTTCACAATGTATCATACCGACTGTCATTGGCGTATGCACACATTTATTTTCATTTATAGAAGTGGAAGGTATCATTTGTTCACTATGTCACCTTTTTTTAATAATATGTAATAGGGATACGCCTTTGCAATCATTCGTCACCATTTTGTGTATTACTGTAAATTCTAATCTGTGATGATCATTTTGTTGTGCTTATGCAAAATTATATAACAAAAATCGTTTTGTGCATCAACTAAGCTACCTACCAATTAGTTAAACATGTATTCGTAAGGTCGTGAGATATATAAGACTGCTTGCAAAAATCACTGGTATGCATCTGGTAGATTTCGTACAAATTAAACTCCAGTGTGTTCACGATTTTTGGAACGAACTATAGTATTTGTTTGAAAGGAAAGAAGCACATATAACCTAGTTTCATTGGTTATTGGTTACTGATTCGACGTCATATCAATCCTGGCAATTTCATACAGAGCTCTTGTGTGATTAAATAAAATATTATGAAGGAAATCCCCCCCAAAATACCAAACATATCTGTACAAAAGTTTAAACAACTTAGAAAAACGGTACGGAACAATACCGATACAACAACAACATGCATATTCCCAGTAGCAAATTTGTCATTCTTCTCACATGCCCTAGCTTCTTCTTCTTCTTTGCGTTCGTTCTTTACGACCAATTGTAATCACTCTTTGTGATATGTTTGATCTTTGCCAAGAACGTGTATACGTTGCACATTGGTTTGGTAGGCCCCTAAACGCATAGACTTCTACACGTTTAGGACACATGCATCCGATTTCAGCCAAACCTCCTTAGTCGCCTCTTACGACATGCGTGACAGGTAACAGTGGTTCTATTCTTTACACCCCAAATTTGGGCCCCGGTAACCACTCGGGCGACATGCCCTAGCCATCTTAGTCTTCTACTGCCGAGCATGATGAAATTCAAGTTTGCATGTTGCGGTACTTCATGCGGAGAAATATATTAAGTAGTTGCCTCTCGTGCCTTGAGTAGACTGTCTATGTTTCTGAGCTATATAGCTAAGATCGAATTACACAGGCTCGATAGATTTGAATCTTCGTCTGCACTGTTATTGTTATGTTATAAGGTATATATATATATAAAATGACTATTTCTCTTTTTTATTTGATTATTCTGTTTGTTTTGATGTTACTATCAGTCTTGTGGGAATCTATGTGGCGTGGAGGTACGATGCTCGCCTCTCTCTCTCTAAAAGTACTCAGTTCGTTTCCCACTTTGAACGAACGGACTATTCGTCCAGTAAACCCTGATCTCAGTGTAGGTGAGATTGACTTTCTGGTTCTATCGGAAACGGACGATAAGATGTAGGTTGTGTGTTCAAGCTGAGTGTGTACAAGCTGAGCGTGTACAAATATCATGGACAATATAAACTCAATAAGAGTATGCTACAAAGTCGCTTCTCTGACAAAATTCATTGCAAATTAGAATACCGTCTTCACATTTACACTGGATCGTCGCCTTTGCTACGGAGTTTGTGCACTGTCACTAAGAACTTTCTGTGTAAAAACGCTGTACTGGAGCTCACATCGAAGTACAATGAGGATCAATCAATCTATCTCATCTTTTTAATGTCATTTGCCTATTTTCTTTTTCGGTTTCAACTGATCTGTTATTTTATATATATATATTGCTCTCGTACCGTTATGCGTGACATATGCCTGTAGGTAATGTTCCATACCGCTCAGTCCTGGGCAACTCGATCGATCTCTTCTATGTAATTGAGTCCGATATTTCTTGCCTCTCTCATCAAAGTTCGTCTCATGGTTTTCTTTGGGTGTCCTCTCTCTTTCTTCAACCATTGTCTCCCATTTTAATGCCTGCTTTGGTATTATTTGATCATTTCTTCTCAAGGTATGTCCAACATTTTGTTATTTTATACCCAAACTGTTTTCTTACTGCCGTTTATCCCCTTTCATTTTTATGTTCAATTTTTGCTTCTGACCTATTTTGTTAATTTCCATAGTTTATTTATCCTCAGTAATAGTGCACTATCCATTCTAGTGTTTTGTTATCCTAGCACATTCTGCTGACTATCAGCTAACGTTATAGTGTTATCATAATTTCTCAAATTGTTTATGAATGTTTCATTGTTTATTATTCTTCAGTGATGTCCCATCCTGATAGCCCTGAAGTTTGTTTGAAAATGTGTTCATTGTATATGCTAAAATGACACAGTGACAGCATACATCCGGCTCACTCATCTTTCTTTCTTTAGATCAGTGGTTCCCAAACTTTGCATTACCACGGACACCCTTTTAAATACATTTGCTGCCGCAGAAACCTAAAAGTTTTTATATATGAAAATCTTCTCTAGCAATGGAGTTATTATTACACCACACCAACATTTAAGCTGGCTCCAATTTCTTAGACTGCGGGAAGCTCAAATGATCTTTTATTTTGTCCTGTCAGACATTTAGACTCCGGTCTGGTCCGGGTCTTCTGATTTCGAAGCGGAACTAGTTTACCACTGTTTTTTTTTTATACATGTTTTTGATATTTATTTTTGTTTGCTTGAAATGTCAAAGATCATATTTCTTTCAAGCGCTTGATGACCCCCTGTGAGTACCTCGCATACACCAGTTTGGGAAACGCTGCTTTAGATATAATCTCCAGCCTTCGTGTTGAGGTTTGCACTCTTATGACTGACAATAGTAGTAGTCTACTGTAAACTATGAACGTTGCCGTGAAGTTTTTCCAGAAGGTATGGCCATGTGCATCTTTATTCGCTACCATATATTAGTGAGGTCTGTAACAGATGTTCAGCTAGACAGGGATCAAAGAAATAACCTTCATTTTTGTCCCTTAGCACGCAGGAGTCAGGGGTAATGAACGAGCTGACAGATTGGCTGGCATGACTACGGTATCAGAGGAAGCTGCAATGGACCGAAATGACATTCTTAACGCACTGCGAGAGTCTTTTCGAACAGAAGAGTTTTAGTGTGGCTAGTCCCACTCTCTGGTCGGACTGAGAGAGATGGGTGTCAATATTGGCACAGCCCTTAAAGAACCACATGCCCGTCTGCCCAGCGTTTTCGTAGCGCGTTGGACTACGGGTGACTATCCCTCTGTGTGTGCGGGTTCAATTCCGCGGGATGGCAGAAAAAGCCACAGATTCCCCAGATTTACGGTGTTCGTGGCACCGAACCGAAGGGTTACGATGTCCATGGCACCGAGCCGAAGAGCTGAAAAGCTCAAGTGCTTCTGGATCGAGGGGAAAAAAAAAAGAACGACATAATCAACATGGAACTGACGTATTGGCCGCTGGATGCTGCTGGATTTGTTGATGCGGAGATCAGTTCACCTATGTACATGTCCTGGGGTGCTATGATGATAGTTCTCTGCTAACTGAAAGATGTTCAGCTGTCTTATGGAGGGTACCATATGAACATAGATGTTTTGTGCTACTCCTATACTTATAGTTTTATTTTTCATATCTCAACTCTCCTTTAAGCACAGAGCCCTAACAAATTTTACTCCAACCAGATCTGTCTTTTAAGCAAGCCAGATTAATTCATTCCATATCATTCCCGCATCTTATCTTTTCCTGTTTTCAGTTCGTCTCCATGTTTCTCTAGGTCGTCCCATACCCATCTTGCCTCCCGGATTCCATGTTCCTATCCATTGAAGTGTTTTGATGGTTGTCTATGATCCTGGCAGAGACTGGGCTTTCATTAGGATCTCTTCTGTAACATTTAATATTCAAAAGCTCATACACGATTATCCCTTATCTTGTTAAATGTTCACGTCTCATACCCATACTTTGCCACTCGAAATATGCATGCTATTAGCATTCCTATCAGTTCCATCACATACTGTTTCTAGTTTGTAAGCTTTTGTTGGAGTGTCTTTGTTCTTTATGTCTTTCTTTTTTCTTTCCATTTCTCCAATCCTATTTTACATCACAGTGTCAGGATAAGAAGATATTTCTAGAACGAACCCTTGTGTGCGCTTTATAAATAGTGTCTTTCATCGCTTCTGTTATCTCTGAGGTTCTTCATTTGATTGTCAATATTCAATTTCCATGACGTGTTAGCAGTTAACCGAGATATTTTATTTTTTTTCCGGTCCAGAAGCACTTGAACTTTCAGCTCTACGGCTCGGTGCCCATGGACATCGTAACCCTTTGGTTTGGTGCCACGAACACCGTGAATCTGGGGAACCTGTGGCTTTTTTGCCAGTCCGCGGAATTGAACCCCCACACACAGAGGACTAGTCCCCCGCAGTCCAACGCGCTACGAACACGCTGGACAGACGGTCAAACCGATATATTAAAAACCATTAACTTTTTTCTATTTTCTCTTATTTGTTTCTACTTTCTCTCATTTGATAAAAAATAAACTTGTTCATGTTTGTTTTATTCGATCTTTTGTTGTTGCTGTTGCCGAATTGAGATACAGATTTTGTTTTTCTCTTGCACTGTCATTATTAATTTATCAATTCCTTTTTTGCGAAGTTGATAGTAGCACTGTATCGCCAGCATATCTTAGTCCAGGTATTTCTCTTCCTCCAATTGCAAAGCAATCGTATTGTTCTCCCCCGCCTATCTTCTGTAGCATTCCTCATGATGCTTTCATCGAATATGTTAGACAGACATTGCAACAGAATACAACCTTGTCAGATTATCATGTATCCCTAAATAGAATAGTGCTTCTATCGTTCCATTGTTCTTCGCAAAATCAAAGTGGTCTTCATCTGCCTCACCATCTACTTAAAAAAATGATCCCATGTTAAATCTTGAGAAGTAACTTAGTTATCATGCCCTTAACAGTTAACGAAAGTTTAACAAGGTTGCTTCTGTTCTTATCAACGCGAAACGCGATCAATTTCTTGATTTTATTGTGACGTATTGCACAAAACTGTGGGAGTGGAATGTCTTCCGACTGGCTCTCAGGCCGACGCAGCTTCAAAGCGGTACCTGAGAAACATTAAAAAGTAAAGGCGATCGGCGGTATGTTGACCACATCACCAATCATGTGTCGTTAGTCTAAATGCGATCCTAACACCTTATTTCACAATACACTTCATAGTATTTTTGCCTTATTTTCGGTTTGCCCGCTATAAATTCGGACGTTGTCATGACAGCTAATATGTCGCGTTTGATTGATCTTTACGTGAAGGATTGCTTTCCCTATCACTAGTATCCTCAGCCATTCAGGCTTGCTGTACTCAGACTTCAGTGGTATGAAAACCGTTTCTGTTGTGTGTGTGTGTGTATTTTTTTTTTTTTTATTGAATGACCGTGGAACAAATTACGTGGAACATTTCGCTTTTCGAGTCGGTCACAAATGAATTATGGGTTTATATTTCAGTATTTTTGTGGGCATTTTGTTATGGGTGGTACTGTGGTGACTCAGTGATTAGTGCATTGACCTCCGTGACCGGTCGCCTAGGTTCGAATCCTGCCATAAGACTTTTTAAAATTCCGACCGCAAGCGGTTCTCAGTTTGACGCAGCCTCAGTTAGAAACCAGAACAGTTCTAGAAAATAAATTTCTGCTGTCATGATGTTGACCATATCAAAACATCGTATACTGCTGGTCATAGAGTTATCCTCGTCTAACACCGTATTTTCCAATATACCATATGGTATGAAAACGGGTTTGTTTAGTTTACATTGTAAGACTACTTATCTTACAACAACACATTTAGTTATCAGTTATATGAAGACTATCATCATAGCCTTCCGGGCATGTCCATAGGTGCTCCGATCTCCGCCTCAGCAAATCCAGCAGCGTCCAGCGACCCAACACGCCAGTTCGATGTTGATTAATCAATCTCTTTGCATATTTAGTATGTCGTTCTTTTCGGGCTCCACCAATATTGACACCCATCTCTTTCAATCGGGTCAGCGAGTGGGATTCACAGCCCTGAAACTCCTCTGTTCGGAAAGACTCTCTCAATGCGTGAAGAATGTCACTTCGATCCATGGCAGCTCCCTCTGATATTGTAGCCAAGCCAGCCAATCTATCAGCTCGTTCATTGCCCCTAACTCCTGCGTGCCCAGGGACAAAAATGAAGGTGATTGCACACATTTAATGCAGTGCTACACTTTACGTTGACAAGTTATAGCAAGTGTTCATTTGGGATCTTGTTTTGCTGTTTAATAATAATAAAGGGCACAAAGACGAATGATTGAGTGGTTGCACCGTGTTTCGCCATATGGTTTGGTCACTCTCCAAAGGAGAGGTACACCACCTGTCTAGTGTATTGCACGAATCACAAACTCCATAGCTCTGACAATAATCCTAGTAATCTTCGGGAAATTGCACTCGGGAACCGGCGCGGCCGGGGATCGATCATACCACCTTCTGAACACTTAATCATATCGTAGCCTCCGATAACATACGGCCTGTGGGTTCAGGTACACGTTCTATGAAATAAGACTGTCGTGTGATCCTCGTATTCCAGTGTTATTAGTTAATTGTATATCCTTTACAGGACATTGCGAATCAATCCCAGCTTTTAAACGCTGTTTGTGATTTTCTAGACATTATTACGTTCAGTAGTTTGCCATTGCTTTCTGAACCTGTGGTGCCATCGTCCTTTTGTAAAAACCCACGCAACCAAACTGTCCGCAGCAAGATTCGAACTCTGGGGTTAATAGACCGAGTCACTATCATCTAAGCCACAGACGCCACAAGTGCTGTTATATATATAGACTAATTAATTTGTTTTAAACATTAGAACATGCTAAATCAAGGTTATATTATGTTACAAATTCAGTTTAAATCTAAGGAATATCAATATTATTAACATTTGCTATCAATAAATAATATTGAACTCATAGAATTGAGTAAAGTTACAGAAAAAGCTTAGTGTTCTATCAAACATATACAAAAACCAGCCTCCCATTAAACAGAAATTTTCATTTCCCGTCTGAGCTAGTCGGCCTTATGTTGCCGGGAGCCACGGTCACGTAGACCCCCAAGTTACAGTATGTTTGCAATGTATGTGTGTTGGTACATTATGTATCATTTATTCAGTTTAAAGTTTCACTTAATCTTTTGTTCATACATGAGACTTGATTGATTTGACTTAATAACGCTAATGATCGATTTTCTGTTGTCATTTTAGTTACACGTCAGAACAAGGGCGTTATCTTCAGCTGGGGACCAAACTCATAAAGAGCCAGGAAGGAAACGAGTGAAATCAAGCAAGAACAGGATTAATAATTTGTGTTTGCGGAAGCATGTTGGATGCGGTTGTTTCCTTGTTATGGGTGTTTCATTATGCCTGATTTTTATCAGTGGTTACTATTTTGAAAGTAGAACCGTTACTGTTACAACTGATCTGTTGATTTAACAGAAATTCGTTTGTGAAACAAGCATCTTTTTTTTTTTTGACTGTTGAAGCGTTCAAGATTTTTGTTATGTTGGAACTACTGACTATGCTTCGTCCCTTTGGGAAATGGCACGTCCTTTTAGCTATTTGTCTGTTTGACCTGGCCTTCATATTGGTGCAGATCTCAAATCCAGAGTTTAGCAGTGCTCACAAGCAACGTCTTCGAGAAGTTCTGGTCCAACAGGCGGAGTTAGTAGAGAGTATGCGGGAGACATCTCGACACTTAGAGTCAATTTACAAGACTGCTATAGGGAGAGCTCAAACGTTAGAGCAGCTGGAGAGAGGTATGGATGACCTGGAGAGACAGATTGCTAGACTGAAGGAGCATACGTTTGGTATCAATGCAACATTGGTATGATGCAAGTTTGTATCAAAGTAGCAATACTACATTAGAAGGATACAAGTTTTTGGAGTATCATTGCAACATTGGTATGATGCAAGTTTTTATCAAAGTAGCAATACTACATTAGAAGGATACAAGTTTTTGGAGTATCATTGCAACATTGGATGGATACTTCGTAAATTTTGTTACTTTATACTGTTGTGCACCTTGCATGGCTCAGTGTTGCCATCATCAGTATCCATGTATTTGAGGGGGATTCCTCCGTCGACTTTGTTTTCTCTTGACCTTTCTGTAAGGCAGCTGTAATCAGAGTAGTCTCCCCAAGGAACAACTCTCATTCTGGACCAAGTCTTTCCTACCTGAACTGTTGCAAGTTATGTGAAGTATCATTCGATAGTGGATGGATACAAATTATGTGATACCATTTCAGTCGTATATGGATACAAGTTATGTGGATATCATGCACATTATGAATAAGTACTCATTTCGATGTCAAGTATATTGCAATATAGGATACAAATTATGTGGAATATCATTGCAGCATTGAATGATATCACTTTGTGAGAGTATCATAATATGATACAAATACAAGTTGTTTGAAGTAGTACTGTAATATTATATGATACAAATTTGAGTATTGTTGCAACATTATATGAATACAAGTTGTTATGTGGAATATAATTACAACATTTGAATGATACGCCCATGTGTTGCCATTGCTCTCAAGGGAACAAAGAATAGTAACACTGCAACCTACAATGCATGTCGTAAGAGGCGAATGAGTTAGGGTCCTAGGAAGCTACCTAGTAAATAAAAAGTGTCGCAGAAATCAGATAATTGTAGGTGCATAACTGGTACAGTGTACAATCGCTCTTAGACTCCATCACATACAAATCACAGTGGTTAACAAGTGGTCGATATGGGGCATTCAAACAAGAAAATGAAGAATGATACAAACTGTACAGAGTATCATGAAAAGAGTATCCTGGTACAAGTTGTATAAAGTATTTTTGAAACATTGATCTAGTCATTCTGACATTTGCCAGTTTTACATTGCACTTGTTATCATTACATTGTTGATTGGGTTACTATTTGTCTAGGACATGTGCAGCTTAATTCTTATACATATCATGTCTTAACATCATCATAATCAAGTAGCTTGTCCCTCCCTGAACTGGGCTTCCGTGACAGCAGTCCTGAAAAACTCTCTGTTTTGTGCAAGTTGGCTGGCGTCAGTAACAGTCATTCTCAGATTGCCAATGCCATCTTGCACCCATCGTCTTCTAGGTTGTCTTAACATATGTGCAAGAATTATATTATTGGTTTTCACATCAGTTAATTGGTGAAAAGTACATTGGGAGAGATTGTTTAACAAAAAGTATTGCAAAGATCAAAAAATCTCTGAGGGCCACAGGGATGTGATTTTACAGAAGAACGATGAGAATCCCATTGACTGCTACCTTATTGAATGATATTCGATCGACGTCATGGCACATTGGGCATTCCCATGTGTGCTCTGTCCTTCGCTGCAGCATCCATCCCAAAGTCCATTTGCTCACCGTACTCATGAGAAGTTGATTAATGTATCTTCTTTCTCTACCTACCACAAAGATGACACTGTCAGTAATATTCAAACTCAACTCCTAATTCTTGCACTCTTTCCAGTATCTGAGACTCGCCCATATCGTATAAATGAGAGCCTGCCGCATTGATCTCATCGACTCTGTTCATTCTTCTGCCAGCCTGATTAGGGACATTGTTTGCAAGAACTTCAGATATTTTTCCAAGATCACTAATCTCAGTGTAGGTGAGATCGAGTTCCTAGTCATATCGGAGACATGGATGAAAATCGTGACATATCCTTTACAGGACTTCGCCATCAGCCACAGTAAACGAGTTGTTGATTTTCTAGGCACCACTTATACGCTCAGTTGTTTTCCATTGTTTTCTCAATGGGGGTTGGGTCTATTTTTACCGTCCTATCGGAGATGGACGATAAAACGTAGGTACCATGTTCAAGTTGAGCACGTAAAAGAACTCTTGACAGTTCAAAAATGGAGAATAGCAGGCTGAAATCTGCCTCATCAAATTCATTAAAATAGATTAAATAAATGAAATTCCTACAAAATATTTTCAGCATCTTCTAAATTCATCGAGGACCTCTGGGTGCTAGAAATTCGTGCACTGCCGCTGAGATCTTCCTGTGTAAGAAAGAAATCAGAGCACA
The DNA here is from genome assembly GCA_020796225.1 of Arion vulgaris. Taxonomy (NCBI): domain Eukaryota; kingdom Metazoa; phylum Mollusca; class Gastropoda; order Stylommatophora; family Arionidae; genus Arion; species Arion vulgaris. Next base: position 34,851,389 of record CM036762.1, on the reverse strand, counting down.
TATGGTTACTCACCGAAGTGCAATGATGATGGTCATATCAATCTATGAATCAGCACGTTCAGTACCTACTTTTTTTCCTGATGTCTTCTGTCTAAACCGGTCTTTCTTGATACTCTCTGCATGATCGTAGACGCTTCATATCTGTCGTGACTAGTTTTATTTCTATTGGTGGCGTCTGTGGCCTAGGGGTTAGTGACTCGGTCTATTAACCCCGACGTTCTGAGTTCGAATCACGCTGCTGACAGTTTGGTTGCAAATTGTTTGCGTGGATTTTAACAAAGGACGATGGCACCACCCGTTCAGAAAGCAATGCAAACTACTGAACGTAATAATGCCTAGAAAAATCACAAACAGCGTTAAAAGCTGGGGTTGATTCGCAAAGTCCTGTAAAGGATATGCAATTAACTTTTGTAGGTAGTTTTCTTTTATCGTTTGATGTCAGCGACCAGGTTTGGCACTGATAGCATAATGTTGGTGGAAAGATTGTGTTGTACAATGCTCTTTTAGTCTCAATCAATCTTTTTTTGATCATGATGACATGTTCGCATTTCGAAATGTGTGCCATTTGTCCTATGATTTAAGTTGCTTTATGTTAGTTAGATTTCGTTAGTTATTCTGCCATTACTACATAACATTGAATGAAAAGGTAAAAAAAACTAAAGCTTAACTGCATCATTGAAGATGAATATACCAAACTTCCCTGTTGTGTTCACCGATATACACATATATGTGCTTGACGGTAGTCGGAAGAGCTGATGATTGACACAGTACATCTGTGTTTAGTTGCTTGTTTATAGTAGTGTGTGCTATCCTGTTTTGTGTACATGCACATACGCTTGAGTTATAATTTGTTCTAGTGTCTATTGTGTGTGGGACGGTTTAGCGTAATGCACAAGCGTTCCCCTGTCGACTCGGACACAAGAGGGTTGTGGGTTCAGTCCTGACGTTCTACACGTGAGGAAAGGAATTGGCCCTCCTACAAACTGCACACGAGGAATACAAATGTGAAGATACAGGCACTTCATACATAAATGTCTGAAAAGGCTACGGAACATTTTATTTATAGATATATGTATGTATATATGTGTGGATGTGCGCGTGCGTGCGTGTGTGTGTCCAAGAGAAGTTGTATTTGTGAAGGGAGGGGAGAAAAGGTGTGAGTGTGTGTAAGAGGGTTGATAATAGCAAAGAGCGGTGATGGTTGTGCGAGGTTGCCAGGAGTTGTGTAGGGAGGAAGTAGTGCGTATGTGTGGTAGGGTGTATTCGAGAGATGTGAGGGTGGTGTATATATGTGTGTGTGTCTATGTGTACTAAAGAAAGAATTTTCAATTCCAATGCTGTATCAAACCTAACATAAGCCAGGGAAGTTGGAAAATGACTAAAGATATAGAAAGCAAGTTGAATGCATTTGAAAATAGATGTCTGTGAAAAATAATGAACATAAAATGGAACGAATTCAAGAGAAATGATGAAATCGGAGAAATATCTTGTCAACCACTAGTAACAACTTTTACAAGAGGGGAAAGATGGAAATTTGTTGGGCATACTTTGAGAAGAAATTATCAAAGTATACCAAAGCAGGCATTAAAGTGGGAGGCAAAGGAAAGGATGCCCCTAGGAAACCCTGAAACGAATTTTGCTGAGAGAGGCAAGAAATATCAGACTCAATTCCATGGAAGAAATTGAGCGATTTGCGCAGGATAGAGCTGTATGGAGAAATTACTTGCAGGCCCTATGTTACGTATAACGGTACGAGAGAATATATATGTGTGGGGAGAGAGAGGAGACAGGGACATTTGTGTGATCTCGGTGCCATGTGTACAATGCAGGATATGTAATGGAGAGTTGTGTGTCAGGGCGTGTGTATGTAAACATGTGCGTACATATCTGACCTATGTGTCATGTTTGTTTACTAGACTTTGTCTTCGTTACTAATAGCTTATCCTAGTTAAGTGGGTAGTTGAAACCAGAAACAATTATTCTCGCATACAAAATGTGACAAATTAAAAGTGGCCATTTTTTAAACTGATGTCGCCACTGTGTTGATTGTTTAGCATTGTCTTTACATTCGCCACAATGTTTTACGGTTCACTATTGTCTTGAACTATTCGCCACTGTTTTGATCTATTCGCCACAGTTTTCAATGGTTCACCATTATTTTACACATTCGCCATTGTGTTGAGCGAATAACCATTATTTTGACCTATTCGCCACACTGTTGAACTGTTCACCATTTTCTTGACCGATTCTCCACTATCTTGTCCATGTTGCCAGTTTTGACCGATTCTCCACTATCTTGTCCATGTTGCCAGTTTTGACCGATTCTCCACTTTGATGGTCGATTCGCACCGTTTGCGAACTAATTTAGCACACACTTCGATTAAGTTTATTGTTGTATATTCTATGTTTGGTATAAGAGTATCCACTAGAAATTCATCAGATATATTCGAATTATTTATAGTACAGTCAACAGTCTGCAACAGCTGAGATCGTAAAATTAATTGATTGTTTTCTATACGTTACCAGTTGCTATGCAGCCACAGGCAGTGACGACACGCTGTTGTTGGCTGAGTAGTTACATTAGTGATACTCGAATCTGTGAGCCGTAGTCGGTTATCATAGAAATTCATTTCAGTAGGAACACTGTGACATTGAGAGCCGCGATAGTATAGTGGTTAGTACACTCGATTCTTAGACTCGTGGTCTGGGTTCCATGGTACAGTGAAATTATATTTGTTCCCTCTACCGTAACCCATTCACTCTATATTGTTTTTGTATTTTTGTTGTTGCTTTCGGAGAATTTACATCGTAATGTATACTGGATTAGCCAGTACTGCCTATGCGTGATTGTAATAAATACAGCGCACACACTGAGAAACCCCTAACAGCATCATAAGACAGGCTCTCCGATGGAACCTCCAGGGCAATAGAGGTATGGGAAGACCCAGGAACACCTGCAGACGGGAGTTGGAGACGGAATGCAAGAAAATGTGGAGAGATCAGGAAAGGATGACATTGGATAGTCGGGCTTGGAAGGTCTTGGTTTCGGACCTATGCTTCCCTAGGGGCGAAGGGTGAAGACGAATAAATACAGCTATCCAGTATATTGGCACATAAGGCCGAAAGGGTTAACATAATGGCTGTGAGGTCTTGTCGACACAAGCTTAACTTGGTTCCAGAAAAGCAGTGGAAAGTAAAGATATTGACCACGTCAACCATCGTGTGTCAATGGTCAATGAAAAATACGGACCTAACAGCTTATTCCACAATATATAACAGCTTATTCCCCGGCGAGTGGTAAATGCTCTTGCTACAACCAACCCATCCCCCAGCTATGGGACAAATAGCAGTCATCCTATCTCTCCCTTAAGGAGGACATTTTTCTTGTCATGTATTCTACTTCTATGACACTTTCCCCCAAGTATTTGGGATTAAACTGTAGTGTCCAGGTAGCAGACCCTGCATAAAAGCCTCTGTTGGTGTGCCCGGCAACAGAAGGCTGAAGTAATCTAGAGTAGGACGACTCCAGACAAACCGGGGGACAGATTTCGTCAGCAGGGGATTGCAACTGACTAGAGAACAACATTATTCTCCCCCACCCCAAGATGACTTCAGTAACGGAATGTGTCAGCCATTATTGACGGGATGGAATCGACACATACGACATGTCTCAATGGTCAAGGTCATTCTCTAATATACCTGTAGTGTGGGAGTGGGACGGATTAACCATAAACGTTGGCATATCGACTCGGACGCAAGAGGGCCTATATACATTGTGTACGTTGATTATACGTTGTGCCAGTTATGCGCCTACAAAAAGGCCAGCACATCCGATTTCTTAAACGCTTTTTTTATTTACTAGGGTAGCTTCCCAAGACTTCTACCTCAGTCGTATCTTAGTCGCAGTGTTTCTATTCTTTGCTCCCTTCAAGCCCCGGCAACACACAGGCAATACTTGAGTATAGAAGTGAAAAAAATGTGTGCAGCTGTTTTAGACAAATGACACACACCCCCCAAACCGTAAAACCGCAGTGACTCACTTCATGATGATCCCCTTGTCTCTAACATTTGCTTATAGTAGTGCTGCCTAACGTTTTCATAAACTTGGGCGCATCATTACAAACAGTAAAAATAGACCCCATCGTTCAGAAAGCAATGGCAAACTAATGAACATATACGGGGCGTCTAGAAAATCAACGATTCGTTTACTGTGCTTGATGGCGATGTCGTGTAACGGATATGCCACGATTGTATTTCATAATGAAGGAGAAAAAAAGATATGCCACGGCACCAGATAGTGATGATGATATTATATAACTTGTAAAACTTATGCATTCCTTTGTTTACACTCCTATTACATTCCGATTAACATGTGCCTTGACCTAAAGCATTTGTCATTGATGTTTTATTTATGTATGCTGAATTTTAATCATTATTTGATTGTATTGCACTCTTATATGCATGTTATATTTGCCTGTGTTGAGTATAGCTATGGGTTGAATGTGTTGATGTGAAAAGTTATTAGAAGTGTTGGAATAAATTAAAATAGAGAGCGGTTTTAAATTAAAATCAAAGTGAGCGGTTTTGAGTATCTCAGTTCACAGCTAACAAGTCATGGAAATAGGAGGAATTAAATCAAAGGAAGAATAAACATGACCTTACAAAATAGTCAACTAAAAACGGTATGAAATGGAAATGATAAGACAACAAAGATCGGAATATTAGAGCCTGCATATTCCCAGTAGTAACGTAGAGATGTGAGATCAATCAATCAAGTGCCATGCCTGACGGCATAGGCGATCATGTCTCTTTACAACTCTCTCTCTCTCCTTTGTGCAGGTAATCAGTTCTGACGTCGATCTTTTGTCGAACCACGATGTCGGACCATCCAACATCTTCTCCCTCTGTCTTCCACGATCTCTCCTTCCCTGAATTTTATATGTAGTCATCAAATGTTCTAAACCTTCTCTTCGCATTATATGACCGAAGAGACTTGATTGTATGATTTGTATTCTTTTGATAAGGTTTCTTTGTGTGTAGGCCTGATTTACAACGTCATCATTTGTTTTCTTCGCTGTTCTTGTAATTTTCAGCATTATTCTGTAAAACCACATCTCTGTGGCTTCCAATGGTTTTATGATGGATGTTAGATATGGACATTCAATACGGTAGTGGAAAAGCCTCAACGTGTTTTTGAATAGAAAATGTTATAGAAAAGTCATCCGTATATCATGGACATAGAAGAGAATACATAGATTTGTCCAGAAAGAACTCAAATTTTTAATTTTTTAACTGGCCGATGCTACAAATACGAATGAGTGCAGCGAAGTATTTGATAAAGAATACAATTATATGGGTAGATATTCCGGCAAAGATGAAAAGTGTAAGACCAAAGAGAAGATAGATTCAGGGCGGAATAGATGGTTTGAACATGATGGCAGTCGATATATCTGGGCAATGAGAGACATAGACATTCAGACGGAGTGTTATGGTGGCAAAGTTCTACTCAGAGCAAGCTAATTGAGGAATAGTGGTGTATATGCAGGTACAATTATTAGAGAGAAGACAATTCATCTACAGCCGAACAGTTGACGTCATTGCACCTGATTTTACCTCATATGGAAATGGCACGCCACCGGCTGAGAGTATTGCACAAAGCACGATTTCCGTAGCTTCGGCAACAATCTTAGGGGTCTCTAGTAAAAATGCACTAGTGAACAGAACGATGTGGTGTAGATTCGAATATGAGAATAACATCTTAATATCTCTCAGATAGCGTCTATGGCGGTAGAAGATCTTCTCTCACAAAACGCCAGAGATACCAAGATGCAAACAGATAACCATCAATGAAATACGACTAAAATATGGTCTCAACAATAACGTCTGTAACAAGCTTGATCGAACAACGAGAACTTGAACTTTCTACGATTGAAATGAGTTAACAAGAAAGAGTGCATGTAGAGAACTGTATTAGAGTGAACTCTGAAAGGTTATCAATTAATTGTGTATGAGATACAGCAACCAACTGTACTTCGGTCAGATTGAACAACCTAATAACATTGCCAGTATATCAGATGTTGTATTTAGTCTGGTGTTGCACTCGTGTGTTGCCAGGGCTCACAAGGGGAGCAAAGAATAGTAATACTGCTACCTACAAGGCATGTCATAGAGGCGACTGAGGTAGGCAACTAGGAAGCTACCTAATAAATAAAAGCGTCGCAGAAATATGTGCAGGTCTACCTGTAGGCGCATAACTGGCACAACGTACAATCGCTCTCAGGCTCAGATCACATACAAACCACAAAGAGTAGTTAACAAGTGGTCGATATGGAGCGTTGAAGAAGTCTGGTGTTGGAAGAAATTTTTTTTTTATGTTAAAGAAGACCCATCATTTTCATCCTCATCATAAAATAGTTATCATGCTCGAAATTGTTATCATTGATAATCTTTGTCATCTTTTTATCCTCTGTGAAAATTGTTCCACGTATCATTGTTCTGTGCTCGGGAGATAATACTGTTCATACCAGTTCTGTCCAACGTTTTTATATGTGGAGGCGCATATGATTGATAGTTGTGGGGGCACGGGTGCCATGTGATGATTGCAATACTATTACTGTTAGTATTAATAGTAATGTTAATATGGTTAAGATGTCGATGGTGATGTAAGGGGGGCAGTATATATATATATAAATACATGATCTTTCGTCTTTATAGACGATCAATTGGCAAGTGTTTTACTGTGACAACTTCTGAGTATTTGCTTTACTCTCTTGTCTTTCAGCTCATACCTAAATCTCTTTTCAAAAGACTATGCGCCCTTGCGCAATATCCCTTTCCACACAACTCTGTCAACAGCTAGTTGTTTCCCCATGTGCTGGGACGTATAGAAAAGTTCTTCATTGAGACCTTGCAGACATCTTTATATCTGAGCAGTGATCTGCTCTGGTGCATTTTCCCCTCTGAAAGTTCACAGAACATTTGTTTTGGTATGCGACAATTTTCCATTCTTCGCACTTGCCACTAATGTTACTATGTCTAAGATGTCGAAGATTTGAACTATGGAAAAACAAGAGGGTTGTATTAGTGTGCAGTAGAGTCCTTACAAAATAAAACAAGATTGCTAAAGCTGGAAGATCGTATTCATGGAATTGATACGAAAAACACTTTAAAATAGTGTTTTCTTGAAATCTGATCAGAGTAAAATAGAACGCCATGTATGTATGATACGCCGTGTTGGACAGCTTTGGTTTACACAATAGCTGACCACGTTGCCTTCAGGGAGAAGATGGCAATGATAAGTTCCTGGTACTTCCATTCTATCATAACCCCTACGCGCATCAAATAGAATTACCCAAATCCGGGAACCCTAGGAAATCCTGGCTGCGGGAAGATAGAATTGATGTACCAAAGTTCCTTACAGTAGAGTTTACTACTGAAAATATCAACACTTTCTTTTTTTTTTTTTTTTTTATTTTCTCCAATCATGTTTTGTCTCACAGCGTCAGGATAAGAATAGGAAATAGGAGATTTATAGAACGAACATTTGTGTGTGCTTATAAGTAATGTTTTCGTCGCCTCTGTTATCTCTGAGGTCCACCTTTTGAGTGGCCGGCCTTTTGCTTTGTATCCACTGTATCAGAGTAACATTGCTCTTTGAGGCGCACTGTCTGTTGGTAATCTGCTTATGTGGCTGAACCATTTAATTTGTTGTTTCTTAATGAAGTTCAGTACTTATGTTGTACCCACTTTTTCCTGATGTCTTCATTTCTAAACTGGTCTCTTCTTGTTACTCCCAGCATTCTGCTTAGACACTTCATCTCTGTCGTGACTAGTTTTCTTCTATCATTTGATGTCATTGTCCAAGTTTGGCACTGGTAGCATAATGTGGGGAGAAAGATTGTGTTGAACATTGCTCTTTTTGTGTTCATGGTGATATGTTTGCATTTTCAAATAGGCGCCATTTGTTCTATTATTTGATTATGTCAAGGCTAGATTACTATAATGACATATACTGCACTTGTGTTTTACAGATTTTTACAATATTATTCTTGGGAAATCTGTTTGTATTTCTCAATTGAATATCAATTTTATTTCAATCTTAACCATGTTGTATCTACCTGTCTACTGCAGACTTATAAGTATATTGATTTGTTTTTGTTTTTGGGACATGAATGTTTATTGAGCGTGAATAAAGCTGAATGTTTTTCCTGACTTTGAGATTTAATTGTTATTTGCTAATAGCTGTTTTGTACAGATGTGTCCAGTGCGTGCATGTGTCCGTGCGTACTTGTGTGGGTGTGTACAGATTTAGCTTAGGATTAAAACCGAAATGCTAAATCTTCTCTGACTCAGCATGACTGACAGCTTGTATCTCAAAGTGGTATAACCAGCATCGTGTTCCAGATGAATCTAAAACGTAACTGCGATAGTCGTTCTGTATTGTGTCCCAGATGAACAAAGAAAGTGTTTGATTGCTAAAACATGGCTGCTATAGTTGTTTCATATCTTTCCGGATGAACAAAGAAGTGTTTGATGACTAAAACATGGCTGCTATTAGTCTGTTCTATATCGTGTCCGATGAACAAAGAAACTGTTTGATTGCTAAAACATGGCTGCTATTAGTTGTTCTATATCGTGTCTCGGATGAACAAAGAAATGTTTGATTGTCTAAAACATGGCTGCTATTAGTCGTTCTGTATCGTGTCCAGATGAACAAAGAAACTGTTTGATTGCTAAAACATAGCTGCTATTAGTTGTTCTATATCGTGTCTCGGATGAACAAAGAAAGTGTTTGATTGCTAAAACATGGCTGCTATAGTCGTTCTGTATCGTGTCTCGGATGAACAAAGAAACTGTTTGATTGCTAAAACATGCTGCATAGTGTTTTTATCGTGTCTCGATGAACAAAGAAACTGTTTGATTGCTAAAACTGATGCTATAGTCGTTCTGTATCGTGTCTCGGATGAACAAAGAAACTGTTTGATATTTTGTAAATGACTCAGTCCCTCTCCGCAGAACGGCAGATAACTTGTCATGGGTGTCCCTCTCCGCAGAACGGCAGATCACTTGTCATGGGAGTCCCTCTCCGCAGAACGGCAGATCACTTGTCATGGGTGTCCCTCTCCGCAGAACGGCAGATAACTTGTCATGGGTGTCCCTCTCCGCAGAACGGCAGATCACTTGTCATGGGGTCCTCTCCAGAACGACAGATAACTTGTCGTGTCCTCTCCGCAGAACGGCAGATCACTTGTCATGGGAGTCCCTCTCCGCAGAACGGCAGATCACTTGTCAGGTCCTCTCGCAGACGACAGATCACTTGTCATGTTCCTTCCGCAGAACGGCAGATCATGTCCTGAGAGAGTCCCTCTCCGCAGAACGGCAGATCACTTGTCATGGGCGTCCCTCTCCGCAGAACGACAGATCACTTGTCATGGGTGTTGCACAAAGCACGAACTTCGGCAACATTCCTGAAAATCTCCAAAATATTGTATTACTAAAACTAAAATATCGTTGCTGCTTCTCTTCTGCGCTTGCTCACTATGAATTTAGGCATAGTCAGGGCGCCTGGTATGATACTCATTTTTGTGTGATGGCATACTTTCCTTATTATCAGTGTCCCCCACCATACAGGCGTGCCATTTCAGATTTCATAGATAACCATCGCTGCTATAGTCGTCGATTAAATCCTCACATTTCTTCTTTCTAATGATGACACTCCGCCACTGGTTTTGATTCTTAAACACTAGAAGATGCTAGAAATGTTCTGGAACACTACGTCCGTCTCTGTACTTAAAGTTTTACATGAGCATCAATTAATTCAGATCATTCTGAAACCTGGAATGCGACCCTAGCCTGGATCAAGCAGTGAATAATCCCAACTTCATCGATATATTCCGTCTGTTGTTTGTAGTAACCAAGGTAGCATACTGCCCACAACGTTGGTGATTCAATCTCAGGGCAGTATTTTTTGTACCCTCTTCATACACAATGCATAATCCGAGCACCAGACCATTTATTGTTCAACATTTACTACTGAACAATTATAATATCATCTTTGAAGATCAATTTATATTGATGTTATTATTGCTATTACTAGCACTACCACTATCTCCATCGACAATCGCTCACTAAAATAAGTAAAAGATTTCACATACCTGGGGAGAATTTTTTCAGCAAACGGAAGAATAACTAATGAAATTCAACACAGATGCAACAAAGCAAATCAAATGATAGGACAAATGGCGCCAATTTAAAATGCAAACATGTCACCATGAACACAAAAGAGCAATGTTCAACACAATCTTTCTCCCACATCATTACCAGTGTCAAACCTGGTCATTGACAATAAATGATAGAAGAAAACTAGTCACGACAGAGATGAAGTGTCTACGCAGAATGTTGGGTGTAACAAGAAGAGACCGGTTGAGAAATGAAGACATCAGGGAAAAAGCGGGTACAACATCAGTACTAGACTTCATCAAGAAACAACAAATTAAATGGTTCGGCCACGTAAGCAGATTACCACCAGACAGTGCACCTCAAAGAGCAATGCTGCTCCCATACAATGGGTACAAAGCAAAAGGCCGCCACGCAAAAGATGGACCTCAGAGTCGACGAAAGACACTATCCACGAAGCGCATACAAGGGCCCGTTTTAGAAATCTCTTCTTGACCTGACGCTGTGAGGCTAACAGGATTCGAGAACAGAAAAGAAAATAAGATTGTTATTATTTGTTAATCAAGTTATATATATAAAGATAATTGAAATTATATAGAGTTGGCTATTAAAGAGCATAACATCAAGGAAAATTAACTATTTCGGACACATCAAACGACATAAGTGCCTAGAGAAAATTAACTATTTCGGACACATCAAACGACATAAGTGCCTAGAGAAAATTAACTATTTCGGACACATCAAACGACATAAGTGCCTAGAGAAAATTAACTATTTCGGACACATCAAACGACATAAGTGCCTAGAGAAAATTAACTATTTCGGACACATCAAACGACATAAGTGCCTAGAGAAAATTAACTATTTCGGACACATCAAACGACATAAGTGCCTAGAGAAAATTAACTATTTCGGACACATCAAACGACATAAGTGCCTAGAGAAAATTAACTATTTCGGACACATCAAACGACATAAGTGCCTAGAGAAAATTAACTATTTCGGACACATCAAACGACATAAGTGCCTAGAGAAAATTAACTATTTCGGACACATCAAACGACATAAGTGCCTAGAGAAAATTAACTATTTCGGACACATCAAACGACATAAGTGCCTAGAGAAAATTAACTATTTCGGACACATCAAACGACATAAGTGCCTAGAGAAAATTAACTATTTCGGACACATCAAACGACATAAGTGCCTAGAGAAAATTAACTATTTCGGACACATCAAACGACATAAGTGCCTAGAGAAAATTAACTATTTCGGACACATCAAACGACATAAGTGCCTAGAGAAAATTAACTATTTGACACATCGAAACGACATAAGTGAGAAAAATTAACTATTTGGACACTCAAACGACATAAGTGCTAGAGAAATTAACTATTTGGACATCAAACGACATAATGCCAAGAAAATTAACTATTTCGGACACATCAAACGACATAAGTGCCTAGAGAAAATTAACTATTTCGGACACATCAAACGACATAAGTGCCTAGAGAAAATTAACTATTTCGGACACATCAAACGACATAAGTGCCTAGAGAAAATTAACTATTTCGGACACATCAAACGACATAAGTGCCTAGAGAAAATTAACTATTTCGGACACATCAAACGACATAAGTGCCTAGAGAAAATTAACTATTTCGGACACATCAAACGACATAAGTGCCTAGAGAAAATTAACTATTTCGGACACATCAAACGACATAAGTGCCTAGAGAAAATTAACTATTTCGGACACATCAAACGACATAAGTGCCTAGAGAAAATTAACTATTTCGGACATCAAAGACATATGCCTAGGAAAATTACTTGACACATCAAACGACATAAGTGCCTGAGAAAATTAACTATTTAACATCAAACGACATATGAGACAGGGTGCCTGGACTAAGACATAATGCTAAATTATTTGAGAAGGTGCCTGAAGAATAATGAAAAGACCAAAGACGATGGGTGCAGGTTGACATTGACGATCTGAGAATGACGCTGCTGACGCCAATCAACTTGCAGAACAGAGTTCTTTCAGGACTGCTGTCATGGTAGCCATGTTCGGAAGGTACGCTACTTGATAATGATATATATATATAATTAAAAATAAAATTCTACAAAACTATCTTCATCATCTTCAAATTACGTCGGTACGCTCGTCGATGCTACGAGTTCGTGTTCTAAGCTGAGACTTCATGTAAGAAAGAGATCGGAGCACACATGATTACTCACCGAAGTGCAAGTATGATGCCCCTATCAATCAATCATACAATATATAACCTTACATTTAATATAATAATAATAATAATTCCTCTCGTACCGTTATACGTTACATAGGGCCTGCAAGCAATTTCTCCATACCGCTCTATCCTGGGCAACTCGCTCAATCTCCTCCATGGAACTGAGACCGATATTTCCTGCCTCTCTCAGCAAAGTTCGCTTCAGGGTCTCCTTAGGTACATTTAATATGTCATATTCAAATATTTTATGTGACAGAGAATTCAATAAAACTGAAAAGCTTTTATAAATGAAGACCGTAGAAAGTTAGGGAGAAGTGTTATTTTACTCTAACTGACAAAGTCGACGTTTTGATCAAAAGTTTGTTATCGGGAGACATGAAACTCTAACGGTTCACATAATTAGCTAACCTGACGGATAACAAATAGTGGTTAATCTGAATATGATCAGAGACATGTTGTTTTTTAATGGAAAAGTGGCAGTCATTGAAACTAATTTAGCTGTCACTCCGACATTCTAGGTCAGTTTAGGGGTGTATGTGGCTAAGTTTTAAAGGTTTTAAAACCGAAGGGTTGACTTCATAGCACCGGGTTTTACTCCATATGCTCAGTCCCTCTCCTCAAAAAATAGATTGTCACCTGCCGAGAACATTGCACAAAGCACGAACTCCGTAGCTCTAGCGACAACCCTAGCGGTCTCGGGAAAATTCATGTAAAAGGCCGTCATCGACCTTCGACTTGCAAGGCAAGGGTTTAACTACTTAACCATAGAGACCACCTGTGGCTAAGTGATATAAATGACACCGCGATACTAAGCGAAAGCCGTTTGCCTTCTTTCCGATGGTAGTTGGCTCGAATCGGGACCGAGCATTTTTGTTGATGGGTACATTTTTCCCCGAACATCCCTAATGATGTTGCCGCAGTTATAGAGTTCGTGCTTTGCACAATACTCTCGGGAAGGTGGCGTGCCACTTCTATGGAAAGTTACCACGACATATGGTTTAAACCGCTGCAATGAAGTCAACCCCCCGTCTCTAGACACTTAACCTTAGGTCAGTTATGTCAGGGATTATCAAGTTTTGTAAGCAATGATCACTTCATTATCCAGTAGCTTGTACTGCTCAGAGCTTTGTAATCATAACAATCCGTCAGAATTTCTTTCTATCTTCACCATCTTCAAAATTACACGGGGACCCTCGCCGGTGCTGCGGAGTTCGTGCACTGCAACTGAGATCTTCCTGTGTAAGAAAGAGATCGGAGCACGCATAGTTATTCACCGAAGTGCAATGATGATGGTCCTATTAATCAACCAATCAATCAAATTAGATATTCTTCCTCTGTTACTGTCCTGTTCAAGTCTTCTATATCATTTTCTATCTATTTTCGCTTGGGTCTTTCTCTTCTTCACTTTCCCTGAATGCCATCCTCCATCATTTTTTTTCCAAACGTTGATGTCTCTACATGTGTCCAAATAGGTCACACATTCACTACTGAATTCAAAACACAATGTGGCCGAATTATTTTTTTCCCTACACTTTCCTGCTTGAAAAATATCTAAATTTCATCCAATTAACACATTTTACTAAACCCTCGATCGGACCACGATTTATAAATAGATAGCTTTGCTTGTAGATAAAACCGGACATTGGTTCAGAGTGCGTTTAAATTTGAATTTAGCACTAATTTTACATTGAAACAATGCCTGGTACAGTGTGTGGCAATTGCTTTATTTTAATAGATAATTTTGGCGCACCCTGCGGCAGTTAGTACTGAATGAGTTAACTTTCATCAATCTTATTTTTCTCATTCTTCATTTTACTTCAATTCTTGAGTTTTATTTGTATAGATTTGTTTTGTTATTTTCTATGTGGATGGACTTGTGAGAATTCTGTATTTCATTTATCTTTGCAAGCACTAATGTGTTTTTCAGCTGATTTGTTTCTAAGTTTCTCACGGATTTTGTCACTGGAAATGTGTATCAAAGCTACTTTTATTTGGTGTTGCACTTTCTGTCTTCACTTCATAAAGATTTAAACTTGATAAGTTTTTATCGGGCTGAAGTTTGACTCTTTTTAAATTTTTTTCTTTTACAACCCATTGCTTGTTATCAAGTTATTTTTCTTTCTTCCAACTCAGTTTTCACCTAGCGTCAGGATAAGAATGTTTAACAGAACGGAGTTTTGCTTTGCGTTTCGTAATGCGTCTCTTTTACTGTGCTCGTTTTCACCTTTGCGGGTCGATCTTTGATTTGGATATCTGTTTTTAGTCAGCATACACCTTTAATCGACACTCATATGTTTATTTAATTCTGCTTATGTTGCTGAACCATTAAATATTTGGCTCTTGATAAGTCTAGTCTTTTACGAATAGGGAATATGAGGACGTTCAGTACATGATATCAGGAAGATATGTGGAGTTCAGTACTCTTCGATATATGGGAAGATAAGGGACGTTTCCAGTAGGATCGATATAGGAAATATAATGGACGTTCAGTACTATCGTATAGACTATAGAACTTCAGTTTGGTTGGATGATCAACCGAGCCCTTCATCTCCATATAGCTTGTCTTGTACTGACATCGATTTGTATACTTCTAAAGTAGTTAGTGATCAACCAGAGTCCATGCACATCTCCATATAGCTTGTCTTGTACTGACATCGATTTGTATACTTCTAAAGTAGTTAGTGATCAACCAGAGTCCATGCACATCTCCATATAGCTTGTCTTTGGTAATTTATAGTAATGGCGAAACACGTAATAACAAAGTACTGTAGTTTTACAAAATACAATAACAATATACGGCAACGTTTCAACCAAAAGGCCTTTATCAAGCAAACAATACAACAGGAGTCGCGAATTTCACTTCTTTCACAGTACACTACATATAGACTCCGAGAGAAACGTCCTGACGGTCCTAAAATGAATCGGTAACTTATAGTAGCAACTCTTTCACACTTTGAAAACCTCTGATTTAATTATACCCCAAGCAGCATTTACCGTAACAATGGCATGTTTCCCATGTACTCTATCGTTGCACTCATCTCCAATAAATTCAACCGTTAGCTCGGTTAAATCAATAACAAAATGTAAAACAAACAGTATCGAATGTACCTTGGTCCTGGATTAGGAGAGAAAACGCAGATAGCGTCTGCCGGTTTTGTTTTAGTTTGTTAATGACTCCACAATCACAGTAGCGTATTTGTTGCTTCACCATCATCAAGTAGCTTGTCCCTCCCGGAACTTGGCTCCCGTGACAACAGGCCTGAAAACTCTGTTCTGTGCAAGTTGACCGGCGTCAGCAGCAGTCATTCTCAGATCGGCAATGACATCTTGCACCCATCGTCTTCTAGGTCTTCCTTTCATTCTTCTTCCAGGCACCATTCCTCGAAAACTATCTTCTCAGGCACTCACATCGTTTGATGTGTCCGAAATATTTAATTTTCCTTCATTGTATGTTCTTTAACAGCCAACTGTCTTTCAATATCAAGTTGTTGCAGAACAGAAGCATCTGTTCTTGTCTCTGTTCATGATATTCTAAGTACTCTTCTGTAGCATTTGTATTCAAAGACAGTAATGATCTCCGCGCTTTGTTAACACATCTCCATGTCTCACAAACATTTGTTGCTTATACTTACAATATTCCATATTATGTTTTTGAGTGTGGGTATTTTCTCTCTCGCGATCATGAGTGTGGGTGTTACAGAATAGTTCTCTGTATATCATGGACAGAGAGGAGAGCAAGTGGATCTGTCCAGATGGAGCTCATGACATTTTTTTAAATGGCGGAATTCTGGCTAATTTAGTATACATTGCAAAGTGAATACATCCGGGGCGAAAAAAGTGTGGAGTGGAAGGGTTAAGTTTAAATGTAATTCAACAGAATATTCACAACATATAGATCTGGAAGAAACTGGTACGAAGTTCATTCCCTCCAGTGTTCTTATGGACAAAGTGGAATAAAGGGATCATGCGGATCCCAGATATGTTGTCTTTATTTTGTGGTTTTGGTATTAGAAGGTTTAGTTTCCACAATCAGTGTTCTCAAATGAGGACCAGTACTGGCCGTACATCCGCATACTTGAGTGTTGTGAAGTAACATGCATTTCATTAAGGGTAGGGGGAAGGAAATTAAGTCGAATTTGTGGGATATTATACAAGGGATGAGAGGATGATGAGAATGATGAAGGGGAGGGGATGTGTGTAGAAAAAAAGAGATTGAGTATAATTGAGAGAAAGAGAAGGAAAGAAACAAAGGAGGGGAGAGTGATTAAAATGTAGAGAGCAGGCAGAAAGGTAAGGGGGAATTAAGGGGGAGAGTAAAATAAAAATGGAGGGAGAGAGTCATAGAGAGAACACAATGGAACGGAATGAATGTAGGGAGAAAAATAGGGAAAGGATGAAGATGGAGATAAAAAGAGAATCGGAAAGAGTGTCGTAAAAAAAGATGTTTTTCATATGAAAATATAGACTATTACATGGTCTATGTGGGACGGTTTTTCATATGAAAATATAGACTATTACATGGTCTATGTGGGACGGTTTTTCATATAAAAATATAGACTATTACATGGTCTATGTGGGACGGTTTTTCATATGAAAATATAGACTATTACATGGTCTATGTGGGACGGGTTTTTCATATGAAAATATAGACTATTACATGGTCTATGTGGGACGGTTTTTCATATGTATAACTGAAATTAAAAAGAGAATAGGAATGGCCAAGGATAATTTCAATAGTATGAGAAAGTTACTGACATCCAAACAAATCACAAACAGGCTAAAAATTAGAATGATCAAATGCTATATATATCCTATATTAATGTATGGCTCGGAAACATGGACAATGAACAAGCAGTTAGAAGACAGAATTGATGCATTTGAGATGTGGATATATAGAAGAATAAGCAGAGTTTCATGGACAGAAAAACAGACAAATAAACAAGTTTTAGGAAAACTAGGCATGAAGAAACAATTATTAAGAGAAATAAAATTCAGACAAGTAAAGTATTTTGGGCACATAAAAAGACATGACACCGTGATAAAACATTTACTAGAGGGAAAGTTAGGAGAGAGCAAGAGGAAGACCGAGAGATAAGTGGAGGGAAACTTTAAGAAATGGACAGGTTACAGTCTGGCAGGGCAGAGCACAAGGAAAGACAGAGGATGCTGGAGATTCATATGTAGACAACCTTCGATGTGGAGAAGCACTGTGATGATGATGAATGGATATGTCGGATGTTTTTCATATGAAAATATAGACTATTACATGGTCTATGGGACGTTTTTCATATGAAAATATAGACTATTACATGGTCTATGTGGGACGGTTTTTCATATGAAAATATAGACTATTACATGGTCTATGTGGGACGGTTTTTCATATGAAAATATAGACTATTACATGGTCTATGTGGGACGGTTTTTCATATAAAAATATAGACTATTACATGGTCTATGTGGGACGGTTTTTCATATGAAAATATAGACTATTACATGGTCTATGTGGGATCATTGAAAATAGCTATTAATTCTATTGGACGTTTTCATGAAAATATAGACTATTACATGGTCTATGTGGGAGTTTCATGAAATATAGCTTATGTCTATTGGGACAGGTTTCAAAGAAAATATAGACTATTACATGGTCTATGTGGGCTCATATGAAAATTAGACATTCATGGTCATGGACTTTTCATATGAAAATATAGACTATTACATGGTCTATGTGGGACGGGTTTTTCATATGAAAATATAGACTATTACATGGTCTATGTGGGACGGTTTTTCATATGAAAATATAGACTATTACATGGTCTATGTGGGACGGACTAACGCAGCCCATGGGAACATTCACTTTCAAATCGAGCAAGAAAAAAGGATTGTGTATTAAATTCATGTAAGCTACCTTTCATAGGTGAGGAAAAGAAATGACCCGCCTACGTCCGCATACTTCTGTCTATAAATATAAATTGAGACATTTCACACTCTACTTCTTGCAAATGCTACAGGACATGTTCATTTCTTTCCACATGTCCTATTTTGGAGGAAACAAAAAGAAACCTGTTTTGCTACCATAAAGTCATCATTATCAAATAGCTTGTCCTGAGCAGAATGTTGCCACCTTAACAGTATTTCGGAATTTCTCTCTTTCGTAGGCCAGATTCCCATCTCTCCAGCCGTCATGCTCAAACCATCAGTTACATCCTGAATCCATCTTTTCCGTGGTCTTCCTCTTTGCCGGAATGTCTCCTTCCATGATGATCTTCTCCAGCCCTACATGTCTCTTTAAATGTCCAAAATACTTCAATTTTCAAATTATTATTTGTAGCATTGGCCAGTTTTCGTTGATTTTGAGTTCTTTCTGGGTAGATATATTTGTTCTCTTCTCTGTCCATGATATACGGAGGAGCAGATATATTTTTCTACCGCCTTGTTAAATGTCCATACTTCACACCCATACGTTGCCGCTGTGACCATAATGTACATTTGGGAAATATGGTGTTTGCCCCGTATTTTCTGTTATCTTCGGCACGCGATGGGTGAGGTTCTCATCATACCAGCCACCTTTACTTCCCAGTAATTTTTTGGTAGCAAACTGAATCTGAGTCGACCTGAGAGCTGTTATAGTCGGAAATAAAATTCCACTCCCACTGTGGAATTAAACCCGTACCACGCACATAAGAAGTTAGTGCACTAACTACTACGCCATCGCGGCTCTCACATGTCCTATATATTCTTTCACACTTTTCTTAACTAGTCTTTTCACACTGTTGATCTTCATTTGGTTTCAGATGGCTGTCATCTGTGAGGGTGTCAAGGAGAGTAATCTAAAACTAACACTGGCTTTTGGCATCGGTCTTCATCATGCAGGTCTGACCGACAGAGACAGGAGAGTTGTCGAGGAGCTGTTTGTTAATCAAAAGATCCAGGTAAGATAATTGAGGGGGGCGTCTCCAATGAACACGGGGCATCTATAATAACCTTTTACAATGTTTCATAACCATCTCAAGCTCATTATAAACTGCATAAATGTCCTCCTCTCATCTGCTCATTGGTGTTGCAGGTGCATGAAATGAAAATCGTGGCATATCCTAAAGGACGTAGCCATCACCACAGTAAACGAGTGGTTGACTTTCTAGACACCACTTATACGTTCAGAGTTTGCCATTGCTTTCTGAACGGTGAGGTCTATTTTTACCTTTTGTAAAAATCCCACGGAAACGAATTTGCTTCCAAACTTGCCCACCATGGGGTTTGAACATCTTCAACAGTACTGCCCAACATTTTTATATATTGGGACGATCATGTCTCTCTACAACTCGCTCTCCCTTGTGCAGTTAATCAGTTATAATGGTCTCGCTCTCTCTTGTGCAGTTAATCAGTTATAATGGTGATCTTTTTTCAAACCACAATGTCGAACCATCCAACATCTTCTCCATCTACCTTCAACAATCTCTCCTTCCTTCTCTGTATTTTACTCGTTGCACTAAATGCTCCAAACTTCATCTTCGCAGTATGTGTCTGAAGAACATTGATTGCTTGATTCTTATTCGATGATCAGGTATTTTTGTTTTTGTGTGCATGCCTCGTTTAAAACAAAGGTTATACCGTCAAAATAAATGAAAGACGAAAGAGAGGACGACAGAGAGAGAGAAAATTATAGCTACATTGTATGGAATAGTATCAACATTGGAGCTGATAGTCAGTACACCGGACATACATTGATAATAATTATGGTGATATTGATGACAACAGTGGCGGCGATGATGATGGTGATGATGAGGGTGGTGATAATGATGATGAAGGTGGTGAGGATCATGGTGATGATAATGATGTTGATGATGAAAATGGTGATGATGATGACGAGGGATGATAACATTATGCAGATGTGAGAATCCTGACTGTTACTTATCTATAACTAGGTTCTGATAGCAACCAGTACTTTAGCCTGGGGAGTGAACTTTCCTGCTCATTTGGTTGTGGTCAAAGGAACAGAGTATTTTGATGGGAAGACAAGACGCTATGTGGACTTCCCCATAACAGGTAAGTTTCCTTACTAATTCTATAGTCTACCAATGTTTATATGTATATTCAATAGTTTCAATAGTTTACAATGAAGAGGAAGACCACAGAGAAGATGGATTCAGGATGTAACTCATGGTTTGAACATGATGGCTGCAGAGGCAGGACATCTGGCCTATGAGAGAGAGAAATTCCAGAGTGCTGTTGGGGTAGCAAAGTTCTGCTCAGGACAAACTATTTGATGATGATGACCACGTTTAAGGGTTGAATTGAGAGAAATTCTGGAGGGCTGTTGGGGTAGCAAAGTTCTGCTCAGGACAAACTATTTGTTGATGATGACCATGTTTAAGGGTTGAATTGAGAGAGAGAAATTCTGGAGGGCTGTTGGGGTAGCAAAGTTCTGCTCAGGACAAACTATTTGATGATGATGACCATGTTTAAGGGTTGAATTGAGAGAGAGAAATTCCGGAGGGCTGTTGGGGTAGCAAAGTTCTGCTCAGGACAAACTATTTGTTGATGATGACCATGTTTAAGGGTTGAATTGAGAGAGAGAAATTCTGGAGGGCTGTTGGGGTAGCAAAGTTCTGCTCAGGACAAACTATTTGATGATGATGACCATGTTTAAGGGTTGAATTGAGAGAGAGAAATTCCGGAGGGCTGTTGGGGTAGCAAAGTTCTGCTCAGGACAAACTATTTGATGATGATGACCACGTTTAAGGGTTGAATTGAGAGAAATTCTGGAGGGCTGTTGGGGTAGCAAAGTTCTGCTCAGGACAAACTATTTGTTGATGATGACCATGTTTAAGGGTTGAATTGAGAGAGAGAAATTCTGGAGGGCTGTTGGGGTAGCAAAGTTCTGCTCAGGACAAACTATTTGATGATGATGACCATGTTTAAGGGTTGAATTGAGAGAGAGAAATTCCGGAGGGCTGTTGGGGTAGCAAAGTTCTGCTCAGGACAAACTATTTGTTGATGATGACCATGTTTAAGGGTTGAATTGAGAGAGAGAAATTCTGGAGGGCTGTTGGGGTAGCAAAGTTCTGCTCAGGACAAACTATTTGATGATGATGACCATGTTTAAGGGTTGAATTGAGAGAGAGAAATTCCGGAGGGCTGTTGGGGTAGCAAAGTTCTGCTCAGGACAAACTATTTGATGATGATGACCATGTTTAAGGGTTGAATTGAGAGAAGAAATTCGGAGGGCTGTTGGGTAGCAAAGTTCTGCTCAGGACAAACTATTTGATGATGATGACCATGTTTAAGGGTTGAATTGAGAGAGAGAAATTCCGGAGGGCTGTTGGGGTAGCAAAGTTCTGCTCAGGACAAACTATTTGATGATGAGCCATGTTTAAGGTTGAATTTAGTGTCGCTTCCTTATTCTATCCAGCTAAAAATGAGTACTTGAAATTTTTTGGTTGTGGGAATATTTACAGTCGTTGCCATAGCTATGTGTAGCTTCTTTCTCTGATACTGATAGCCGTCACTGCAATCAAGATAACAACAGTTTCAGACATAGGCTGCTGCATCTCTCTGGTGTGTGCGTAGGTTGCCACTGTAGAGTCCAGTCTTTGAACACAATCCTACCACATGTGATGCATCATGATCAAGGTTAGACATGTGGGGTGTGTCTCTTCACAGCTTGCTGTCTCATCGCTCAGAGGATTCTTAGCTATGCGGGTTCGCTTGTGTTGCACAGCGCACATTTGGTGATCTTGAGCAAAGGATTCCAGCATGGTGTCTATATCGACATATAGAGACACTTTAGAGTGTCTTTAAATCGCTTGTTCTGTCCACCAACTGATCGTACGCCCACTTCAAGCTCGTCATACATCAACTGTTTTGGGATGCATTTATCAGGCATCCAAGAAACGTGACTGGCCCATCTCACACGAACTTTCTGCAACAGGGTGTTGACTCTTGGGATCTTTGCTCTTATGAGGACTTCGGTTCCTGGAGTTTTGACCTGCCAGTTTATTTTTAGTATTCTGCGTAGACAATTTGTCTATAAGTGGTTTAGCTTTCTTGCATGTCTGCTATACACTTTCCATGTCTCGCTTGCGTACAGCAGCGTGGTTAGCATTATGGCATGGTAAACTTTCAGCTTTGATACTATCATCAAGCTGAATGAGGCTGAGTCACTATAAAGGTTACATTAGTGTTGGAGACAATGATGCTAAACAGGTTATCCTTCGCTTCTTATATTCTGTATGTATGGGTTTAAATGGGGATGATTGATATCATTGCATCAGGTTTTCCTATCATTGCTCAGTCCTTTTCTCAGAAATTACCTGCCACCTGTTGAGAGTATTACGCAAAGCACAAACTCATTACTCTGTAGCTCCAGCAACCCTAGGGATCTCTAGGAATCAAATGCACTTGTAAACTGAGGGACACAGTCCGGATTAGAAACCATGACCTTTAGAACACAAGGCAAATGACTTAACCAGTTTCCTACAAGTAAAAAAAAGTAAGTGGAACCCTTTCATACCTCGTGTATATAGGTCAATACAGTGTTAGGCCTGTATTTTTCATTGACCGTCGGCACACGATGGGTGATGTGGTCAGCATCACGCCGGCCGCCTTTACTTTCCCAGAGAATGTCTGGTACCCATTTGAGGCTGGGTCGACCTGAGAGCCGTCGCGGTCGGAAAAATTCCACGCGCATTGCGGGAGCTGAACCCAGACCACCAGCCTTGAGAAGCGAGTTCACTAACAACTACGCTACAGCGGCTCTCTTGTTTCCTACAAGACCCCCTTTAAATATTCTGTATATATATTTTTGTACTTCTTGTTTTGACATGTGTACCATTGTGACAACCGGTAAAATCGAGGGTAGATGAAAAAGAGGAAGACAGAGAGAGACATGGCACTGTAGAGTGTCAACATCTGAGTTGATAGCAAACACCAGAGACAGATTTGTGGAGATACATGATCGCCTACGCCAGCCGGCACGGCACCTGATGATCATGATGATGTTCATTGTGATGATTTTGTATATTAGTTATTGTTCTTCCATGGAACTAATCATTTTCATATGTAGTAAGGTATGCATACCTTTCAACATCTGCTGGGGTAGCTGTGCCCTTTCAGATCTACCAAGAGTGATTTGAGTTAACCAAGTCAACAAACAAATGTATTGGGGGGCTCTGTGGCGTAGATGTTAGGTGCTCGTCTCTCATGCCAAAGGTACCATGTTCGTTCCCTCGTAGAGCCATCTGGATATTTTTCCAGAGATCCCCGATCACAGTGTAGGTGAGATCGAGCTCCTATTCTTATCGGAGATGGAAGATAAAATATAGTTTAGTGTTCCATTTGAGTAACTAAAAGAACCTTTGTCAGTTCAAAATCGAGAATAGCAGACTGGAACACCACTGCCCTGGCAATATTCATTAGAAAAGAATGAAAAAATTAAAGTTCCTTCAAAAATGTCTCCACCATCTTCAAAATTCCTTCGGGGACCCTCGCCTGTGCTACGGAGTTTGTGCACTGCAGCTGAGATCTTCCTTTGTAAGAAATACATGAGAGCACACACATGGTTATTCACTGAAGTGCAATGATGATGGTCCTAACAATAAGTCAATCAAACAAATGTATAAATTGCATCAATGGTACCATTGCTATCTTTCAGATGTCCTTCAGATGATGGGTCGAGCAGGGCGACCTCAATTTGATGACCAGGGTGTAGCCATGATTCTAGTACATGACATCAAAAAACATTTCTACAAGAAGTTTCTTTACGAGCCGTTCCCAGTGGAGTCCAAGTAAGCATGTCTATCATAGAATGGGTATTTAATGTCATGGGAAGACTCATTGTGATAATTTTATTATTTTGCAAGTCAATTTTTGCATCCATGTTAATTCTCTGTATACACATACTTTTTTTTTTTACTTTCTTATCACACTGCTACCAGGTTATAGCCCAGTGTTGTTGTTTTTCTAGGTAGGGTCTTAATCAGTGCCAGCTCAATGACCCTTATGCTTTATTGTCACTTTATTTCATTGTGCCTATGGCCTCGTTCCGTGCTTATACTCATCTAATTTTTGTGTGTATTTCATGTCATACCTTCATCATCATCATCACGGACTGTTCCAGTTGGCATACGGGATCATGGATCTCCACAGATATCTGTCTTTGGTGTTTGCTATCAACTCAGATGTTGACGCTCTACCATGCCATGAAGTCAGGCTATCCAAAATTTTCTCTGTCTGTCTTTCTCTGTCTCGTCAACTCTCGATTTTACGGGTTGCCACAATGTGTTATAATAACCTTACAGTTATAAAACAAGGTGTCAATATGGTGTTGTAGGCTCTGTTCTTTACCCAGTGGTTATATCATACACACAAAAACTATATTTTTACAATCTAATTTGTTTAATAATAAAATTATGATTGTAGGATACCCTAGCTTCTTCTTTCTTCCTCTTCTTCTTCAAACTCTAAATATCAACCACCTGTCAACCACTCTGTGTGATTTCTATATGATCTGAGCCCAAGAGCAATTGTACGTTCTGCCAGTTATGCACCTACAAGTAGGCCAGCACATCCGATTTCTGCGCTGTTTTTTATTTACTAAGGTAGCATCAATAGAACCTACATCAGTCGCCTCTTACGACATGCATTGTAGTCGCAGTGGTACTATTCTTTGCTTCCCTTGCGGGCCCCAGAACCACATGGGCGAACGGATACCCTAGCAAAGTCTGTAATGAATTACGTAAGTTAAGCCCCAGAGCACTGTTTAATATATCAGCAAATAAGCAGAGTTGGAAACTCTATTTTTATCTTCCAAGTTTTGCCAGGGGCTGCAAGGGCAGCAAAGAACAGTAACACTGTGACCTACAAGGCATGTTGTAAGAGGCGACTGAGGTAGGACCTAGGGAAGCTGCCCTTGTAAATAAAAAGCACAGCAGAAATCAGATGTTGTAGGCGCATAACTGGCACAGCGTAAATCGCTCTTAGGCTCAGATCACATACAAATCACAAAGCCTGGTTAAACAAGTGGTCGATTTGAAGCGTTCAAAGAAGAAGGAATCTCTATTTGATAAATTTACTTGCTGTAATTTACAAAATAAATGTGGACATATAAAGAGACACAGAGGGCTGGAGAAGATCATTATAGAAGGAGGTATCCTGGGAAACAGGAAGCCCACATAGCAGATGGATTCAGGATGTAACCAATGATGTGAGCAGGACAGCTGCAGAGGGGGTACATCCAGTCAAAATCTAGTACTCCAAGTCATCTAACACTTCACATGCCTATGTCGCTATATGATATGAGTTTGTCTTTATTGTGGTAACAGTGGTCGCATATTTAGACAAGTCTGTATAGCATTTGATGGTTGATTGACTGATTGAGTGATGATTGATTGATAGGACCATTATCATTGCACTTTGGTGAGTAACCATGTGTGCTTCGATCACTTTCATACACAGGAAGATCCCAGCGACAGTGCATGAACTTATAGCACCAACGAGGGCAGTAAGATCCCAGCGACAGTGCATGAACTTAGTAGCACCAACGAGGGCAGTAAGATCCCAGTGACAGTGCATGAACTTATAGCACCAACGAGGGCAGGAAGATACCAGTGACAGTGCATGAACTCTGTAGCACCAACGAGGGCAGGAAGATCCCAGTGACAGTGCATGAACTTATAGCACCAACAAGGGCAGGAAGATCCCAGCGACAGTGCATGAACTTATAGCACCAACGAAAGCAGGAAGATCCCAGCGACAGTGCATGAACTTATAGCACCAACGAGGGCAGGAAGATCCCAGCGACAGTGCATGAACTTATAGCACCAACGAGGGCAGGAAGATCCCAGCGACAGTGCATGAACTTATAGCACCAACGAGGTCGCCCGAGTGGTTACCGGGCCCAAATTTGGGGTGTAAAGAATAGAACCACTGCTACCTTCCACGCATGTCGTAAGAGGCGACTAAGGAGATTTGGCTGAAATCGGATGCATGTGTCTAAACGTGTAGAAGTCTTATGTGTTTAGGGGCCTACCAAACCAATGTGCAACGTATACACGTTCTTGGCAAAGATCAAACATATAACAAAGAGTGATTAAAATTGGTCGAAAGAACGAACGCAAAGAAGAAGAAGAAGAAGAAGCACCAACGAGGGCAGGAAGATCCCAGCGACAGTGCATGAACTCTGTAGCACCAACAAGGGCACCGATGTAATTTAGAAGATGGTAAAAATAATTTGTAGCAATTTTTTTATTTTTACAAATTAATTTTGCCAGCACAGCGTTTTTCAGCCTGCTCTTCTCGACTTTGAACTGCCAAGGGTTCTCTTATGTGCTCAACTTGAACACGGGACCTACATTTGACTGTCCTTCTCTGATTAGGATTAGGGACTCGATCTCACTTACACTGAGATCAGGGATCTCTTGACGCCCGAGTGATTACCGGGACCACATTATGGGTGTAAAGAATAGAACCACTGTTACCTGCCACGATGTCGTAAGAGGCGACTAAGGAGGTTTGGCTGAAATCGGATGCACATGTCCTAAACAAGTAGAAGTCTATGTGTTTAGGGGCCTACCAAACCAATGTGCAACGTATACACGTCTTGGCAAAGATCAAACTTATCACAAAGAGTGATTAAAATTGGTCGTAAAGAACGAACGCAAAGAAGAAGAAGAAGAGGGATCTCTTGACTAAATATCTCCATGGCTCCATGAGGGAGCAAACCGAATACCTTTTCATCGAGAGGTCAGCTAACTTAACCTCTATGCTACAGAGACACCCGACAAATATTTGATGGTTATCATTCACAACCCTTGTTCTCAGAATTAGTATCTTACATTTTTCAGCTTGCTGGATGTGTTGGCAGATCATTTGAATGCTGAGGTTGTAGCAGGGACAATCAGTTCCAAACAAGATGCCATGGACTACATCACATGGACATATTTCTTTAGAAGATTGGTCATGAACCCTAGGTAAGCCCCTATTTTTGTTACCTTATTATGGATGATATGTTCGACCAATACAGGTAGAAGTTCGGTATTACATAAGCTACCATGGACCGACGAGGGTTTTCAGGTGGACTGACATTTTCAATTCAATACCTTCACAAGACTTCCTAAGATTAACACGGTCAGATTGTTCAAAATTTATGTTTTAGTTCTTCTTCTTCTTCTTCTTTGCGATCGCTTTTTGATGATTATACCGTTAGACGCGTCTTATGATGAAATCGACTGTTGTCTGGAGCTCATCTCTAGTGCCATGTAGTTTTGAATGTAGTGTTGTGTTGTAGGGCCAGCATTCCTTTCTTGGGAGGACATACAGGGGCAGTCTTGCAGGACATGTTCTGTGGTTTGTTCATCGGAGCCACAGGGGCACAGAGGGTTGGGGACAATCGCAGCCTGTGTAGGTGTTTGTTCAGTCTGTTATGACCTATCCTGAGTCGGAAGATGATAGTCTGTCCTTGTCTGTCAAGTGTGTGGTAGTCATCGTTGGATGTTGTAGGTTCTTTTCTAATGTCCATGATAGCTCTTTTTTTCAAAGTATGTGATTTCATTATCTATTTGTTCACATTCTGCTCCCTTTTAGCAAGTTTGTCTGCCTTCTCTTTACCTGGCACTCCGCAGTGTGATGGTACCCACTGAAGTGTAACTCTTTGTTGGTAGAGATCTTGCTGAGCTCTTTTCTCAGGGATGGATGGTTACTCTGTAGGGCTTGCAGAACAGATAGCGCGTCTGTGAAAAATACCACTTGTTGGCAGTCAGAGTTGGAATTATTGATCATGATTGAGGCCTGTAGTAGTGCTTGAGCCTCTGCAGTGTAGTTTGAACAAAATTTACCAGTTGGCATGTACTTTGTTTTGGTGAGATTGTTGGGATATGTAATATAGATACCGGCCCCTCCGTTCTTAATTGCATCTGTTGCAGATCCATCGGTGTAGACGTGGATCCATGATTGTTTAAGGTAGTTTTCTTGGATCATGCACATAGTGGCTGTTCTCTTCTGCAGGTCATTGTGTATTTCTCCAGTTGTGATTCCACTAATTGTTGTTATGATTTTTGCTGTATCGCTAACTTGTTCCCATGGAACAGGGTCGAGACTAGGTACCAGCGGTGTTGTGTGCCTTGGTAGGTCATCTTGGTACTGTCTTTTAGACGCTTTCCCGATGGACGAAGCTGCTGCGTTTAGTCGTCCAAGTGCCAGATCATTTAATCTTGCTTTCATTGGATGCAAGGGCATACTGGTGTATTTCTCCATCTGGATCATATTCTTGGTTTCCCTTCTGTAAGCCAGGGCTTGTACTCCAGATGTTTTAGTTCATTTAGTACTTCATGCTTGTATATGTTTTATTGATGAATACCTATGATCGAAACGCCGATTGTTGTCAATTTTCTTATTTAATCATGTTTTTTTTCCCTAACTTATGTAATACCTATATTTGTCCACATCGCCCATTTACTCAGTATTACCGCAGCTTCCTCACGGTTTTCTCCAGATCTGATCAGATTTGTAGGTTACCGTACATCTCTTCATTACCAGAAACCATAATGATTTTGTCATTGTATTATAGTACCACATAAGCATCTGTAGCTCAAGTAGTAGTGAGCTTGATCACAACCAAAGCGTATCTGGTTCAAACTGCTGGCTCAGAATTATTTTATGTTATGGAGACATTGCTGGCACGCCCTATATAACATATAACTCAAAAAGTGTAATATCATAATAATAAGCAACTCTGTAATATCTCATGGTTGTACTCTCATTATTATTACAAATTTCTTCATAAGATACAAGAATTACAACAACAAACATGTGACAACATGATCAATATGAAGTTGCATAATGATATGACTAGATTTGGTGAGGTTAAATTAGCATATGAAATGATGAATAAAAACTCTGGACAAAAAAATCATGTGGACACAAAAAAATCATGATACTGTACAAGGATACATTTTAGTCAACATTAGAAAATAGTTAGTTTTTTTAAATATAGAGTTGTTTTATTAAACCACCACACTGTCTCATTCATCTCACTGTCTCACGCATGCATCTCCCTGCCTCATTTATTCATCTCACTGTCTCGCGCATGCATCTCCCTGTATAATTCATTCATCTCACTGTCTCACACATGCATCTCCCTGTCTCACTACTCATCTCACTGTCTCACGTATGCATCCCATTGTCTCATTCATTAATCTCACTGTCTCATTCATTATATCTCACTGTCTCATTCATTCATCTCACTGTCTCCTCATGCATCTCACTGTCTCTTTCATTCATTCATGTCTCACTGTCATCCCTGCACTTTCGCTCATCATCTCCTGTATAATTTATTCATCTCAGTGTCTCATTCATTAATCTCCCTGTATAATTTATTTATCTCATTACTGTCTCATTAATAAATCTCCCTGTATAATTAATTCATTTCTTCATCTCATTCATTAATCTCCCTGCATAATTCCTCACATGGTCAGGATAAGCAGACGTTTCTAGAATGATCTCTTGTGTGGACTTTGTACATGGTGTCTTTCACTGCCTCTGTTATTTGTGTGGTCCACCTTTTGTGTGGGAGACATTTTGTCTGGTATTGAAGTAGTATTGTCCTGTGACATGCATTGTCTGTTATCTAATCTGCTATGTAGCTGAATAATTTAATATGTTAATTCTCTCTGAATTTCATTGATGTTGACAACATCACCTATTGCATGCCGAAAGTAATGGCTCTCAGGTCGCATAGGTTCAGTTTGCTACCAGAAAAGCACTGGAAAGTAATGGTTCTCAGGTCGAATAGGTTCAGTTTGCTACCAGAAAAGCACTGGGAAGTAATGGAGGCCAGTGTGATGTTGACAGCATGATCCATCGCCAGTCAAAGGTAACGGTTCTCAGGTCAACCTAGGTTCAGTTTGCTACCCATTTTTCCCTATATCTTCATTCCTAAACCAGTCTTTTCTTGATACACCCAGCACTTTTATCATATTCCAGCATTATGTGACAAATTCTAATCTTCCAAATATATAAACAGAGACACTTTCACAAATGGAAACAAGACAATGATGTGACCTTAGAATATAAATAGTTCATCACATGTGTTGATCAAATAACTGCAATAAAGCAAGCATATATTAAATGTATATACATGTACAATGAAGAGATGGTTATAAACATTACAGCTTACATTGGACAATGATCAATGTTAGAATGAAGATCCCTGATCTGACGATCAAATATGTGGTAGATAATGTAGGGACCTCCCACTATTTGATAAGTACTTTCCTATACTTGCTTGGATAGTTGAATGATTGATAGGACCATCATCATTGCACTTCTGTGAGTAGCCATATGTGCTCCGGTCTCTTTCTTACACAGGAAAATCTCAGCTGCATTGCACGACCTCCGTAGCACCAGCGAGGGTCCCCGATGTCATTTTGAAGATGGTGAAGATATTTTTGTAGGAACTTTTGTTTTTAATCTTTTCTAATGAATTTTGCCTGGACAGCGGCTTTACAACCTACTCTTTCCAAGCTTCCAGCTTGGAAAGTTAACATGGGATAGTTAGTAGTAATATGGTTAGAACGTTTGCTTTACAGACAAAGAAGATGGCTGTTTATCTCTCAGTGCATAGGAGAGAGTGGGAGTGACTAGGTGGTTAAGCTGTTTGTCTTGTTTTCTGAAGGTCAGGGGTTTGAATCTAAACCACTGCATTCACGGATGAACTTTTTTATTTCTCATTGTTGCTGGAGATGAAATTGTGTTTTTGGCAATGCTCTACGCAGGTGACGTGTCATATTCGAGAATAGTGACTGTGCCATATGGGTAAAGCGGTGCAGTAACATCAATCCTTCATCTTTAAAGATTGAAAACCTATTCTGGTCATGTGGTGATCTCGTCACAATAAATAAAATATATAAATGGCAATTCTGATATGATTTTCTAAAAGCATCCAAAGACGAAGGATTGGTTTCATTGCACCGAGTTTCCTTCCATATATGGCTTGGTCCCTCAAACTAATGATCCCCATTGTTGCTGCTACCTTTCCACCCATGGTTCCTTGTGTCAGTTCACACTTTTTCATTTTCCTTTCCACTGTCTGTCTCCAGGTTTCCTGTGGTATTCTTCTTCCATCTGCAGCTCCCATGGGAGACGTCGGTGTTCAATTCACAGTAAGGCCAAGGATTTTTTCTGTTGTGGCATAAATGAAAAATCCTAACCTGAGCAGTTTTGCTATGACTGCACTAGCAATGCGGCCATTACATTCCTCAGGCTCTCGTCCCACCTGTCCTACACTGCCCTAAAAAACGGTACTACATGCAGTAACAACGGCCCATCAAAGAGTTGTCTTAGCCAAAGAGAGCCAGATGGCATTCTCTACACTAAAATAACTGATGGTAACACTAAAATAACTGATGGTAACACTTTCTATTTAGCTAATTCTTACACATTTCTTTCAGCGAGTCATATTTCTCTACTTGGATCGACCAGGGTTTCAAATCTTTGTATGTCTTTAGTGTTAGTTTTTTCCCTTGTTATTTGGTGTATGTCCCTGAGACTTATAAAACTGCCTGCTCAGGCAAGAAGTTCCTACAACATTACAACTATTCACTAATAATTTAGTAGGGTACATTACCTAATAAAATTCATACATTATTTCTTTGCTTTTTGCTTTTTTTTATAGTCTTCTGCTGTCAGAAACATATTACATAATTGTAGACATATAACTAAAATTGAATACATACATTATAAATATATAGAAATAATTTAACAAATATAATACATTATACAATTATAACTTATTGATAAATAACTTCTGCGATGCTGTAAAAACTAGTTTCTGTGTCGTACTAGTGAGCTGTCCCCAGTCTTTGCTTGATAAAGGCCTTTTGGTCGAAACGTCGCTGTATATTGTTTTTGTACTTTGTAAAACAACAGTACTTTGTGTTTTTACATTGTTTTTACATGTTACGCTTTTGTTATATACTTTACCTCTGAAGTCGGAGGTTTGTCTGAATGGCGAGGGACATTGATGATAGGGAAAGCAAGCCTTCATGCAAAAATCAGCCAGAAGTACCATACTGGACACACTGACTGCGGCTGAATTCATAGCAGGCAAACGAGAAGAAGTTAAATAATTTTACTGCTGTCTTCCCTTGTAGTTTTACTGCTGTCTTCCTTGTAGTTTTACTGCCGTCTTCCCTTGTAGTTTTACTGCCGTCTTCCCTTGTATCAATAATGTCTTCATTCTTCCTATTTGTTTCAAATAGAAGCATGGGGTGACTACTAAAATTGGTCTCTATGTTGGAAATAAGCTTGAACTTGTACAGTATCTGCTACTGCAGTGGTAGTATATGTCCAAATCTGATGTACATTTATAAAAACTACCACTAGCCTCTTGCACAACTTGTTACAGTTTTAGCAACTGTGTTTATTATTTCATTTGTGGGACCGATTAGCCTAATGCATAAGTGTTTGCATATTGACTCAGACAAAAGAGGATTTTGTGTTCAGTCCCACACTTGCTGTTTCATGTGCCAGGAAAGGAATTGGCTCTCATACCTCCACACTAGGGCCTAGAAATGTGAAGTAACTTGATATCCTAAAGGCTACGGGAAATTTATATATATATATATTTATATATTATTTCCTTTACAATATTAGAACTCTTAATTCATTAAAGGTCTCAGTCAAATTATCAAATTTCATTCTGGAAACGAATCTTATCTTTCATTTACAATATCAGGGCTCTTGATTTGCTAAATTTAAGATGTCCACATTCGAGTCACCAAGTTTCAATCTGGGAACATGCTAATTCAATCTTGTATCTACAATATCATGACCCTTGATGCTACAAATTTAAACTGGGGGTCTCTGACTAAGTGGTTAAGCCGTTTCTCACAAGTACATTTTTCCAGAGACCCTAGGATTGCTGCCGGAGCTATGGAGTTCGCCCTTTTTGCAACAGTCTCTGCAGCTGGCTTGCCATTTCTGCGGATGACTGAGCCGTAGGTGGTAAATCCTGCTGCAATAACATCAATCCTTCAGCTTTAGACCCTTTTTTAAAACTGGCCTCCGTCTAGTCACCAAGTTTCTTTCTGGGAACAAACTAAATCAATCTTTATAACACATCTTCATGGGTGATTAACCCTTTCACTCCGTTATTTTGTTTGACCTCCTGACAAATTTATTTTGCTGTGTGTAATGAATTAGCCAAGCATAATGGCTTTACGTCATCTTAAATAAATACAGATTGCTAGTATATCGGCTCAGAAGGGTGAATGGGTTAATGGTAATTCCAGTAATTATTTTCACAGCCAAAAATTACTCAATAAATAATTGTATGTATGTTGGAACATTCAGATCTATATTACCATAGTTATAGAAATATCAACTATATGTGAGAGTGATATAAAACAATGTTTACAGCATTCAGATACAAGCAGACATGGAATGTGGGCATGCTGCTGGTGCTTCAACCCTCCATGAAGCATTACTGTTATACATCATAAATTTGGTAACATATGCGCAAATAAATAATTAATTTAAAAAACAATATAAATAAGATTTACAATCTCAAATTATAAATTATTGTCGTTGGTAATCCCTTCAGATAAATATGTAGTCTGTCAAATCTTTGGCCGCTCCAGGTGTGTTCGTTTAGCTCATAACCGTACAGTTATACGCTGTTTGTTTTGCAGGATTAATATAAAGTTGTTTCCTTTTCTACATCTGAATTGCAACCAGACTTTTTATATATAGCAAAAACTCTGCTTTGTTCAATGCTGATTTTTAAATAATAAATAATTGCTTGAGGATCAATCATTGAACGTTTCTTTGCTTGTCTTTGATTTCCAGGAATGAATTTGAGCTTTTTTTAAATGTCATTGTTCAATCAATCAAGTGCCGGGCGGCTTGCGTAAGCGATCATGTCTCTCTGCAATTTCTCTCCTTGGTGCAGTTAATCAGTTCTGACGTCGATCTTTTGTCGAACCATGATGTCAGACCATCCAACATCTCCATCTGTCTTCCACAATTTATACTTTCCTGAATTTTACCTGTTGTCACCAAATGTTTTTCTGGTGAGATAGCGGTAACAGAAGGTGGTATCTTGTGTTGAACTAATGGTAGTGCCAGTGTACCAGATTGTGGTTTCTCATGTTGAGCTAGTGGTGATACTGTGGTAAAAGTGGCATCTGTGTTGTGTTTGGTATTCTGAATAGGGCACATGTTCAGCTAATGGTATCTGTGGCTAGATCATGTTGTGTTGTGTTCAGTATTCTGAATAGTGGTTCCACATGTTCAGCTAGTGGTAATACTGTGGCTGTAGTAAGTGGCATCTTGTGTTGTGTTGTGTTTGGTATTCTGAATAGTGGTTCCACATGTTCAGCTAGTGGTAATACTGTGGTTGTAGTAAGAGGCATCTTGAGTTAATTGTATGTAGTGCCAGTGTTCCAGATGGTGGTTTCTCATGTTGAACTATTGAAACTACTAAAAACCACTAGTATTGTTATATATCATTATGGTTAAGTTTCAACCAAAAGTTCTTTACACAGTTATTTTCAACAAGATGCTGTCTTTCAGACAAAAAAACAACTTCAGCAATTCCTTTCACAAAATTAACTTCAAGAGAATGACAATTTTAAACGTCAATGGTGATTTGAAATGTCAAACGTGTGTACAAGTGTTGATTGAAATTATCCGCTTGTCCCTGAAGTTTTAACCTCCATAGTGGATGTGGATCTACTATGTGGCCCATGCAGGTTTTTGCAGCAGTAGACAGGCTTGCATTAACAGTATCAATGGCTAGAAGTTGAAGATCGATTGGTGGGGAGATGTTCTTTAGTTTCTCAGCTACCGCCTGTTGGATGAGGGCGCTATTGATGTTGAGTCTATCCAGCAATTTAAGAAGTTGGAAAAAGCAGATCTGGGTGACTGAGAAGAGTGTGTTTAACCAGTGAGCCACAGGAACCATCAGAATACATACTCTTCTACCTCTGTTGGAATCATTATTTCTAGTTAGTCTTAGTCCTGATGCCCCTTCATCAATTGTATTTTTTTTGCTTTTATAATATTACCAGTTCTTCAGATTCTAATATATTTTTTCCCAACTATATTTTTATGTTACACCAGCTATTTGTTTGTCTTCTTTCCTTTTTTTTTTTTTTCTCTTGATTTTCCCACTGTTAATGGTTTTTTTAAAACTTAAGAGGTAACCTCATAGGATCAAGTACGTTCTCATTTTTCTTAGTTATTCTTCTGCCAGTCTTCAGGTTACAGCAACTAACAGCTTCAGTGAGCCATATGATTCACTTCAATCTCGTCCATTTGAAGTGAATATTAGCTTAAGAAATGTTTGAGTGTAGATATCAGGCCTTGTGTCAGGTATTCAGCAGTAGAAACCATTATTAGGCTGAGGGATCTCCTGAAAGTCACTGCTGCTTCTGAATGCTGGATTCCTTATCTCCAGGATTTTCTCTGCTTTGTAGTACTTTCTTTCTTTGTACCTGAGAGAAGACAAGATGTTATTGTGAATGTTAGTGAACATGGTTGAAACATTAACTTGATATGTCACATGATACAGATCTATCAATCATTCAATCAATCATGAGCTGTCTACACATCTGACAAGCTGATGACGGTTCACATATTCATATTACCCTTTCAATTATATCTCTGACTTTCCCTTATTCTCTTGCCCTCAACTATCCCTCCACTATCATCAATCTTCTCGTGTTAAAATTACAAAAAGACATGCAGTAGATAACATTGATAATGCAGTCAACATTGACAACAGTAGACAGTGACATAAGTCAACAGTGACATAAGTCAACATTGACAACAGTAGACAGTGGCATAAGTAGATATAGACATCAGTGATAATGACAGATACATTGACAGCAGTAGACAGTGACATAAGTAGATACAGACATCAGTAGACATGACAGTAGATAATGACAGCAGTCAACATTGACAACAGTAGACAGTGACATAAGTAGATACAGACATCATAGATAAGACAGTGAATGACAGCAGTCAACATTGACAACAGTAGACAGTGACATAAGTAGATACAGACATCAGTAGACAATGACAGCAGTCAACATTGACAACAATAGATGGTGACATAAGTAGGCAGTGACAACAGTAGGCAGTGACATAAGTAAACAATAACATCAGTAGACAATGACAGCAGTTAACATTGACAACAATAGATGATGGCAACAGTAGACAGTGACAACAGTAGATAGTGACATACAGACATCAGTAGGCAATAACAGTAGTCAATATTGACAACAGTAGACAGTGACAGCAGTCAACAGTAGACACTGACATAAGTAAACAATGACACTGGTTGACAGTGATAGCAATCACAAGGAAATTAACACAAATGACCCACATTAAAATATACACATACATGTACAAGTGTGCAATGCTCACCATTTGATGAACAGTAGAATCAGAAGGATGAATAAAATGATGCTGAGGGTTCCAATAACTCCACCAGCAATAGCAGCTGTGGATGACAGGTTGACAAAATGAATTGGTTTGAACATATTTCAAATGGATGTTGTCAGTTGTAAAACTACAATACTTTACTACATTTTATTTATTGTCTACCAACATCAAATCATTTATACTACATATATTTATATCTTTATATATCTATTATCTTGTTAATGTCTAAACTTAATATTGGTGAAGCATGTCCTGTTCAATAAGAGCAGTAATAGTGTAGCGGTTAATGGACTTGCTTAGTAGGTCCAAGCATTAAATTCCCCAGATGGTGTGGATTTTTCAACCGTAACATAGGATCTGTTCCCCATACGATCTGTTCTGGGCAAGTAGCTCAATCTCTTCCATGGAATTGAGTCTGATATTTCTTGCCTCTCTCAACAAAGTTCCATCAGGGTTTTCACCACTCTCAGCAAAGTTCCATCAGGGTTCACTTTCAGCAAAGTTTCATCAGGTTCACCTCTCAGCAAAGTTTATCAGGTCTTCGCAAGTTCATCAGGTTTTCCACCCTCTCAGCAAAGTTCCATCAGGGTTTCCCACTCTCAACAAAGACATCAGGTTTTCCACCTCTCAGCAAAGTTTCATCAGGGTTTCCACCTCTCTCAGCAAAGTTCCATCAGGGTTTCTAGAGCAGCCTCTCTTTCTTGAACCTTTGTCCCCATTTTAATGCCTGCTTTGTTATTCTTTGATCACTTCTCAGAATATGACCAACATATCTCCATCTTCCCCTTCTTATAGCAAATTGCTACTGGTGGGTGACCATACATTTCTCTAATTTCATTACTTCTCCTGAATCAATAGCCTCAAATGGGTACCAGAAAAACACTGAAAAGTAAAAGTGAACTGATGTTTACATCACCACCCATCCTGTGCTGTTACAGACAAGGACTAATACTAATCTAAAGCCATACTTCCCCCATACACCACTTGATAGAAGAACAGATATGTCTTTTTTTAGTCTTGTTTAGTTTATGTTAATTTGGAATTTTATTTTCTTGAATTTGGATGCAGTCTGGAAAACTTACCAAATGGTAGTTGTTGTCTGCTCACGTTCCTGTATAATGGGACTGTACTCTTGGAGTCTTTGTAACTCAAAGTCGTCATTATAATAGAATCACTTCCCTTGTTTGCGCTCTCTGTTAGCTCAGAATTCTCATTAGTTTGGCCATTTTGTTCTACTGGTTTGGTAGAAGTTGATTTCTCAACAGTAACTGGAGGTAAGAGAGAAGTAGGTAGAGGCGGCACCGCTGTGGAAGTTAAAAAATGGAATTATTATTTTGCTTATACTTAAGGTCGCACTAGCAGAGAGTGGGTGCCGTTAATAAAACAAATCATTATAAAAATTCAATTTGAAAGATTTTGATCCCATATTTTCACATATACAGAACAAAATCATTCAACTACCTATAAAAAAAAAAGTAATTGTCTCTGGGGCTCAGTATATACAAGAAGGTAAATGAGAATTTTGACATGAAAAATTATTTTAGACATGTGCCAAATACAGGTGTCACTTATTACACATTTTTTTTAATGAAATGGTAAAGTCACATTCAATCAAAATTAAACATCATACACACAGACTGTGTGAGTTTGGCAAGTTCTATGGAAAATAGCATATATTCAAATAGATTTTAATTTTGGAAACCTGAAAGTTGTCTCTTTTTTGGTTTTAAAATTATCTACTGTGAAAAAATCATAAAATGAATATAATTAAGATATTGGAATTTTATAGAATGTCACTTTCCACACAATTTTGTGTTAGCTAGTTTTTCCCATTTCCTGGGACCGATAGAAAAGTTCTTCATTGAGGCCTTGCAGACATTCTTATATCTGATACATGTAACGTATAACTAACAACTATACAAGAGGAAAACAATAGAAAAAAAGTGATAATATTTCTTGCTTATATAATTCTAACATATTTGCTCAACTTTCGTCACTTACCTTCGTAATATAACCAAAATCCCTTGCTAAGTCCAGCACCGCTAGAACGTAGTTCAATGTGAAGATAGTTTGAATGCATGTTGTAGCTGGTGTTGGTACGCTGCCCACAAAGTGTGATACTGCGCAGCTTGTCATTGAAGTAGAGTAGATCGGCACAGTCTTTCTTTCCTCTGGCCTCTAAGTCCATGTCTATGATATACAAATCCAACTTCTGTGTTGGGTGTACCACAATGGTGGTTGCACAGTCACCCTGGTTAAAAAAAAATAAAACTTTTCCGTGAGATTGTGTGGTTTGCTTGAAAACTATATCGGAAGAAAGGATTGTGGACAGTCGTAGAAAAAGACAATACAAATAGGTCTATATTCTGTTCCGTTTTATACGTAAGATTTCTACAAGAGATTTGCGGTAGACATTAGTAGCCAGTCACATAAGTAAGCGGTGGTCTATGTTTAAGTGGTTAAGCAGTTGCCTTAAGTTACGAAAGTCGTGGGTTCGAATTCAAACCGCACCGTTCTGTTCACAAGTGCATATCTTTCCAGAGATAACTAGGAATTTTCCCGGAGCTATGGAGTTTATGCTTTGTGCAATACTGTCAGCTGGTGGCGCCCCATTTCTGTGGAGAGGACCCACCATATGGGGTAAAACCCTGTGCAGTGAAGTCAATTCATCGTCTTTAAACATTGTAAGATATTTCTTCTACTGTTGCTGATTTGCCATCTTTCTACTAATTGTTTCCCATGTCAGATCACACTTTCCAACAACTGCAACGCAATTCAAAAACAACAGCTACAGTACAATACAATACAAAGATAACAGCTAGAGTACAATCGAAAGACAATAACAACAGCTACAGTACAGTACAGAGACAACAACAGCACATTTCAAATACAATAAAAACTACAGTACAGTGCAAAGACAATAGCTACAGTAAGGTACAGAGAAAACAACATCAACAGCAAACAGTATGGTACAAAGACAACAGCAGCTACAGTACAATACAAAGATAACAACTAGAGTACAATCGAAAGATAATAACAACAGCTACAGTATAGAGACAACAACAACACATTTCAAATACAACAAAAAACTAAAGTACAAAGACAACAACTACAGTACAAATACAACAACTACAGTACAAATACAACTACAGTACAAATACAACAACTACAGTACAGTACAAAAATAATAACTGTACATATATGACATGTCTTACCTGTGTGTTGTAGTTGGCTGGATACCTTGGAGTCATAATATAACCGCTTTGTGCTGTCAGCTGGTTGTTCTGGCAGATGTTACTCACGGAGATGGCTGTAAGAAAAGTAGAATACATTTAAAGATTTCTTTAGGAGATTTCTTTGAGAATGTCTTTCTCTTCTTGTATTATTCTCTCTTTCTCTCACATACACACTATACACCACATTGTATTTAGCATTTGTTTAATGAACTTACAACTTATGACTGCTTCTTCCACCATCTGTTCCAATGTATTTACAATTGAACGTTATCTGGATATGTGTTAAATGGAGCATTCGTTAATTGAGTGAGTCATTTGTTGAGCGAGTAGATAGTAAATTAGTCTAAAGTGTATAACAACGACAGATTGAGCGAGTAGATAGTAAATTAGTCTAAAGTGTATAACGACGACAGATTGAGCGAGTAGATAGTAAATTAGTCTAAAGTGTATAACGACGACAGATTGAGCGAGTAGATAGTAAATTAGTCTAAAGTGTATAACGACGACAGATTGAGCGAGTAGATAGTAAATTAGTCTAAAGTGTATAACGACGACAGATTGAGCGAGTAGATAGTAAATTAGTCTAAAGTGTATAACGACGACAGATTGAGCGAGTAGATAGTAAATTAGTCTAAAGTGTATAACGACGACAGATTGAGCGAGTAGATAGTAAATTAGTCTAA
The DNA here is from genome assembly GCA_020796225.1 of Arion vulgaris. NCBI lineage: Eukaryota > Metazoa > Mollusca > Gastropoda > Stylommatophora > Arionidae > Arion > Arion vulgaris. The sequence goes on along the minus strand of CM036762.1, from coordinate 34,810,604 downwards.
AGTGTATAACGACGACAGATTGAGCGAGTAGATAGTAAATTAGTCTAAAGTGTATAACAACGACAGATTGAGCGAGTAGATAGTAAATTAGTCTAAAGTGTATAACGACGACAGATTGAGCGAGTAGATAGTAAATTAGTCTAAAGTGTATAACGACGACAGATTGAGCGAGTAGATAGTAAATTAGTCTAAAGTGTATAACGACGACAGATTGACTTCATTGTACTAGGTTTCATCATTATATGGCCCAGTCTCTCTCCTTCAGAAATGGCAAACATAAAAAATAGGAATTAACTCGTTTCGGAGAATCCAAGATAAAGTGTATGAATCTTCATCCAGTCTGCTATTTATATGGTAGATTGGAAATGTAGAAAGCGAGATGAGAAAGTTTATAGGAAATCTGATGAATCGTTTTTCACAATGCCTTGAAATGTGCATGAAACGAAGTTACCTGTGTAAGTGTAGGCGAGATTGCTTGAATGGGTATGAGGAAAGAAATATGATGCGTCTTCTTCTGTGAACGATCCATGTTAAACCACTTGTTAAACCACTCTTTGTGATTTTTATGTGATCTCAACCTAAAGCGATTGTAAAAGTGGAAAAGTCAGTTGCCAGCACATCCGATTTCTACGACGCTTTTGATTTACTAGGGCAGCTTCTCTAGACCCCTACCTGAGTCGCCTCTTACGGCATGCCTTGTAGGCCGCAGTGCTTCATTATTAATTCGCACTAGCGTCGCACTATTCATTGCTCCTTGCTAACCCCGACAACACAGAGCGAATCTGATGGAAATTAAGAGATCCAAATATCTGCCCTGTTTTATTTGATTGCATTTGTTATATATACTGGTATCATGTTTTTTGGTTTTATTTCCGGTAGCATGTTACTGTTTGCACTTAATACTCATTGTCGTTAAGTTCACAAACTGCGTTTGATATTATACAACAGCGTATCCCAAACTGTAGTCCTATGTTCCGCGAGCTACTCACAAGATGTCCTCAAGCGCTTGAAGAAATATTATGATCTTTGACATTTCAAACAGAAAAATTCATTTGAAAATATGTATTAAAAACAGTGGTAAACTAGTTCTGCTACAAAATCAAAGGAACCAGAACGGAGTATAAGTGTCTGACAGGACAAAATGAAAGATCAATTGAAGTTTCCCGTAATCTGAGAGCATTGTTTACTACTGTAACACACAAATAATTCATTCCTGTCCATTTTCATATATAGAAACGTGTGGGGGCCCGCTGTAATGTAAAGTTTTGGAACCGCTGTTATAAAATATCAATATATTAATTACCATGCATGTCTTGACTCGACGTTTGCAACATTGAGACGACATTACCATGATCTTTGTTCTCAGTTTTACACACGACTTTCTCATTAATTTCAACTATACCTTTTCTATGATTGTTTTTCTTTCTTCTGCATTAACTTCATGGAGGTTTGTCGTTTAGCGTAAATCTTACTTTGCCGGCTTAAGTAACAACCTGTGTCGTTTTGTTAATGAAAAGTGAACATAGAACGGGTATGACATATTCGACTCCTTCAGCCATTCTCTTTCATTACTATACATTTCTCACTACCCAGACTCATGGGGATCATTAGAAAAGAATGGTTGATTTAATTTTAAATGGAAGCCAAAATGTACCAGTCAAAGAAATAATTGATTTTAACTGCTGGTCGATCATTGATTTTAACAGCTGATCGATAACTGGAAAAAATCGATAACATAACCCACGTCTTATATGTAGACCACCCTTGTGTTGCTGGGTCTCGCTATGGGATCAAAGAATAGTAACACTGCTACCTACAAGGTATATAGTTATAAGGTGACTGAGTTCGGGGCCTAGGGAAGCTACCCTAGTAAATACCCCTTGAACAGGTTTTCTATTAACGTTGTCAGTTTCACAGCAAAATTTGTATTTTCTATTTCTCACGTTTACCGAGTGCCAGATTACCAGCACCTCAAAGAACAATGTTACACATATACAATGGATACAAAATGCCTGCCACGCAAAAGGTGGACCTAAGAGATAACAGAGGCGACGAAAGACTCTGTTTATGAAACGCACACAAAAGTTCTTTCTAGAAATCTCTTCTTATCCTGACGCTGTGATGTAAAGTAAGATTGAAGAAATGAAAGAAAAAAGAAAGATGGAGTGCCCCTCACATTTTCTGTTGTTTGTATGTCTGTATCATCTTCATCAAGTAGCATGTCTGAATCCCATGATAGCAGTTCTGAAAAACTCTCTGTTCTGTGCAAGTTGACCGACAGCGTCAGCAGCAGTCATTCTCAGATCGTATGTCTGTCTACATATTCTTTTTCCAGACTTTTTCACCCTGTTTCTTAAACGTTTGTTTTCTTGTGAATTGATTAATAACACATGTTGTTCTTGTCTCATCTAGAATTAGCCAGCACCTGAAACTGAAACTTAACTGTGAAGCTTGTTTGTTACCTTGATAAAATCAAACTTTAAATATTCCAGGTGAGAGATACTTCCTGGATGGAAGTTTTGTTAATTGATATGTTGCTTATTTTAATATATATTTTTTTGTGTGACATCCGAGCTAATTTGGGAAATGAAGAACCTTTTATTTTTTTTATAAATCTGCATGCAGACCACAAAAAAAGACTACTACATAGAGAAACAGTATAGTTTATCGTTTGTTAGTTTCAAGTAGTGTTAGAACACATTTAGATCTATTTGTTCTCTTCCCTGTCCATGTTACAGAAGAGTTCTCCGTATATCGTGGACAGAGAAGAGAACAAATGCGAATTAGTTAAGACGCTTACCTCTCGTTCTGTATTTGGTTCCAATCAGGAGAAAGACACAAGTGTAATATATTCATTAATGAGATCCCTATGATTGTTGCTGGAGTTACGGAATTTGTGTTGTATGAAGCATTTTCTGTAAATATCATGCCACTTCTACTGACAGGAACAATACGTGGGGAACACCCGGTACAATGAAGTCCGTGGGGAACACCCGGTACAATGAAGTCCGTGGGGAACACCCGGTACAATGAAGTCCGTGGGGAACACCCGATACAATGAAGTAAATCCTTCATCTTTATGTCCTTTAAAATCTCTTCAAACCGACGAGACACTTAAAACGAATCAATTATACCTCATTGGAGACTGACCATCACTAGAAAACGGAAGATGGATATGATTTAACATGTGTACCTGCAGAGGCATCACTTTCGTTACTTTTTATATAATGTGAGGCCCGTCAGCCCAGCGTGTTCGTAGCGCGTTGGACTACGGGTGACTATCCTCTGTGTGTGCGGGAAAAGCCACAGATTCCCCAGATTTACGATGTTCGTGGCACCGAACCGAAGGGTTACGATGTCCATGGCACGAGCCGAAGAGCTGAAAAGCTCAAGTGCTTCTGGATCGGAAAAAAAAATATATAGTGTGAGAATTTCTATCGGACTGCCTTCCTTAGCTTTTTGACTGTCCCGGTTGGACCTTTAAGACATTAAACACACATCCTGCATTTGCGTTCAACATACAATAAGCCAAAGAAACGTATATGGCCAACCTTCATGTTAGTCCAAGAAAAACTATATGAAGATGCACACCGACTTTAATTGACTCCTATCTACTTTAGAAGTATACAAGTCTCTATCTACTTTAGAGGTATACAAGTTCCTATCTACTTTAGAAGTATACAAGTCCTTATCTACTTTAGAAGTATACAAGTTCCTATCTACTTTAGAAGTATACAAGTCGATGTCTGAAAACGTTGGGGGAAGAATAAGAAGTTTAAGAGTGAGTGAAACAGTTTGAAGTTATTCTTCTACCGAACTGATCTCATATCTAGGGTATCTCATCATTTACGTATTGATTGAGCTAGAAACGTATTTTTTTAAACGGGTAAGAGGACTCAGCTTTGCATCCAGAAGATACGAGACGATTTTCATTAGCATTCTAATGTCGACTATACTCTATACATTATACATGTCTCTGATGCTTCTCTCATCTTTTCATCCTGAACTTGATTTAATTGCATGATTTAAGCTGTTTTCTTTCTTTCTTGTTTGCATCTAAAGAATGCATTTCCGTCCCGTTACAACATGATACAACAGTCAATGTCAGTTTTGGAGGTAATTGCTCAACCCTGCTACAGGAATCCTTCGTTGTAGATGTTACCTACAACTGGAGCTAAGCGGAAACAGTGCGCAGGTGTTACATCTGCAGCCATTGTAGGTCATAGAGAAGGGAGGAGTGCCATCTAACGCTTTGTTTGTTTGTTTTAACATGCAAGTTTGTTGGAACAGAGGGGAGGGAAAGATGTAGTAAGAGGGGAAACAGAATAGAGTCAGTTGAATTTTGTTGTTGTTGATTACCAGAAACGATATTATATATTAGGTATAACTTCAGAAAAACGATATAATTATCTTTCTTTCTTTTCTCCAATTCTGTTTTGTCTCATAGCGTCAAGATAAGAAGATATTTCTAGAACGGGCTTTTGTGTGCGCTTCTAAAACAGTGTTTTCGTTGCCTCTGTGTCATAGCCAGTTCTCTTCCCCAGGTGGCAGCTGAGGAACCAGACAGTTAGCTTTAGTGTGTAGCTTGTATATATTTAGATATTTTATTAACAGACTTAGTGTTTGCACTCTCTAAGCAGAATGGCAACACTAAAACGAGACATTGACGTAGGGAAACCAATCGACGTAGTTGTGTAGTGACTGCTTAGTAACGATTAGTAAACTAAAGACAACATAAACATTGCAGGAGGGTGGACGTGTTTTGTGTGTTGTCCACACATGTACCATCATGTAATGAAGATAATAAAGGAATTATGAATCATAGAAAAGCGTCTCTTTATTGGTAGTAGTGTGTGTCACGCAACTAACATCAGCCACCACAATAAATATCATCATAACTACAACAATGACAACCAGCCCCAATCAAAGGAAAGAGGAACTATTACATCTGTTATAGGGGAACAAAGACAATCCTTCGTCTTTAGACGCCTTCCACCTTTTTAGTTGTTGAACAGTTGTGTGAAAGATGAGTCTGTTGAGACTCAGAATATATAAGATGCGTGATAAGCAGCGTGCCATAGGAACTATCTGCATACATATTTTAGTAAAATATGTACAGTTGGGTCTGCCCACACTACAATGACCTCGCTTCTGTTAACTAAAGGACGGCCAACTTTAGCTAAAGACCCACGGGCTCAAGTGAAAATTCACAGAAATCATCCTTCACACAGCACGTGAACCTTGCATTCTAGTATCATTAGATGAAGAGAAATATTTTGTTTAACCTCAACATGCGAAACAAGGCTATACTGCGTAAAAAAACTTAAATTTAACACCAAGAAATATGAAGTACTTGAGCACTTTTGACCAAGAAATAACTATTGACTCATATAATCGTGCAAAATTGCAATAGACCATCCTGCTTTATATGAAACATATGTGAAAAGCTCACGCTAACGGGAATATCCGAACTTCCGATTGAGCTTGTCTGGCTTATGCAAGAGATGACATTTACTTAACCAACAGACTTACCTAAAACACAGGTATATTCAACTTGGAAGTAGTTGCTTCTTTGACTACACGCTGGAACGTTGACCCCAAACTGACCAGTGGGTAGATTGATGCTACATAATCTCTGACCGACGCACGGGTAGTGAGCTTGGTCGTCGGTTGTACATCCAGCGCCGGCTTCCTCTGCTACCAACTGGCACTGACCAGTGGGACTGTAGCCATAGAACGTTTTGGTAATTTGGACCATGTGGCCGTCACCACAGTCAATATCCAGAGATTTGTTGGCACTGAAGCAAGCAGACATGGTGTTACCTGAGAGAATGATAATAGTTATTGACCTGCTCTCTTGTAACAAGGACAAATACAATACATACATCACGGTACTGAAAGAATAATGATTCCTCTCGTACCGTTATACGTTACATATGGCCTGCAAGCAAGTTCTCCATACCACTCTATCCTGGACAACTCACTCGATCTCCTCATTGGAACTGAGGCCGATATTTCTTGTCTCTCTCAGCAAAGTTCGTTTCCGGGTCTCACGAGTTGCACCGTGCATTAACCACCTGGCTGGTCGGTTTATCGACATGGCGTCCTTTCAAGTTTATGTAGCTCTTTAAATTTCTTGTGGTGTGGTAGTTGGTCTCACGCACAAGTCTTCCTCCTTTTTCAACCGGGCTTGGAACCGGCATTGGCTGATAGAAGCAAGCGTAACATAATTAAGCAGAAGAAGAATTGATTTTATATCGTGAGATTTCATTCTCTACATACCTCCATGGGCTTCCATATGTGGGGAATGTGCATTGAAATTTTTTTGGAATCTGGTCTTCTCCATTTTCGCATAGTGAATTACCAATTTTTTTTAAATCACTTTTCCTCTCCTGAAAAAAACTTATGTTGACGCCATGTATACCTCTTTCAGCAAACTGGGGCAAACTTCAGCTAGCCTGAGCATTTGAATCTGGGCACGCGAGCACCAACAAACGGGCACGCGAACACAACAACGGGCACGAACACCAACAACAACTACAAATAGTTTGTAGTGTCAATTTCTACCCCTAGTAAAATGTAGCATACAAATCGTAGTGGACTTTGTTAGCAGCGCAGGTTTGAAACTGTCGTATGATGTTATGAGGTCGTGTTGGTCTTCCGAAGCTGAGAACAAATATCAGGGCGAGTTTTCACCGTCTGTTATGTGGTATCAGCTTGATAAAGTTGCCATCCTGATGTTTGTTTGGGGCGGTCTTGCAAGTTTTAGCAGATTCCGTTCAAATTGTTCACGGATTTAAGATATGCCTTGATACTTTGTCAATTTAAGTGTATGCACTTCTGTAGACTATTTATTTCTGTCTATCTCAGATATATTTTATTACTGATGTTGTTAATACAATTACGCTACTATTGACTTCAGTGCACCAGGTTTCATCATATGGCCCAGTCCCAGTACTACTACTGCTACTACTACTACTACGCTACTACTACTACTACGCTACTATACTACTACTACTACCCAATCTACTAATTCTACTACTATTTCTACTATTATTTCCTACTACTACCACTACTGCCACTACTACTGCCACTATTACTACTACTGCCACTACTACTGCCACTATTACTACTACTACTACTACTACCTGCCACTACTACTACTACTGCCACTACTACTATTACTACTTACTTACTACTACTGCTACTACTACTACTACTACTACTACTACTGCCACTACTACTATTACTACTACTATTACTACTACTTATTGACGGAGAAGAAAAGTGAAAATGAAGAAAAGTAACACTAAAGTAAAATCTCAACTGTGATATGATACATCTAAACATGTTTACCTAAAACTGACTTCCATATAAAAGTCACAATCAGGAGCAGAATGCTGATGAAATAACCTTGAGTCATGACTGTCAATCAACCAAGCAGCAGCTATCTGAAAGAATACAGGAGAAAATGTAAGACACGGTCACTTATGTATGTAATATACTCATCAGTTTTGGGGGGTTTTTTTCCTCGATCCTGAAGCACATGAGCATTCAGCTCTTCGGCTCGGTGCCATGGACATCGTAACCCTTCGGTTCTGTGCCATGGACACCGTAAATCTGGAGAAGCTGTGGCTTTTCTTCCAGCCCGCGGAATTGAACCGCACTCACAGAGGCTTGTCAACCGTCGTCCAACACGCCACGAACACGCTGAGCAGGCGGGTATACTCATTATTTAATTACCATATTCACTGAAACGCTGAATTGCTGATGTATCAGCAGCAGATGATATACTTGTTTGGTCTACAACAATATTACTGTGTTTATTTATTCATTATTTATCATTTATGTTTGTACTCAACGTATGTTTATGTTTCTATTCAACTTAAATTTATGTATGTATTAAACGTTTATCACTGATTTCAACTGATATTTATATTTATATTCAACTTATATTATGTTTTATTGAATTTATGCTTATGTTTACCACATACAGCAGTTCTAAAATGGCCAGTAGACTGATATAAACCAAACAGATTCGTGTCTTTGTCTAAACTTTCTGTGCCTCACCTCAAGAAGAATAAACTAACTTCAACACTAACAGTTACTTAAGTAAACAATGTGTACAACAAAAGGTAAAATCTAAACTTTCTGTGCCTCACCTCCAGATGAATAAACTAACTTCAACATTAACAGTTACTTAAGTAAACAATGTGTACAACAAAAGGTAAACTCTGAAACATAGCCGGCACAAATTAACGGCGCTGGTATCACAATGTAACGATAACATGAAACAGGCTTATCAGACTTACATCTATTGTTATTATTTGTCTGTATCCTCTATAGAAATAAAAATCCGTTTACAATGGGTTATTATTGAGAAAAATACCGAAATCTTGTAATACTAACTATCTAATCACAGATACAGTGTCTCTGATTTCATTAATACGCTTCCATGCGTAGTACGTTAAGCACTTTCGTATTGTTTAATTTAAGAAAGAACGATATAAAATGCATTTGCCGCTACGAAGATTAGTCATCGGGACTTTTATGTGAGCAATAACTGCAACCGACAAATAGATATTACAGAATGATGAGCAGACCAGGTCACGACAGCTGTAGTCTCGCACCTGCTCTACCGTCGTATCACAGAAGCAAAAAAGCGAATCGATTGAAAAAAACTACCCCAGAATTCCTCACAATTTCTCTCTTGTACGTTTATTGACTCCTTCCCGCTTGAAATAATGTATAGGAAATGTGTTACTTGTGTAGAATACGTCAAACACTTGTTTTCGCCATCGGTAGATCAATCAATAAACAAGTGTGTTGTTGTGTGGCCAGCACGTTGAGCGTGCCTAGTAACACATGACGTATGGTTAACACATTACCTATTGTTTAACACTAGACATGTGCACTACGTTCTACTCAACATCTGTTGCATGTCGGGAATGTTGACAACCTAATTTCTCGACGGAGTACAATAAGTATTGTAAAATAGTCATGTGCTTTCATCGTCTCGGTTAGAAGTGTTCTTGCATTATTCCATCATCATTACTTTTGTCTGCACTATCAACAAATTCTGCGTCCATATTGAAGGTTGAATGTGATGGCTTTCTACCATATAACAATTTCTATCTCTTCGATGATACACTCCGACAGTCTATTTTCTCTCTCATTTTTGATGTTTCCTCCCAATTATAATTTTTCCAGTTTTTAAAACGGTTTAAACAATATTCCCTCTTTCATTTTTCCAGTTTTGAAACAACATTCCTCTTCATTCCTTTCATTTTTCCAGTTTTACATTTAAACCATGTTTCCTTTCATTTTTCAGTTTTAATAACATTTCCTCTTCCATTTTTCTAGATTTTACATTTAAACCATGTTTCCTCTTCCATTTTTCTAGATTTTACATTTAAACCATGTTTCCTCTTCCATTTTTCTAGATTTTACATTTAAACCATGTTTCCTCTTCCATTTTTTCAGTCTGTACGCGAAAATCATTTTTCCTCTTCTTCCATTTTATTGTCTCGTGAAAAAACGGCTTTCTTTCTATATTTCACATTGTCATTCCTCTGACTTTCCTTCTCTCCTGCCACTCACTGTCTTCTTAATCTCTCTCACACTCATCCCCCATATGGCCTTTACCTGTCAAGGTGAGAAAAGCAACCACTGTGGATGCTTGTTTATGGGTGCAAATTAATTTCTCTCACCTTGACTCCCAGACAACAACAAAAGCACGTCCGTTCTCTAATCTAGCATCGCTCACCGTTAGTATTTTATCACCAGTACACAAAGTCATGTGAAGACAAACTTATCACTTTTTGTCCATTATCACATCATACACCGTCATCTTTTGTTTTTTAAATTGTTTTTTTTTTTATACTGTGATATATATACCTGACCTTTCTGTTAACAAAATGTACGTCTATTTTTATTTCTTTTTTTAACAAGTGGTCGTGGTCTAAACACAAAAGATTGATTTCCATACCCCCGGATCTTGTCATATGACTTCATCGCTTTTCTCAGAAATGGCATATCACCTGCAGAGAATATTGCATAAAAGTTCTGTTTAAATGTTCCATGGCGGAGGATTGACTTCATTGCACCGTGTTTCCCAAATGGCTTCGTCCATGTCGGCAGAGATGGCATGTCATCTGCCGAGAGCATTGCACAAAGCACGAACTCCGTAACTCCGGCAAAAATCCTATGAATCTCATGAAAAATTGCGTTTGGTTCGAATTCAACCCACAACAGGCAAACGAATTATTTACTTTGCATTTGAGATCCCATAAAGACATTGCGTTCACTAGTGCATTTGAGATCTCATAAAGACATTGCGTTCACTAGTGCAATTGAGATCCCATAAAGACATTGCGTTCACGAGTGCATTTGAGATCCCATAAAGACATTGCGTTCACTAGTGCATTTGAGATCCCATCAAGAATTGCGTTCACGAGTGCATTTGAGATCTCATCAAAGACATTGCTGTTCACGAGTGCAATTGAGATCTCATCAAGACATTGCGTTCACTGAGTGCATTTGAGTCCCATAAAGACATTGCGTTCACGAGTGCAATTTATCTCTCAAGACAGCCTAGAAATTAGATCCCAAAGACATTGGGGTTCGTATAATTTGAGATCCTAAAATATTGCGCTTTATTTGAATACATAGATATTGCTTCCATAGAGTCCCTAAGATATTCGTGTCTACGAGGCATTGACCTTAAGATATGCGTTCTACTATTCATTTAATCCTACAAGACATTACGTTCACAGGCAATTGAGATCCTAAAACTTGTTGCAATGATTAAACCATAAAGATATTTTCACAAGTGATTTAGCCATCAAGTATGGGTTCAAGACATACCATAAAGCATTTTCTACGAGTTAACACTTGAGCCAAATGATTTGTATCACTATGCATTTGAGATATAGATTTGGTACAGTGATTGAGATCATAGGGACATGCGTTCACATGCCATTAATCCTAAACATTGCGTTCAACGGTGTATTGAGATTTTACTTTCTTCACTGAGTTTAATTGATCTAAGCATGTTTCACGAGTCATTGAGATCTCTAAACATTCCATTCCTAGTTCAATTGTTGATCTAATGATAACATTGTTCTTTGTGCAATTGAGTTTAAAGATTGCGTCACGGTGCGAGTAAAAAATTTTGTCAGAGTCATTGAGATTCTAGACAGTTGCGTGAGAAATTCAAATGAGATCATAAGACATTGTGAAGCTGTTGCAATTGAGATCCATAAAGACATCTCTTCTCACATCATTTGACGATCCCAAAAGAACTGTTATGCATGAGACCTAAGACTTTCCGGTGAAATTAGATCAAAAGACATTGCTGTTCCTAAGTGATGTGAGATCCTAAAGACATTGTGTTCAGAGTGCAATGAGATCCGAAAAACAGGTTAGGCTGCAGTGATCCATAAAAATTGCGTTTAGGTGCAAGAGACCGTATGTATGGTTCACATAAGCAAAGACATGGTTCACGAGTAATTGAGATCACATAAAGACAGGTCACGTATCATGGATCCATAAAGACATTGCGTTCACGAGTCAATTGAGGTCCATAAAACATTGCGTCACGATGCAATTGAGATCCATAAAGACATTGCAGTTCACGATGCAATTGAGATCCCATAAAGCATGCGTCACGATGCAATTGAGGTCCATAAAGACATGGTTCACGATGCATTGAGATCCATAAGACAGCGATACGAGTGCATTGGTATCCATAAAGACATTGAGTACACGAGTGCAATTGGTCCCATAAGACATGGTCACGTATGTAATTTGTTCTCTCAAGAAACTAGATTGATGCACGAGTTTAGGAGGTCGTATTTTAGCATGACGCTTTTTATTTACTAGAGTAGCTTCCAGGTCCCTACCTCAGTGCTCTTAGACATGCCTTGTAGGTCGAAGTGTTACTACTATTCATTTCTCCCCTTGCAAGCCCCGGCAACGCACAGGCAATTTACAACTATCTTGTTGCAATATTATCACTAACTGTTTTTTCAGCAAATGATTTTAGCCATAAGCTATGTTCAAACATACACAACCAAGCATTTTCTGATGAACACTGTTTGGCAACAAATGATGTTGTATCCTTGTTACCTGACGGTATGTTTTGTGTATGTTTATATCTATGGTAACGCTACACACTGCCATTAAGCCTTTTTACACTCACTCAAACTTTGTGTGTTTTGGGGGTTTTTTTTACTTTTTTTTTTCACTGTGAGTTTAATTGTTCAAGCCATGTTCTCGCGTCTTTCACATTCACACATTCCATTCCTAGAATTTCACATTGTTGATTTAATGATAATATTGTTCTTTTGGATATTTTTTGTTTAAAGTGCATACGTGTGCTGTAACATTTTGTCAAGGTAGTCTTTATTTTCTGGGACAGTTTTCGCGTGAGGAAATTTCAAATGAATTATTCAGAAGTGAAGCTTGTTTGAATTATTCATAAAAAGCACCACTACCCATCTCTTCTCACCACCTCATCCGCCACTGCCCACAACACACAGAAAACTGTTTTGGCTGGCAGACTAAACTTCCGGTGAAGAAAGTTAAAAAAAAAAAGCTTGTTGCCCTAAATAGGTGATGTACGGAAACCTACAAATCGGAGGTGTTCAGAGCGGATCAGATCAGATCTGGAGAAAACCGAGGGGTGGCTGCGGTGATACTTAATAAATTGGCGTTTTAGGACAAAGACACGTATGTATGGTATCACATAAGCAAGCAGAGACATGTATGTATGGTATCACATAAGCAAGCAGAGACACGTATTTATGGTATCACATAAGCAAGCAGAGACACGTATGTATGGTATCACATAAGGAAGCAGAGACACGTATGTATGGTATCACATAAGCAAGCAGAGACACGTATGTAAGGTATCACATAAGCAAGCAGAGACACGTATGTATGGTATCACATAAGCAAGCAGAGACACGTATGCTATGGTATCACATAAGAAGCAGAAGACACTAATAAATCACTAAACAACGAAACCCACCTAATGTAGCTTGTAGGTGTTGTACCTAAGACGAGGGACAAGCACCACATAAGCAAACAGAGACACGTATGTATGGTATCACATAAGCAAGCAGAGACACGTATGTATGGTATCACATAAGCAAGCAGAGACACGTATGTATGGTATCACATAAGCAAACAGAGACACGTATGTATGGTATCACATAAGTAAGCAAAATGAATAATAAAATCATAAAACTAACGAAAATCCACCTAAATAGTACGCTTGTCCAGCGTGTTCGTAGCGCGTTAGACGACGGGTGACAAGCACCCTGTAAGTGGGCTGTTCAATTCCGCGGGCTGACAATAAAGCCACAGGTTCTCCAGATTTACGGCGTTCGCGACACCGAACCGAAGGGTTACGATGTTCGTGACACCGACCCAAAGAGCTTGAAGCTCCTGGATCGAAAAGAACACACAAAAACAGGGACTTTAATGATAGAAACTGGTCCGGCATGTTATCGGGCTCCTGGGATCAATGCTAGTAAACGACCAGAACAGTTTCTAGAAGCATTGGAAAACTACTGGGACATATACTGTCAGGAAATCCAAATATTAAGAAAATCTTGAAAATGACGATGAATGGAAGCAGAAGAACTTCGTCTTCAGCTGTGAGATTCTCTGCGTAGAGAATCCGATCCATATGGTATAATACCCGGTGCAATGAAGTCAATGCTTCATGTATATATTGTGTTACATTTCACTGGCCTCCATTCATCTCTATTCTTGGTCTAATCTTCTCAGTTATTTCTATGTATTTCTAGGTCTACTTCAATGTTATCTCTCCATCATCTTCTTGATCTTCTTCATTCTTTCTGTTTTCTGCCGTTCTTTAAATATACCTTAGCTACCGTATCCTATTAACCTGCAAGATGGTGGTAAGTAATGGTGATTTCATAAATTAGAAATAAAATTTTCTGTTTCCCATTCTCCATTATTATTATAATTTTTATTGTTATTATTTTAATGTATGTAGACACACTAAGACGATGTACTTCTCAAAATATAACGAAACTTACGTAAACAGACCGATATAGTTCAAATGTCAACACATACTCAACACGCAATATACACATGTGTAATCACAAACCCAGATCAGATCAGTTACAGGTGCAGAGATCATCAACATATCACGCTATATAGTTTATGTTGAAAATTCAACTTCATTTTCTAAATTCACTTTGCAACAGCTAACAGCTATTTACAGCCTCGAGGTATTTTTCACTTTGTTCGAAGTAAAGTACTCCGAAGATAAGAGGACTTCACGTTCAAATTGTCAGGGGAAACAAACAAGGTAAATGTATTATATCTGGGTTCTTTGTAATACCAAAGGGTGATAACTCGAGTACCTCTGTATGGACACGTACACAGACAAAGAAAACAGTCTTAGGGATGTTAACAGCCGGAAGGTTAACAGTCGCGACTATTTTTGTTATCAACCGCCACTGTCCGGAGTTGGTTGCCACTAATTGAAAAGTTAAATGAAAAGATACAGATCTGGAGTGCTATACAAACGGGCTCTACAGCTGAAAATGGGAGTCCTTTTCTCTTCTTTGTGTTTGTTCTTCATCAACAAAGCTAGTCACTTTTTGTCATTTGTGAAGACGTGGGTAAGCTGCTCCACAGTTGTTCATAGACCCCTTACGACATGTTGAACAGTCGCATCCGAACTTATTATGTCTGAAACCCGTTACATAACCCGTGTTTCATACCCGGAGGTACATTGGGTAAGACGGTGTTAGGCCCGTGTTTTCTTAGACCATCGACACACAATGGGTGTTTTAAAGGGTTTTTAAGCCGAAGCATCGACTTCATTGCACCGGGTTTACCCATATGACTCGGTCCCTCTCAGCAGAAATGGCATCCCACCTGCCGAGAGTATTGCACAAAGCACGAACTCCGTAGCTCCAGCAACAATCCTAGGGTTTCTGGAAAAAACTGCTCTCTTAACAGAACGGCGCGGTTCAGATTCGAACCCACGACCTTCGACTCACAAAGCAAAGGGCTTAACCACTTATCCACAGAGACCCCCACACAATGGGTATGGGATGTCATGCCAGTCTCCTTAACTTCCCAGTGTTTACAGCAACTGTTAGGAATACACCACAGACACGTTGAAATGTGACACGATATATACACGTGTTATTACAGCTACTGGTGGTGAGATCGAGTTCCTAGTCCTATCGGAGACGCTTGATGAAACCTGGGCTCTGTGTTCAAGTTCAACGCATAAAAGATTCATTGACAGTTGAAAATCAATAAGAGATGCTGCAAAGCCGACTCCCAGACAAAATTCAGTAAAAAGTATTGAAATTACATTTTCACAAAAAGTCACCATCTTCAAAATCATATCAGGGACCCTCGCCGTTGCTGCGGAGTTCACACACTTCCGCTGAGATCTTCATGTGTAAGAAAGCGATCGGAGCACACATAGTTATTTACAGAAGTGCAGTGATGATGTTCCTTTCAATCAATCAATCAATCAATCTATTACAACTCGTAACAATTATTGTTTTAGATATATCTCTTCTTCGAACGCTCCATATCGGCGAAGTATTAAACCACTCTTTGTGATTTGTATATGATCTGAGCCTAAGAACGATTGTACGCCGTGTCAGTTATGCGACTACAAATAGGCCAGCACATCTGATTTCTGCGACGCTTTTTATTTACTAGGGTAGCATCCCTAGACACCTATCTCAGTCGGCTCTTACGACATGCCGTGCAGGTCGCAGTTTTATATTCTTTGCTCCCTTGAGAGCCCACAACACGTGGGCGATATATATATATATATATATACAGTGGCGGCTCGTGATCATTTTTGTTGGTGGGGCCAGACACACACATTTTCGTGGAAACCATGATGTTTTGGTTATGCTATATTTTAATTTATTAAATAATAAATACACGTTAGATATTATTTTTGGTGGGGCCCGACCCCATTGGCCCTTAATGACGAGCCGCCACTGTATATATATATATACAATTTTAGACTATAAAACGACAATATATTCAGTCTGCTATATCTCTTCAGTTTCAATCGAATCCGCGTCTCATATATGTCGATATCAGGGAACGCTGAGTAAAACTATGTAGCAATCTTGAATCTCATATACATACACATTACCTTCTTAATGAAAGAATGACCACATAATGTATTGATTAATGTATCCACATAATGTATTGATTAATGTATCCACTAATGTATTAATGTATCACATAATGTATTGATTAATGTATCCACATAATGTATTGATTAATGTATCCACATAATGTATTGATTAATGTATCTTGTTAATTCATCGCTATATATATATCCCTTACCTGGCGGCTCACTTGTTTATTGGAGGAAACGTGATGTAAACAAAACATAAGATCATATGAAGAAACAAGTAACAAGTGGGAGGTATCATTCCTTACCATGTAAAAGTTCCTTCCACCGACCGGTATACTGTCTGTTGTTTGTACAAAGTGATTTATCAGATGTCCTGGGTACTGGATGCAGACATCTTACGGTTAGTTTAATATTGATATGTGATTGAAATAGATCACTTCCACCGCTGCCAATCTGAATTATCTACACTTTTCAATAATAGATCTTGAGTTCAATACAGCCGTCGTCAACACAGAATTCGATTTATCTGATGCTGTTATTCACGTCTTTCACAGTTTATCGCAAGTGTTCGATGTATTATACCCGACCTCGTCTACTTAACTATGTACTGTCCACGGCGAGTCATATTTCCTCGTTTCTGTTGATTCCTTTGAGTATAATTCCGCGATTTTTAAAAAAAAATTTAATTATATTTAATATTTTGTTAGTAAAGACCAAAATTAGTATATTTATTTTACGTTACAGGTTTTCCACAAAAATGTAAACCTTATCAGATGTATCAATCACAGAGAAAAGTCTCTCAGCTCGCTTATACACGAACACTGTGATCTAAACTTAACTGCGGTATGAGATATGAACGTTTTCAATATGTACCCGGCACGCGTCTGCCACTGAGAGTGACTGATGGGTGAAAGAATATTGAGGGCACGCGCCGCCAGCTGCCGACTTTATACCCCTGGTCGCGTGCCGTCCGTTGATCCGAGGCTAATTGCCTTAAACCCCAAACCCCACCTCGCGTACTGGGGCAAAATCCTAGTAAATCATTTTTTTGTGTTCGGCCTTGTGAATGTATTCTCTCGCCTTACCTGTCGAGCGCCGATCCTCCCTCCCTTCCTCTACAAACCCACCCTATTTTAATTCTTTGGAAATTAAAGAAATACTCCCCCACCACACCCATCATCCTGATCGTTTTCTGACCACCACACTTTGGACCAGGGCTTCTTAACTTGTGATCACACTTTCCGCTGACGGGGTACAGATACATGGACGTCCCTAAAGTCAAGGGCTTTCGAAGCGATTACCCTCCCCCACACCAATCCCCACCCCCCTTTTGAAAATAACTTTTTGATAAAACAGGTTTATACTTCTTCAAACGCTCCATATCGACCTCTTGTTAACCACTCTTTGTGAATTGTATGTGATCTGAGCCTCAGAGCGATTGTACGTTGTGCCAGTTATGCGCCTACAAGTAGGTCAGAACATCAGATTTCTGCGATGGTTTTTGTTTACTAGGGTAGCTTCCTAGGTGCTAGATCAGTCGCAGGGGTACTATTCTTCTTCTGCTTTCCCCGGCACCACACGGGTGAGTTTTTTACGAATCTGGTGTTTTCTATTTCAGCATAGTAAACTCATCATCATTAAATAACTTGTCCTTAGCAGAACTTTGCCACCCCAACAGTCCTCCGGAATGTGTCTCTCTCTCAATGGAACAGATGTCCTGCCTCTGCAGTCGTCATGTTTAAACCATCAGTTACATCCTGAACTCATCTTCTCCGTGGTCTTCCTCTTCTTCTTTTGCCGGTATGCCTCCTTCCATGATGGTCTTCTCCAGCCCTTCATGTTATTTTATATGTATAAGTAAAAGTAAAAAGTAAAGGAACCCTTTCATACCTTGTGGTATATAGGGCAATACAGTGTTATGCCTGTATTATTCATTGACCGTCGCACACGATGGGTGATGTGGTCAGCATCACACCGGCCGCCTTTACTTTCCCAGAGCATGTCTGGTACCCAGTTGAAGCTGGGTCGACCTGAGAGCCGTCGCGGTCGAGAAACATTCCTCGCACACTGCGGGAGTTGAACCCGGACCACCAGTTTTGAGAAGCGAGTTCACTAACAACTACGCTGCCGCAGCTCTCTATTTTATATGTATAAAATACCTCAGTTTTCTCATTCTTCTTTGCAGCATCAGCCAGTTTTCTTTGATTTTGAGTTCTTTCTGAATAGATCTTCTTCTTCTTTGCGTTCGTTCTTTACGACCAATTTCAATCACTCTTTGTGATATGTTTGATCTCTGCCAAGAACGTGTATACGTTGCACATTGGTTTGTAGGCCCCTAAACGCATAGACTTCTACACGTTTAGGACACATGCATCCGATTTCAGCCAATTTCAGGATAGATCTATTTTTCCACATCTCTGTTCAAGATATACGGAGGACTCTTCTGTAACATTTCTATTTCAAAATAAGTTAACTACCATCTGCACAGGTGACGTCTGTAGCCTAGGGGATGTGACTCGGTCTATTAACCCCGACGTTCTGAGTTCGAACCACGCTGCGGACAATTTGGTTGCAAATTGTTTCGCGTGGAATTTTACAAAGGACGATGGCACCACCCGTTCAGAAAGCAATGGCAAACTTCTGAACTTAATAATGCCTAGAAAAATCACAAACATCGTTAAAAAGCTGGGGTTGATTCGCAAAGTCCTGTAAAGAATATGCAATTAACTTTTAACCACCTGCAAATTGTTTCATTCATTTACCCCTTCCTCCCTCTCACCACCACCCCACGAAACAATTTCTGTGGACGTTTATGTATAGATAGATATGATGGGGTGAGATAACTTTATCAATAATGATATCAATGATATCATATACTGGTTCAGTGATTTACATGGAAAAACAATGAAATATGTAAACATTGAATGTGGCTTACATTGAAGATGTGAGTACAGAAATGGTTAATAATCCCATTCTACACCTAAATAGTGTGGCGTCTCGTGAAACAGTTGCTATTGCAATTATTTGTTTTCTTTCTACATGTTTCTGAAACATTTCCTCTTTTGTTTTTATAATCACCCACACACTCAGAACGTTTTATATGTTTTATTTTTTTACTTTCTGTTAAACAACTTCGCCCTGTTATCTCATCCACCTATATTTTGCTGGTAATGTTGGTACCATACGCTCGTTATATCTCCGTCGTTCTTTCACTCACTAAAACTATTACTTTTACTAACTTCCTCATTCTTTATCTCAGTCATTCTTTTTCTCACTAACTCTCTCATTCTTTTTTCTCTTACTCTCACTGTCATTCTCTCTCTCTCTCTCTCTCTCTCTCTCTTTCAGTCACTAACCGTTGTTCTGTATCTGTTATTCTGTCTCGCTTTCTCTCGCTAGCCTTTATTATGTCTCTGTTATGATTTGCCCTACTGTTATTCTGTCTTTCTTTCTCTCAGTGTTATTCTATATCTCTTTCCCTTCCTAATCGTTATTCTATCTCTCTCTCTCTCTCTCTCTAACCGTTATTTATTCTGTCTTTCTTTATCTAATGTCATTATGTCTTTCTTTCTCTCCCTAACCATTATTCTGTCTAGATCTTTCTCTACTGTCATTATGTCTCTCTTTCTCTCCCTAACCATTATTCTGTCTAGATCTTTCTTTCTCCTACTGTCATTCTGTCTCTGTTTCTGTTACTAACCGTTGTTCATTCTCTCTCTTTCTTTCTCTTACTATCATTTTGCCTCTCTTTCTCTCAGTAACTGTTATTCATTCTCTCACACACTTCTGCTATTCTTGATGTCACCAACAGTCTATCTGTCGTTCACTAACTGTATCTCTCTTTCTCTCACTAATTAAATCATTCCTTACCGCACTCATTCTTGTGTTCACTCTTTCTCTCCTTGCAATCGTACTTTCAGCCATAATTTTGCTCTTTCACTCACTCATTCCTTCAAGACTTT